>JAJTUV010001802.1:180000-720533 GCA_021653895.1 Mastomys natalensis
TGAAATCTAATGAAAATGTCCTTCTAGAGGGAAGGCTTCTGCACCCACTTCTTATTGCAGGTGGCAGATCACCTGCTAGCCTCATTTCTACTTGGTGATGCTATTGGTGTTTCCTGTAGGAAGCTAAGGTCCTTTACACTTGCCTGCCTCTCCATGTTCAGTTTGTCATATGAGCTATGTAAGTTCAATTATCAGTGAGAGAATAACACCTGTTCATTTTAGTATGTTAAGCACTTATGACTCTACGAGAGACTTCTTACAAATTCTTTTCATATTTGAATTCAAATTAGTCTTGTGCTGTAATAAAAGAGCTAATAATCTTGGAAAGATGAAGGATACTTTCAGTATTAATTAGCAAGTGATCCACCAAGGTAGCTGGCTAGGAGCCTTATAGGGTACTCTGAGAAAATTTCTTGTAATACAGCAAAGCACTATACATTAGACAGCACGTACATATGTGTGTAATAAACAGATATTGTCGTTCATTCTTTCATTCTCTCTCTCCTCTCCCTCTCTCTCTCTCTCTCTCTCTCTCTTCTCTCTCTCTCTCTGTGTGTGTGTGTGTGTGTGTGTGTGTGTGTGTGTGTATGTCTAGTGAATGGGTGTGGTGTACTCATATATGTAAGAATGCACATGTGTATGAATGCCTGCCCATATGTACAATATGTATATGCAAAAGTCCAACGAAGACTTTGGATGTATTTCTCAACCACACCGGTTTATAACCTGGAGATAACCTGAGAGTCATTAAGTAAAGGATTTTACTGTGGCCACCCTTCTGGAGCAACAGGCATATGTATACACAACATTTACCTGGGTGCTGGGGTTTGAACTGAGGCCTTCATGCGTGCACAGTGAGTACTTTTATCCAGTGAGCCAGGTCACGCTAATTCAACCTTTTTCCTCTTACAGAAAAGACTATGTGTATTCTTCCTTGTGTTCATAATTACATAAAATTGTAACACTTGACTAGGTGTGTTGGACTGTCCACAGATGCATTTTGAGTGTATGTTCCCTTTCAGACTTCTCTGGTATCTACCCTTAGATGTCTTTATCTTAAAGTTGTTATGGCTATGGTGTATGCTATAAAACAGCAAAGACCATTTCAATACTCTCAACATATCCAATCATTCATTTAACACATAAGCCTTTGTCCTACACTGTGGGTCTTTCTTAATGATATCTCAGAAGTATCAAGATCAGAATAAGTTCCTGATTTAGTTTGTTGACTTGGGAGATTATTGAAGAAGTGATAGAAGTCCTCTTTCTATTAAAATTTATAACAGTGATGTATTGCTAGTTTAGAGTCAGGCATATTAAAATTCACATTGCTACATGAATTCCTTTATTAAGTAGATGTTGTAATATGATATGTTGGAATGACTTGCGTGGATAAGGACTGAAAAAGGTAAATCCAGACATCTGTGTGTAGGATGTAAAATATCAACTGAGACCTGAATAGCTTTGAGCAAGGAATCTGAAATTAGAAGTCCATTTGAGATGGCAACTCTCTCCAGTCTAGAGGGAAAATAGAAAGGAATCTGTGATCTCTAAAATAAAAGATAACTGGGATTGATTTAAATGCACACTATTCAGAACAGACTCAGAGGATATTTTATTTC
The DNA here is from genome assembly GCA_021653895.1 of Mastomys natalensis. Lineage (NCBI taxonomy): Eukaryota > Metazoa > Chordata > Mammalia > Rodentia > Muridae > Mastomys > Mastomys natalensis. Next base: position 181,623 of record JAJTUV010001802.1, read on the forward strand.
TTTTTTAATCTTCCGAGAAATGTACACTTCTTTTTAAAAGTTTTATGTCCGCTCATGCTAACATGAAAAGGTAGAACAGTGACCTTGCTTTGACATTTATGTGGCTAGCATACTGTGCACTATTACAAGGTGCTAGTTCACAGGCTCGTTTGGTTAATCTTAGTTGACAAAGTATCTCTCTCTCTCTCTCTCTCTCTCTCCATCTTCTCTTTTGTCTCTCTCTGTCTCTCTGTCTCTCTCTCACTCCCTTTCCCTCCCCAACCCTCCTTCTCCCTCCATCTTCCTCTCCCTCTTCCTCTCTGTCTCCCTCATCTCCCCTCCCTCTCCCTCCATCTTAGTCTCCCTCCATCTCCCTCTCCCTCCCCACCCCACCTCTCTCTCACACACACATACATGTGCACACACACATATGTACACAATAAGGGACACAAAAATACACACCTCAAGAAAGCATGTCTTAAACCTTCAAATCATGTAGATGTGTCATCAATGTGAAGACCATCAAGTCCACTACTCAGTATGTCCTCCCAATCCAAAGCCACATTTCAGTACTTATCTTTGAAATGTGAGTTCTGACAAACCAAGCAGCCTCTGAAACTGAAAAGAGTTTCAAAGAAAATAAATACATAATGATTTACAAAACACAATTTAAAAAAAATTTAGTGTTACATGGTCCTTTAACTAGTATAGAAAACTACATCTCATTTTAAATTAAATATATAAGGGACATAGGTATTCAGGTCTAAGAATAAGCATCTTAAAAGAGTTGTAATTTAGATATTGCTATCTTAAAGTAGTCCTTATTTCTAAGCAAAATTTAAAGTTTTTGGATGATTCTACTTCAGTGATCCTTTCCAAGATAAAAAGAAGTATTTTCTCAGGAAACATTAGTAAAAAATTTCTTAGCACTGTGTTTTGCTCAAAAGAACCCACCTTTATTATATTGAAAAAATGTATAACTACCTCATAAAAGGATGTGATATGTAATTTTATGTAGTATGTGCTGCATTTAAAATAGCATTACTGCATAAGTAAATGAAATGTTAGCTAAAATATATATTTTTAGTATTATAATTCATGGGAAAGAACTAGAAAATGAGTTTTATTTTTGTGTCATAGTTCTTAAATTCATATATTCTTATCTTTGCCAAGGCTTAGAAGTAATCTCCAAACAGCTTTTTGCATTTCACTGCACATGTGGATTTTTGAGACTTGTTTTGTGGGTAGAGTGGAGATGGTAGGAATGCAAGAAGAATCATTTTCTTTCTTATTATTTTATACACTCAGGTTTTTTTAATATGAATAAAGATTCTGCTTCAAAAAGTCATAGCACACTATTTATTGTTTTCTTTGGGTTTTTGTTTGTTTTTGTTTGTTTATTCTTGTTGTTCTTTTCACAGTGTGGCAAGTTATGTGAATGAGCAGTTCAGTTTAATTTAAGGCATATCATAAATAACAAGGATAATCTGTGCCACCATTGTAATTAATTGATAGTTAAAGAAAGTCAACCACTCCAAAACACATAAAAATAGTATAAAAGTATAAAAGAATGAGATCAATCAACACTTTGATCTTTCACATAGGTAAAGTGTACCAACAAATATGTTAATCAACCCAAAAGCCCATTTTTAACTCGATATTGTTCACTATCTATATACTGACTTGTTTGGAAGGTTACGCTGCTACAGATCAGAAGATTACCTCACATGAGTTCCATTATTATTTTGCTTATCAAAGATAAGCCCATAACCAAAGAAGAACATGAGAATTTAATTAGATTGACTATATTTAACTTCTAATCATGCTTCAACTCATTTAAGCAATCTATTCTACATGCAGATACTCACGGTACTTTAATGATTCAGTGTATTCAATTTCCCAAAATACATGTCTTTAGCAGAATGTACCCAAATGGATACACAGTGAAAATATCCCTGTGATAAAATCAATTTATCTTAGAATTGACCTTTCTTCTGGGTGATATTTCAAATGAAGGTCAGTAGTCTCCACGTAATGAAACAGGATGAGAACAAAAGTGCATAAGCATTAATGAGAAAGGTAGTCTCATAATTTACTCAACCTCACTGGTAATGTGCTGTGTGTGTGTGTGTGTGTGTGCGTGTGTGTGTGCATGATTAAGTCAATAAACATACATTTTCTCATTATAAAGTTCCGTACAACACAACATCATTTCTTATTAGTAGAACAATATCATATGTTGGATGTGTCCACTGGATTAAATGTGTCTCCACAAAAATACTAACGATGGATGTGCATATGTTAGTCAGCACCAATATGAAAAAATAGAGCTAAAATGTATTGAAGAAGAGACAACATTGCTTCATTTATATTTTATGTAAATTCTGGGCAGAATACGATTTGAATTTGAATTTCTAAACAATTACTTTGATACTTTTACTTATTGCACATTTTTTTTTTTAGTATAGAGGCCATTGTAAGTTAACAGACATTTCTTTTAATCTTTTGAATATTATAAAATGATTGTAGTTATATTTGGTTTTCTGAGAGTCATTTACTTGCAGTTAGCCTTGTTCTTTTCAAGTCCTGCAAAATGCACCAATTGAATGGATGTCCACTTAATTAAATAATGCATAATTCCTTCTTTATTTTGATTGAGGCTAAAAGTTCGATTTCTGGCATTTGCGAAGTTAGGTGTGTGTGTGTTTCGTGAAATCTAAAATGTTTACCTTGTGTGGTGTTTTGATTATTCTTGGCCCAGGGACTACCACTATAAGGAGGCATGGCCTTGTTGGACTACTCTTTTTTGGAGGACGTGTGTCACTTTGTGAAGGGCTTTGTGATCCTTCTCCTAGCTTCCTGGAAACCAATTTTCTCCAGTTTCCTTTCAGAACCACATGTAGATCTCTCAGCTCATCCAGCACCATGCTTTGCCTAACATTGCCATGATTCCACCATGATGAAAATGGACTGAAACTCTGGACCTGTAAGCCAGTCCCAAATAATGTTGCCTTTGTAAGTGTTGCCTTCATCATGGCATTTCTTCACAGCAATGCAACCCTAAGACATTTTGGTTCTCTTCTGAAAGGATTGATGAAAAATATAATTCAAGAGGGTTGATAATAGTTTATTGATATCAATTTTCTATTGTGTTTCATCAATGTTGCATAGGAATGAAACAAAAATAATAAAAGTATAATATAAAATTCTTTGCAGAGGCATTATATTAGTGTAATTGGAACTGAGTAATCATTGATCCACTTTCATTAACAATCTCATTTTTCTCTTTTACGTTCAACTATGCATATTATTTCTTGTTATTTATTTTGGCATTTATATCAGTTTTATTCAAGATGTGACCACAATACTTCTGTTTTACCTTAATTTTTACCACCTCAAGACTTCTGAGACAGTTTATAATTATGAAAACCACAGGAGATTCCTCCAACCACTTATCTTTTGATCACTTTGATACAGAGAAAAACATTTACTAAGGGGAACCCCAATATCAAGAGTATCTGCCATTCTATGACACACATCTTAAAAAATATTCCTGGGATAGTAAATGATCAAGACGTAGAAGAATTTTAATCCAGCAGCATTACTTCTCTGGCAAGTGTTCACATCCAAAGAACTTCTAGGTCTGTGGTGATCTGGCTGAAATGACATTTATTCTTTAATCCTTCTAGCTGGAATACAGACACACCCTTAGTACATACCTTTAATCCCAAACAATGAAGATAAAATTTGTAAAAGGAAGTGGCCATGTTTGAAAGTTACTGATTGGGGGGCAAAATGATAAATCAGAGAAAGATTTACAGAATGAGTTGGAGATAGGATACATTCAAATCCCATGAGAACATGAAAGAAAGAGCAGTGACTTAAAAGCAGCACAGAGTGAGTCAGGGGTGGACAGTAGTTCAGTGATTTCAATTCAGTTCCATTCAGTAAATACAGTGGAGTTCAGTTGTGTTCACTTCAGTACAATTTAGTGCAGTTTCAGAGCAACTCAGCGCAGTTAATTTGAATGTGATTAAGTTTAGTCGAGTTGGCTCAGTTCTATTCAGTTCCATTCAGTTCATGCAGTCCGTGTAGTCTGTGCAATTCAGTTCTCAGAATTCAGTGCAGTTTTTCCAAGCAGAGCAATTCAGTGACCAGCTGAAAGAAGCCAGTTTGAATCAGTCAGTTTGTATAGGAGTTTGAGCCAGACAACTAACTTGAACTAGTCAGCCAGAGTTCAGTAAACTAGAAAGGGTGAACTTATTCAACAATAAGCCTCTGAGACACAAATTACATCTGGAAAATAGAAGTTACATTTACATAAAACTATATATAATTGGTCTGTTGGTAGATATAGAGGGACAGCAGAGAAATAACACAGAGAGACAGGTACTAGATTAAAAATATCCATGAGAACTTGATAATAGAACCACAGCAGTGGATTACTCATGATGCCTAATATATATTATAGCAGAGAGAAATGTATTTTCTTATTTATTTATTTGAAAATTTCTTCATGATTGATTCATAACTTCATTTTAATGAAACTATCTCATTTCAATTAGGAAACCATAAATAAATTACTGCACCTCTTCCATGCTACTCTTCAGAATTATCATGTGCTTTTGTAAAGAATCTGTATCTAAGAATGTTATTCTTGCCTACAATCCCATCACTTGATGCTGGAGGATCAAGAGTTCAAAATCATTTTTGGCTACATAGTGAGTTCAAACCAACCATAGCTCTATGAGACCCTGTCAAAAGAAAATTTAAATAGAAAAGAAAGGAAAAGAAGCTGTGTAACTCTTTAGGTGCAAACCTGATACATGCATATATAATTTGCCTTTTTGAGCACATTCATGCATTTATATATTCTTTGTTTTGTTTTGTTTTTTAATTTTTATTTATTTATTTATTATTACTTACTTACTTATTTTTATTGGATATTTTATTTACATTTCAGATCACAAACCAAATCTAAGAACACATCAAAACAATTATCCATCATGATCAAGTAGGCTTTATCCCAGGAATGCACAGATGGTTCAATATTTGGAAATCCATCAATTTAATCCAGTATATAAACAAATTCAAAGAAAAAAAAACCCACATGATCATGTCACTAGATACTAAGAAAGCAGTTGACAAAATTCAACATACTTCATGGTAAAAAAAAGTCTTGGAAAATCAGGAATTCAAGGCCCATACCTAAACATAGTAAAAGCAATATACAGCAAGTCAGTAGCCAACATCAAACTAAATGGAGAGAAACTTGAAGCAATCTCATTAAAATCAGGGACTAGACAAGGCTGCCCACTCTCTCCCTATCTATTCAATATAGTACTGGAAGTCCTAGCCAGAACATTTATATATTCTTACATTTAGTATCTGATTTGTCTTAGACCACACCTGATTTTGCAAATCAACTCCTCTTTCAAGGTTTATCAACTACCTGTCATTCCCGTTGATATTACCTTGCCAAAATATCAAGTGACTTGAGCATGCAAAAAAGTGTCATTGTTATAGCTTCTAAATTATAGAAATTATCTTAATATGCTATAAAGAATTTCTTTTCTTATTGATTTGTGTGTGTTTTCAGAAAAATAATCACTTTATTGCTATAACTGGCATGTCCCCAGTCCATTTTTGCATACCTTTTATTTCATAATCCATTTATTTATTCCATTGATTAAGCTAATAACATTTTTCTTTGAAAACAGTTCTAGTTTTATTTTTCCTGAAAGAGGAACAATAATATTGACATGCAGCTGTGTACCATGTTCAATAGCAAGCTTGTCATTATGTCATTTTGCATTTATACATCAGTTCTACATATGTCATAGATTTATGATTAGGTGTAGTTAATTGTTAACGGTGGGGAATACGACCAAAGCAAGAAAAGACAGTGGGCATGTGGAAGCATGTTTAAGCGTGAGTGCTTGGAGGTGTATTCTTGAGGACTTGCATTTACTTTTATATGGCTGAGGGAACAAGTTGAGAATAGGTCAACAGAGCAGTTCAACTCCTTGCAGGTGATGGGATGCACAACTTTTTGACACTTATATTCTTGAATTACATTTACCCAAATTTGACAAACCTGAGCAAAAAGAAGATGGAAAATCTAATCTTTGATGGTTTTGATCAAGACTAAGTTTGGAAATCCAGTATAATGGTTGTAGAGGTTGGCCAGGCTTTGGAAAAACTATGGAATTAATCTTGCTATAGGTCTATTCCCAACAAATGACATGATTTTTTACTTGAATATATATATGCTAAACTTTCATAAAAAATTTAATTTGTTTCCATGACTTTGAACACTTTTTTGTTATTTCTATTATTGTTGAATTTCACCTTTAATCCATGGTGGTCTGATAAGATACAGGGGTTATTCCAATTTTCTTGTATCTGGTGAGCCTTTCCTTTTGACCGGCTAATGATCAGTTTTTGAGTAGGTTCCAGGAAGTTCTGAAAAGAAGGTACATTCTTTCTGTTTGGGTGAAATGGTTTGTAGATATCTGTTAGATGTCTGCTAGCTCCATTATTTATCTGTTTAGTTTCTGTCTGGATGACCTATCTATGGATGAGAGAGGGGAGGTGAAGTCTGCCACTATTAATTTATGGGGTTTCATTGTGATTTAAGCATTAGTAATGCCCTTTTTATAAATGTGGATGGCATTTCATTTGGGTCATAGATTTTCAGAATTGAGATGTCATCTTTATGGATTTTTATTCTGATGAACATGAAGTCTTCTTCCCCACTCTTTTGATTGATTTTGATTGGAAGTCTATTTTGTTAGATATTAGAGTGGCTACACCAGCTTGCTTAGGTCCGCTTGCTTGGAAAAAAATCATTACTCTACCCTTAACTATTAGGTAATGTCTATATTGTGATAAGTTGTGTTTTTAATATACGGCAAAAGGATGGATCCTACTTCATAGCCATTTGGTTAATCTAGGTCTTTTTTATTGGGGAATTGAGTCCACTGATAGTGAAAGATATCAATAACCCATGGCTTTTTTCATTAATTATTTATTTACTCATTTTACATCACACTATCCACCTCACTCTCCTCCTACTCCCCTTTCACACAGCTCCTGCCCCCATTATCCTCTTCTCAATGAAGAATGGGAAGGCCCCTCCTGGGCATCACCCCACTCTGGCACATCAAGTCACTATAATAGGAGATACATCTTCTCCCATGAGGCCAGACAAAGTGGCCTGTTTAGGGCAATGGGATCCACAGACAGGCAACAGGTTCAGAGATAGCCGCACTCAAGTTGTTAAGGGACCATCATAAAGACGAAGCTGCATACATCTGCTACATATACACTTTGTTTGGTGGCTCAGTCATTAGCATTCCCCTTGAGTCCAGGTTAGTTGACTCTGTTGGTTTTTCTGTGGCGTCCTCTTCTGTTGCCTCAATCCTCCCAATAACTCTTCCACAAGGCTCCCAAGGTCCATTTAATGTTTGGCTGTGGGTCTCTCTGCATCTGTTTCCATTGATCGTTGGATGGAGCCTCTCAGAGGGCACTCATGTTAGATTTCTGTCTGTAAGCATAATAGAGTGTAAGGGATTGATTGGTTCATGCCCTTGAAATGGATTTCCATTTGAACAAGTCACTGAGTCAAAGGGTTTGTAGTTGGTTAGATTGCTGTCCTTATCTCTCTATTGTCCTACCTGGCTATAGGTGGTAGCCTTTTCAGCAGCCGTATCAACCACTGCTTGGAGTCTCAGCTAGTGTCATCCCCAGAGACTTCCTGGGTCTTCCCCAGGCCCAGGTCTCGAAAATGCCCACCGCAAATTTCAGTACTGCTCTGCTCTTCCTACACCTGATTCCTCTACCTTTTTCCATATCCCATCCCGTCTCCCACCTTGTTCACTCCATTCACATCTAATATCTATTTGATTTCCCTTTCCAAGAAAAATTTAAACATCCTCCCTTGAGCCATCCTTGTTAGTTGGCTTCTTTTGGCTTGCAGACTGTAGCATGGTTAATTTGTACTTTATGGCTAATATCCACTTTAAGTTAGTGCATACCATGCATATCCTTTTGGTTTTGCATCACCTCACTCAGGAAGATATTTTCTAGTTTCATCCATTTTTCTGAAAAATTTATGATTACCTTGTTTTTAGTAACTGAGTAGTGTCCCATTGTGTAAATGAATCACAGGTTCTTTATCCACTCTTCAGCTGAGGGACATCTTTGTTGTTTCCAGTTTCTGGCTATTATAAATAAATCTGCTGTGAACATCATTGAACAAGTGTCCTTTGAGATGGTGGAGCATCTTTTGAGTATATGCGAGGAGTGGTATAGCTGGGTCTTGAGATAGAGTTAGTCCCAATTTTCTTCTAAACTGCCAAATTGATTTACAGAGTGATTGTGTGAGTTTACATTGTCTCCTCCAATGGAGGAGTACTTCTCTTGCTCTATATCCTTGCCTGCATGTGCAAGGAGTTTTTGATCTTAGACATTGTGATGACTGTAAGATGGAATCTCGGAGTCATTTTGATTTACATTTCCCTAATAACTAAGGACTTTGAACATTTCTTAGTGTTTCTTACATATTCCTCTACTAAGAATTCTCTGTTTAGTTCTATACCCCATTTTTTAAATTTGGTTATTTGGGTGATTAGTGTCTAACTTCTTGAGTTCCTTATATATTTTGGATATCAGCCCTCTGTCACATATAGGGTTGGTGAAAATCTTTTCTTGGTCTGTAGGCTGTCATTTTGATGGCTTCATTTTTATGAAGGATGTCATATTGATGGTGTCATTTGACTTACAGAAGCTTTTCAATTTCATAAGGTCCCATTTAATAATCATTGATATTAATGGATGCACTATTGATGTTCTGTTTAGGACATTGTCTTCTGTGCTAATGTGTTCAAGGGTATTCCCAACATACTTTGCTGTTAGATACAGCATATATATATATATATATATATATATATATATATATATATATATATATATATTGAAGTCTTTGACTCACTTGGACTTGAGTTTTGTTCAGGGTGATAAATATGGATTTATCTGCATTCTTCAACATGCAGACATCCAGTTTTACCAGCAAGATTTGTTGAAGATTCTGTCCCTTTTCATTGTATCACTTGGGCTGCTTTGTCAAAAATCAAGTGTAATATAGGTGTGTGGGTTTATTTCAGGGTCTTAAATTCAATTATATTGATTATTCTGTCTGTTTCTATACCAATACCATGAAGTTTTTATTGCTAATGCAATTAGTACAGTTTGAAATCAGGGATGGTGATACCTCCAGAAGTTCTTTTATTGTACAAGATTGTTTTCTCTAACTCTATCTAGGGTTTTTTGCTTTTTCTATATGAAGTTGAGAATTGTTCTTTGAAAATCTGTGTTTAAATTTTGAAGAGAATTGCATAGAATCTGTAGATTGTATTTGGTATAATGGTAATTTTCACTGTTAATCCTACTGATCGATGAGCATTAGAGGTCTTTGCACCTTCTGATATCTTCTTCAATTTCTATCTTCAGAGCCTTCCCATATAGCTTTTAGTGTTCCTCCTTTGTCCTTTATATTGAGTGACTGCTGTGTCAAGAAAAGAAAAAAATGAAACAAAGATAGAAAGGAAGGAAGGAAGGAAGGAAGGAAGGAAGGAAGGAAGGAAGGAAGGAAGGAGAAAGAAAGAAATATTTCCTTGACTTACATGAAAAATGAATGTACAATGTACCTAAATTTATACAACACAGTAAAAGTGTTGCTAACAGGAAAATTCATAGCACTATGTGCTTTCATAAAAATATTAGAAATATCTCATACTATAGAGGTAATAGCACATGTGAAAGCTCTAGAGCAAAATGAAACAAATCCACCTCTCCAAAAACGTGGATGGCAAAAATAATCAAACTCAGGAATGAACTAACCAAAATGGAAAGAAAAAGAACAATACAAAGAATCAATGAAAAAAAGATTTGATTCTTTGAGAAAATCAACAAGATAGACAAAACCATAGCTAAACTAACTAAAAGACAGAAAAAGGACACCAGAGATTTCTCAGACACTAAGGCACTGAGGGTCTGTACTCAGGCAGGTAAGATGCACTTAACCCTCAAGAGACTGGAGTCCCCAGGGAGTTGGTAGATCTGATGGGGTGTGGGTGGGGGGAGGGGTGTGGGATGTGGAACAGTCAGAGGGTGGACATGGAGGGGAATAAAGTCTGGACTGTTAAGAAAGATTAAATTTAAAAAAGATGGAAAAAGAATATTCAAATTAACAAATCAGATACAAAAAAAGACATAAAAACAGATAATAAGGATATTTATAGAATCATTAAGTCATACTTCAAAAACCTCTATGCCACGAAATTGAAAAATCTAAAGTAAATGGATAGTTTTTTAGATAGATATACTTACCAAAGTTAAATTAAGATCAGGTACACAAGAAAAATAGATCTATACCTCCTAAAAATTAGAGGCATTCACTAAAAGTCCCCCAATTGAAAAATCCCAGTGCCAGAGGGTTTTAAGACAGAATTCTACCAAGCTTTCAAAGAAGATCTAATACCAATATTCCTCAAATTATTACACAAAACAGAAACAGAAGAAACATTGCTAAATTGTTTTATGAGGGCTTGATTTCATTTTTATCTAAATCACATGAAGACTCAAAAAAGGAAGATAATTGCAGATCAATTTCCATCATGAACATTCATGCATAAATGTTCAATAAAATACTCACAAACCAAATTCAAGAACACACCAAAGAGATCATCCACTATTATCAGGTAGGCTTTCTCTCAGAAATTCCAGAATAATTCACCATATGAAAATTTGTCACAATGCAATCCATCATATAAACAAATCGAAAGAAGAAAACTACACATGATCATTTCATCAGATCCTGAAAAGACCTTTTACAAATCTTACACCTCTTCATGAAAAAAAGCCTTGGAGAAATTAGGGATACAATGGATACACCTAGACACAGTTAAAGCAATTTACAGCAAGCTGATGGCAATATCATCATAAACGGAGAGAAACGTAAAACCAGTCCACTAAAATCAGGGAAAAGAAAGGCATCCACTCTCTCCGTATCTATTCAGTATAATGCTGGAGGTTGTGCTGAATCAATAACACAACTAAAAAAGATCAAAAGATAAAAACTAAAAGGGAAAAAGTCAAATTATCATTATTTACAGATGATATGATAATATACATAAGTGATCCCAAGAATTCTACCAGGTAAATGCTACAGCTGATAAAGACCTTCAGCGAAGTAGCAGGATACAATATTAACCTTAAAAATTGAGCAAGTGAAAGAGCTATATGACAAGAACTTCAAATCTTTGAAGAGAGAAACTGAGGATATCAGAAGATGGAAAGATCTTCCATATTCATGGTTTGGTAAAATTAACACTGTAAAAGTAGTGATAATACCAAAAAATTATAGATTTAATGCAATTGCTCTCAAAATTCAAACATAACTTGAAATAAAAATTCTCAACTTCCTAAAACAATCCTGTACAATAGAAGCACTTCTAGATTTCAAGCTCTACTACAGCGGTATATAATAATAAAAATTCAGTGTTATTGACATAAAAGCAGACCAATTGATCAGTGACATAGAATCAATTAAAGTTCCAAATATGAATCTACATACCTATGGACACCTGACTTTTGATAAAGATTCGAAAAATATACAATGGGAAAAAAGAAAGCATAGTCAACAAAGCATGCTTATCTAACTTGATGTTGTCATGTAGAAAAAGACTACTACTAATGTTATGCAGAAAAACTGAAAAGTTTCACAAAGGCAAAGGCACTGTCAAAGTATGGGGAAATATTTTCACCAACCCTACATCTGAGACCGAACTGACAGTCACAGAGACTGCATGGGTCTAATCAGGCCCTCTGAAAATGTGGATAGTTGTACAGTTTAGAGTTTTTTGTGAGATTCCTAACAGTAGTGGGGTCTGTTTTTTACACTTTTGCCTGCTTTTGAGACCTTTGTCCTATTACTGGTTTGCCTTCTCCAGGCTTAATATGAAGGGTATGTTTCTGATATTCCATGTTTGGCTGATCGCTGAGAGGGTTGCTCTTTGCTGAAGGGAACTGAAGAAGGAGTCGTTGGGGGAGAGATAAGGTGTGTTGGCAGGAGTGGGAGAAAAAGGAAATAGGAGAAACTGCAGCTTATATGAAAGAATAAATTAATCAAAATGTGAAAACTTATAAATGAAAATCCTGACCAAATTTTATAACTAAATAATGAAAATCCAAATAATATTTAAAAGATGTTTTGAAGTACAATAAAGTATTGATTAGTAATCCCAGAATTGTTTAAGTCTTTGTCTGTTGTATTCATCTGAACCCTGGTTGTCAGACCAGGCGAGCCAAACCTAGGAGGGTAAAAATTGCTCCTCAATAAAATGCAGATAGTTATTGATAAATTTTTAAATAATTTACTGTATTTTAATAAGAGCATAAAATTATCAAAAAGACTTGTACATATGGTCATTTTATACATTAGCACAAAGAATAAAATACAGACTGTGCCTCATAAAGTGTATTTTTAAAAAAGCAGCAGTGCAAGATTGAATTCCGCCCTACTTCCTTCAATTATTCTACTCCCTAAGCATGGAAAGGAATCAATGTTTTAATTTATATAGTCAATTTATTAGAGTCACTGTCAAAAATAAAACTTGGAAGGCTCACATCCAAAGTTTTTGTTCATTTCTACTGACAGAAAAAAAAAAAAAAAAAAAAACACGACTGCTACTCATATCCTCGTAAGCATGCTTGGGGCCCAAGTTTGCTATTTGATTCTACTAGAGGAGGAGGTATCATTCATCATAACATGAGGTAGTGCTGGAGTCAAAGGATTACCAAATAAATCCCAGACGGCACTCAATTACTCATTACTTTCACAGCTTGTCCATACAGCTGCTGTTAAGTGAATGTTTATACACTTACCCTCCCTCAAGGCCAACCAGGAACTTTATGAAACATGGAGACATAGCCTAGTGACACAGCCCTGTTGCAAAATATGTCTTCAATGGCAGTTAATCAAAGGATGCCATGAGCTCAACAAAACCTCTCCTAATGGCACAATGCAGTTGAACATCCACTCTAGTTGTTTCAGCTATAAATCTCCCAAATGCCTTTGCTCACCAAACATAATATTAATAAATTCAACTAACACTGAAGGAAACACATCCTGGCCACTGCATTTCATGGTTGCCTTTTGAGGACTGCCTGTAAAAAGATGCTGAGTGAACCAGATTATTAGATATCACATTTACTAATGAGAGTATCACGTTACTGCATACATAATGAGATCAATGAATAGACATCAGGCACCCAATATCACAAACAATGTACCTTGTAGCCCAAGAGCACTAGTGAGGGCAGAAAAGTACATGCAAATAATTTCTTTCTGTTTAAACAGCAATTACAGGAGTTCTTAACAAAATGAGAATGGATTCGTCATTATGGCAAAAAAGCACAACTAGTTAATAACATTACACCTATTTTGGGGTCATACTATCCTTCTTTACTTTATATAATATGCATTTATTTGATTAATAATTGAATATACAGAAAAGCCACTGGAGTATAATTTTTAAAAATTTCAAACAAGATTATTTAATTTATTTATTTATTATTATTGTTTATTCATTGCATATGGTGACAGGCTTCATAATTATAAATATATCAGGTCCTTCTATATTACCTTGATATCACTAATATAAAAAATTCATTATTATTAAGAAGATATGTCTTGATCTCCCTTCTGGTCTGTACCTCTGCCGGGTTAGATCAGCACATCTGACCTTCTAACCACACCACAGTCTGCAGGACTCCCAGGAGATCTGCTGAAGCCAGGGCAACATGTCTCCCAGGAGATCTCCTACAGCCAGGATAATAGTCTGGAAGTCTCCCAGGAGATCTGCTACAACAGGGACACAGGAGGCAGGCTCCAGACGGAGACACACAGGCCAGTTAATGTAGGACCCTGAAAGGCAGCTTGGTTCCTGGTTGAGCTAGTTGGAAACCCTGGTAACCCTGAGGGACAGCAGGTGTTTTGCCTGGTTCCCAGACACTAGGCTCCTGATCCAAGGCCGCAAGTCTCCATAAATTTGTGGTCATCAGTCATGTAAGGGCAATGCTCCAAGTCCCTCCACAGGTAGAGGACATGACCTGTGTAGCCTCAAGTCAGATCTCCATATCAATGAGGTAAGTAAAGACCTGAAGAGCTAAGCCAATTAAGCTTTCCTTCCCAGACACTCCTCCTTTCTAAAAGTATTTAACCTCAGGCCCACCCTGAGAAACTGGGGTACAGTTTTACTCATTGACACTCTCCCCATGACAATGAATGCTTTAAACCATGGACTGCCTCTTTTCATCCGGTTCCACCTTGGACAGCAATGGAGCAGGTCTTCGCCTAAGGAGATTAGCTGCATCTAATCTCCTGCAGAGAGCCTCTCAGTGCTCCAACCCATGGCCTCCACCAAGCCTGGCCACCCTCCGACAAGCCAAGAACTCCTCCCTGCGGAACCCAGCCAGAGCTCTCCCCGCTTTACCCCGTCCAGCTCCAGCTGGTCCCCTGGACCTCAGACTGCATTCCTCCACCCCAGGAGCAGTATCCTGCTGCTTCCCATAGCCCTACATCTGCCTAGTGCTGGAGTGAGGTAAGAGCAGTCAAAACTCCAGGATCCTAGCAGCCTGAGCCCTGTGGCAGAGCACATGCAGGACCCCACTTAACCCTAAAAGTTAGCACCAGAGATAACAAAATGGTGAGAGGCTAGCACACGAAGATAAGCAACAGAAACCAATATATCTTGGCACCGTCAGAACCCAGTTCTTCCACCAAAGCAAGCCCTGGATACCCCAACACACCTGAAAGCATTAAGCTGACAAATCCCATCTCATGAGATAATAAAGTCCTTTAAGTGAGATATAATAACTCACTTAAGGAAATAGGAACCAGGGGCAAACCGTAGAATGTTGAAGCTTTAAGAAGAAACAAATAAATCCCTTAAAGAAATTATAGGATAACACAATAACAGGGGAAGGAACTGAGGAAAACAGTCCAAACTAAACATGGGGAGAAACAAAAGAAAACAATGGAGGCAACCCTGATAATAGAAAACCTAGGAAAGGAGTACAGTAGCAGCATCACACAGTTAGAGGATAGAAGAGAGAATCTCAGGCATAGAGATATTGACACAATATCAAAGAAAATACAAAGTATAAAAAACCCCTAACCCAATACATCCAGAAATCCAGGAACAATGAAAGGCCAAGCCTAAGAATAATAGATAAAAGAAGCGAAGATTCCCAGCACAAAGGACCAGAAAATATCTTCAACAAAATCATAGAAGAAAACTCAACAACTAAAGAAAGAGATGGCAAAATGTTAAAAGCCACAGATCACCAAATAATGACCAAAAAAAAATCTCCTGCACATAAAAACAAACAATTAAATGCCAGAACAAAAGAACATTAAAGCATCAGGGGAAAGTCAGTAATATATAAAACAGACCAATCCGAATTAACCAGACTTCTCAACAAAGATCTAAAAGCCAGAAGATCCTGCATCTCTAGAGTCCTCTCACCACTGTTGGACATTTCAGCCTGGCATTCCCTTGATTCTTGAAAGTCTCTCACCATCAGTTTTTGGTACTTTCTAAAGCACCCCTCCCCCCCTCCACTAGCTGAATTCCATTTATTTGTAGACCTCAGGGCTATCTTCCTCTCCCACTGGACCAACGATCCTGCTATTTTCTCCCCCCCCCCCCTCTCTTTCTCCCACTAGGTCCCTCCTCTGCCCAGATTATTTCCCTTCTAATGTACTGAAGGTCTCACTTGACCTTTCTGCTTGTTAACTTCTTATATCTGTGTTTTGTATCCTAGGTATTCTATACATTTGGCCATCTACTTATAGTGAGTACACATCTGCATTTCCTTTGATCTGGGCTACTCACTCAGATGTAATTTTTACCTCAGTAGAAAGACAGGGCATTAAGTGGAGGGATGGTTGCCATTCCACAGTTAAAATTTCTGACCCAGAATGGTTCTGTCTGAAAGAACTGCAAGGACAAAAAAATGATGAGAGACTGAAGGAATGGCAGTACCCTACTTGGAATCCATCTCATGGTGGGTAGGGGAGGAACAAGGTCTTATGCTATGATGTGCTTACAGGCAGGAGACTAGCATGGTTGTCCTTTGAGAGTTCCAAACAGAGGCTGACTGAAGCAGAAGCAAATACTTAACACCCAATCGTTAGACTGAAGTCAGGGACCACTATGGTTGAATTGGGGAAGGATTGAAAAAGCTGAAGGGGAGGGTGACCCCATAGGAAGAGCAACAGTCTCAACTAACCTGGACCCCTGGGAGATCACAGAAAATGAGCCACCAATCAGGCAACATACATGCCAGGGGGCTGTCAGAACTGGTCAGAGCCCACTGGCAAAAATACTGCACAAGGCTGCTTTGTCTGGCCTCAGTAGGAGAAGATGCCCTGGAGATTCTTGAGGCCCTGGGGAAGGGTGAGGCCTTGTAGGAGGGGCGCTTCCTCTTGGAGATAGGAGGAAGTAGGAATGGGATGAGGAACTGTGGGAGGAGGACCAGTGGTGGGGCAATAGCTGAACTGTTTATATATATCAATGTAAATAAAATCCCTATCTTAAGGGGATCCATTTTTGAGTGTTTATAAATTAAAGTGGGGTTTAAGTCTGGAATTTTCTTCCCAATAATTGCAATTGTGAGTAAAAAGTGGGTGGGTATACTGTAGTGGTTTAAAACTATTTCTAAAAATTCTTTTTTTTTTTTATTGGAAATTTTTTATTGGAAAATTTTTTTTACATTTCAGATGTTCTCTCCTTACCCCATTTCCCCCTCCCTCCCAGGAACTCACTATCCCTTCCCCCCTCCTCCTGCCTCCACGTTGGTGTACCCCCACCCACCCTCCCCCGTACCTCACCTCCCCACCCTCGAGTATCCCCCCCCCCCACGACGTCCAGCCTTCATGGGACCAAGGATCTCTTCTCCCACTTATATATAGCTCCCTTGCATATATAGCTGGAGCCATGGGTCCCTCCCTAAGTGCTCCCAGGCTGGTGGTTTAGACCCTGGGGGCTCTGGTTGGTTGGGATTGTTGCTTTCCTCATGGTGTCGCGAATCCTTTAACCACTGCTCACAGTGTCAGTCTAGAAAGGGGAGACAGATTCTTCTGACCTTTATACATATGCATTGCTCAGCAACCCTCATCTAATGGACAGCACATGGCAAAAGTTAGCATACCCATTCCAAATATGCTGCAGACGGCACAGTACATGGGGCTTTCCTCCATCTCATGCAGTCCTGCCTTGGGGATATCGGGATATTCCAGCAACCCTGTTCAGTGAACACAAAACCCAGTAAGCCTCATACAAACCAGCTGAGAGAAACACTTGGAATGGTATCCTTCAGCCCTGACCGTGCTTCAGAGAACTGCAGACTGAGCAAACTCCCGTCTGCAGCCTTATTATGTGAATATGTTTATGTAAACATCCAGCTAGTGCATTTCCAGCACAGGAGCCAAGAAAGTGTATGTTTATTGCCGCTCTGTTTTATGTTTGGTATTACTTTATTATTTTTTTAACTTTTTCTTTTATTTATTATGTGACTGCTATGCATATGTGCCACAGAGTGTGTGTGCTGGGAACAATTGAGGCACCTTGCTCTTTCCACTTTGTGGGTTCCAGGGGTTGAACTCACACAGCAAGATTTGGCTGCAAATGCCTTTACTCAGTGAGCAGAGGCTCAGGTGTACATTTTATCTTCTTACTTTTTCCTTTTTCATTTCTTTTTTGATTGTTTGTCTCATTGTTGTTTGATTTGATTTATTTCTGTTTTTGTCCTTTTCCACAATGGAAAAATGAACAGTAAAACTAGGGGTCATTAAAAAAAAAGATACATCTAATTTTTCTACTTAAGCTCACAAGATAAAATTGGTTTGGGCATGTGTAAGAATTATGTACAGG
Organism: Mastomys natalensis; assembly: GCA_021653895.1. Classification (NCBI taxonomy): domain Eukaryota; kingdom Metazoa; phylum Chordata; class Mammalia; order Rodentia; family Muridae; genus Mastomys; species Mastomys natalensis. The sequence goes on from JAJTUV010001802.1 coordinate 199,604, forward strand.
AAAATCATATTAGTAATTCCAAAGGTGATCTTGTTTAATATAAATGAGAGGGATTAAGGCATTACTGGGATTTCAATTGCAATACCATCTACCCTACATCCTATAGTGGTAAATAGCTTATAGTCAGCAACAGCAATCATGAAGGAACAATTACATGCTCTTTGTAACAGACAGATCATGGGAACTAAGAATAGGGAAATCTGTTTGTCATACTTTTTCTTTCCCCTCGTATTCTTTTTCAGAAGCATTTGAAAGCATAATAATTTCAATCCCAAAATAAGAACTTTTAGCTTTTCTATATATGTGCTGAGTCTGCAGGCTTCTTTACACCTTACAGGAACAGAAAAAGCTAATGCATAATTCACAAGATGAAAGAAATTAGTATGTTAGATCCCCTGCAATTGTTACTGACAAGATTTGCTTTTGTGTGTAATGCTAACCTAAATGTCCATTCAAAATCCCCTCTCTTCCTTACCCCATTCTATCAATCTGATTGCTGCTCACTGATTTACTCTTGAAATAAAATAATTTGCATCAAAGGGAAAAATGGCTACAACACAGAGCTGCATTTCTATGTTCTAAAAAATATTAAAGTTTAATAACTTCAAAGCAGGTTCACCTAATTTATATCTTCATGGACATGGTCTCCAATGGCATAAATTCTATTTGATTATTAGATATGATTTTGTTGAAAAAGTTGTTTATATAATTCATTTCAGAAGCATTGAAATAAAATTGAGTATAATATAGTAATTTAACAAATACGTAGCAATAATAAGTAATTGTGTTTCCAGTTACATGCATGTAGTCAGGGAAATGTCTAAATAATCAGAAATAGGTACAGTAGAATTATTTCATTAATATAATATACTACTAATTCATATTATTGTATAAGGATTCCAATGTAATTCTATGATGATCTTGTGATAAAAGTTATATGTTTGAATTATGTTTTCAAAGTTAATACTTCTATTTTATTTTCTGATAATTATACCATTAACGTGAACACAAACATACACACACACACACACACAAACCACATCACACATCTATTCCAATTGTGTATATGTTCCAGGAAGGATAAGAACATAAGATAGGATGAGAACTGTGCTTTATTCTTTGAAAGAAAATTGGAATGATAAAAGATAGGAATGGCATAAATAGGAATGAATAGAAACTAGAGATTGGTATCATGCAATTCTCAATTTAGCTTTTCCTCTGCAATGTTTTAATTCATTCACTTAAATTGCATATAGAAGGATGTGTAAGTAAAGAAGTTGTATTCATGCTGTTTCTGATGTAATAAAAGTTTTAGATCTTGAGGCTCCTTCTGAGTAAATTATGCTGAAGGTGATTGTATCATTAAAATCGTTAGCCTGGTGAAATATTTTAAACTCCCCTTATATATGTCTAGTTTTAATATTTCTTCATGTATTACGCTATAACGTGAAAAACCAGCAAGTGAAACCTAATCTTTCAAGAGTGGGTGAGACTGAATATTGCTCTTGCAGAGGATCCAAGTCTAGTTTGTCATACTCACTTCACATCCAGTAAGTCCAGCTCCAGAGAATCTTTTTTTTTTTTTTTTTGGTTTTTTTGATACAGGGTTTCTCTGTTAGCCCGGGCTGTCCTGGAATTCACTCTGTAGACCAGGCTGGCCTCGAACTAAGAAATCCACCTGCCTCTGCCTCCCAAGTGCTGGGATTAAAGGCGCGCACCACCACCGCCCAGCCACCAGAGAATCTAATAACATCCTCCAGCCTTCATGGATACCTGCACTGTAGTACAGATACCTTCACTCTTTGTATAATTAAAAATAACAAAAAAATTGATAATATTTTAAAATGAGTCATACTTCTATATTAACATGACATCTTTGACCATTATGTTTTTTTCTGAAGAATTCAGAAATGTATTTTAAATATATAAAGTACATTTGGCTAGATAAGTCTAAATCTTACATGAAGAGAATTGATTAATAGAAACTGCAGGAAGTGGAACTAGTGCACATATATGTGCAGAGAGTGTCAACAATGATATTGCATATTTGATGTTTCTGTGCACACCAAGATGGACAGAAGCAGGTGTGAATGCAGTAGGTTTGTTGATGAAATGGACATCTAAACTTAAGGATGAGAAATCATAAAATTTGTGGCATAATACAGGAAACAATCTCTTCTGGTTTAACTCTACCACCCAATAGATAATATGATTCTGAGTAAATAATAAAATAAAAAGCAATTTTGAGACAATTTAAATTTAGATTATGAGTAGCTCAAATCTCAGAGGTTCTTGCCCATCACAGTGGGCACTCATATATGATACAAAGCAATCCAAACAATAAATATATTAACTAAGGTCTCAAAGCAATGGAAGAGAAACAAGAGACTGGCTCAATGGGTAAAATGCTTGCTGTACAAGCCAGACTGGCTGAATTTGGATCACCAGATATTATATAAATACCTGTGAACTTTGCATTTCTGTAAACCCAGCATGACTATTCAAGAAGATGGGAAGCCAAGACAGTGAAATTTCTGAAACTTACAGGCCAGTTAGCCCAGTGTAACCAGAGTGCATATCAAGAGATAGATTGTCTCAAGATAAAGTAGAAGGCAAGGAATAATGTTAAGGTTGTCCTCTCACTACTGAATGCCAGCCATGGCATGAGTGCTTATGATTGTACACACACACACACACACACACACACACAGAGAGAGAGAGAGAGAGAGAGAGAGAGAGAGAGAGAGAGAGAGAGAGAGAGAGACAGGTTACACATATACCAAAAAACCAAGAACCATAGTATTGACATTTTTTGTTACTATAACAAATTTTCAAATTATTTGTTATCAGCGTGACTTCTATATATTCAATATTTTGCACATTTCGATTATTTATTTGACAAATACCAGTGGCTATCCAGGAATCAATTACCCTAAATAAGAATGTGCTCCTATGACCTTTTATGTCCATTGTTATGTTTACAACCTGTCTGATGTGATCTCTCTGGTTAACCAACAAGGATAGTTTCCTTTAATGTCCTACAGACTCTCCAGGCTGTGTTAATCCACTAGCTGCTCTTACAAGAGAAAATAGTCTGTGAGAAAGGTAATCCTTCAGCAATTAGAAGTAACAACACCTTAAGAATCTGGCACAGGCCCTAGATGGGGACATAGTCACTTTGAGCTGCTACAGTTCAAACCTGAGCTGGATACTGTTTGGCCCATTTGCAGCCAGCATGCTACTTCATCCTGTGCTGACTTTGCTTGGAGTTCCCTGCTGCTCAGGTGAAATTTACAGTGAGTCAGAAACTGAGTCTCTTCATCAACATGATTACTTTTTTACTCCTGTTTTCCAGGTGTCACAACTGTATCAGAACTTTGAAATTTTCTGCCTTCCCTTCTTCTCTTCCTGAATTTTCATGGACCTTATCACCAATGAGTTAAGGTTCTACTCTTAGAATCTGCTTCCCAGTGACAGGAACTTCATTTTCATTGTATAAAAAAATAAACCATGACCAACTTCAGAATACATTTTCCTAAGTATATATATTCAAAAGAAATAGTAGAAGGAAATGTTCTGATCCAAAATAAGTCTATTTATTCACAAGTGATATTTGAACAAAAATAAAATTAAAAAGTGGTGTGTTAAACAGTATAAATATGTTCTTTTCAACAATTCTAAGTATCTTAAGTCCAAATTGAGTTTATGTGCTTAAAGTCCAAGCATAAGCAACTCTATTTCTTTCACATAGTCCTAAGAACAAATCCATTTTCTTGACAAATCTTTACAGTGGCCACCTGGGCTCTGAATTTTTAGTAGGCATCACCCCTCTCTACAGTTCTGTATCACACTGTGTTTTCTTCAGCAACGCCAGACTCTGCCACCTCCTTGTCACACAGACATATGTGATTATATTTTTGACAGGCTTGGATAATTAGGCAGGTATTTTCCACCTCAAGATCCTTAAATATACATTTAAAATTTGTTTTGTCACATCATATAAAATTCACAGCTCTGTAAGTGCTATTTAAGTAGTTTGGGGAGAGCTAGATGTTACCCATCTTCATAAGCCACATGTGCTATTTTCTTAAGAAATTCTAGTTGAAGAGACCTGAAAATTCTGAATTTTACCTAGATTGACAATACTGTCTGACCTCTGACATTCTCACCTCTGAAAATGGGCTTGATTGCTTAAGAGCTGACAAAGATCGCATCAGTATGAACTTCAAAAATGATGGCTCCCAAGTAAATAACCGTTATTTTTCTTTAAGTAACTTTAAGTACATTCTTTAATTAAAGCTTGGAATTTCACTGTAAAAAAAAAAAATGAAAGATTATTTCCCCATATGAAATGCAGGCAGCACATATTTACAAATTAGTGAATACTAACAGAAATATTTTCTAAAACATTTAATCCATGAGCAAGTGTACAATACAAAAGTAAAGCAAATGACACTGACAACTTAGGCAAGAAAAAGCTGAGAAATAATTTTAGGTATAAATAATTTGAAACTCATCTTGCTACAAGAGAATATACATGATTACATAAATATTCTTCATTTTTTCTCAAATACAGGAAATTGAAAAAAAATGATTTTCACATGATTCATTGAGAATCACACCCATTTTCTCAACCATATATCTCTAAGTTGCTTATTTTTCTTATCTTGAACTGTATTCACTAAATTCTATAGATGTGGGTATCTGTTCTAATAAACAATTCTTCTTAAAAGATGTGCAAAAATTCATTGAATCATATCTACTTAAAAATGATGTAGTAACAGTTTCCTTTCTATGAAAAAAATACAAACAGACAAAACTTCATTCGTTCATATCCAGAGCCTGTATGGCAAATACTTTCCAAAACTGTGTTTTCCACATAAGCTTAGTCAGATATTTCAAGATTAGAACAATATATATTTTATTTTGCTTTACTCTATGTGTTGACATTTACTAGCAAAAATGACTATGAAGACTGGGTACGGCCAGAAGATCCTCTTGTTTTTTCACAAACTAATCTCTTTTCCCTGTGCTCAGTAACATATCGGTCATTATTAATTGGTATGAAATAACAGCTACATTGTATGTCTGGAATCTGTGGCAAAATCCTATTAAATAACACATAAAGAAAACAAAAGTAGGGGGAAGTAAATTTTATTTGAAGAATATGAGAATCCTCAAGTAACTATCATTTATTTAATTAGACAAACACACAAGTATTTGATAATATTTATTAACATATGTATAAAAATGTACTACCTATAAGTTCGAGAATTTGCTAGGTTTAAGAGGTTTTTTGAAAGCCATATTGTAGAACATGTCCTAAGTATATCAAACTGAGAAATTATAGTTTCAACTGAGATTAGGGTGCAAGCTTACAGAAGACAACCACATAGCTATCTCAACTTCCAAATGGTTTGCAGTTCATTTCCTCTTCTGTTAGCATTGTTAGCACTGAACAAGTCTTGTATTACTCACTGATGCTAGAAGCCAGACTTAGTAGGCTCTCAACTATAAGATGATATACTGTATTATATAATATGTATGTTATAATGTAAGTTGGATGGGAGAATGAGATGACCTGGGTAGAGATGATTGCTAACAAACATAACAACTTAAATTTATTCACTGAAACCCACATGATAGAAATGACTGCGCTCAACTGCCTTCTAATCTGCACACCTGATAAAGGGTTACTGCAGCAGATTACAGTGGCGCGCGGCTTAAAGCAGACCACAACAGGCCAGCTGATCCCACAAGAAAGTAGATTTATTAGGATAGAGGATGGGGGAAGAAGTGGTGAGAAAGGTATGTTTCGACCTGTGGCCCCAAGCCATTAAACTGCCTTTGCTGATTGCATCCAAACTGTCTCTCGTGTGTCTATGGGTGCGTGCCAATTCGGACTAGAGTGAGGGTCTCCCTTCGGGGGTCCTAGCAGTATCACAACCAAATAGAATTGCAATGGTTAAGATTTTGTTGTATTTACTTTCACTTTCTCTATGCATTTATATAATTATTACTTTTATAATTGACATGTGAATTCTTATATCCTCTCAGGTATATTTCTTGCTTGTTCATTTATTAGCTCACTATGTCCTTGCATTTTGGTCTCTGTTGTATAACTAAAGTATATAATATTCTGGTTGATGGTTCAGTCTCAGTGAGCCCTGAGGGCTGAGGTTAGTTGATTCTGCAGATTTTAATGTGGTGAATTTGACTTCTCTGGCTCTTTTAATCCTTCTTTACCGTCTTCCACAGATTCCCTGAGCTAGGCCTAATATTTGGCTGTGGACTCAGCACCCACTGTGCAAGTTTACCATACTCACTAATATGCCTGTTGTCCATAATATTTCCATATTATGGTCATGGTCCAATAGTGACCAACTTTTTCACGTTCTTAGGTGACTTTGGAACTAAAATGCTTTCAGAGTCCATAAATAGTAATTCAGTTTCCTTGAAAGAGCTTGGTCTCAAACTCCTGCCCTTTGCTGTGGTGAAGCTTCAAAAGTTTGCCAGATCAATGAGTCCCACTGGATAAACTCTGTCCTCAATATTTTCAAACACTGTATTGAAAAAAATTAATACAATCCTCTGTTTGGTTGTGAATGGAAGCAATAAAAATGTGGTAATTATTTTCATAGGTAAAAGAAGTGGCAACCTGTACATTCTCACCTTCCTGGGGGTGACATGCTTGAGAAACAGCTTTTCTGACTCACACATGATCAGTCACCTCACACATGTCATTCTCAATCCCACATAGGCTCTTTTCATGAACCACATCCAACTCAAGTTTCTCTCCTTAAGACCTTCCTGGAATTATTGTGAAATCCATTGAGTTTCTACTAATACATTTAAAATTAAAAATGCAATTTAAAATGTTTATGAACTATATATTATGAATGTTTTAAAAGAAATGTATATAATTAATGGTTTTCAGTTCACTGCTTATAATATAGATACATGGCCAGAGAGCTAGCCCAGTGAACTGAGAAGCTTGCCACTAAACCAAGAATGTTAATTCGATACCTAGATTTCAGAGTAGACAAAAGGAACTCTTTTTTTTTACTTAATATTTTTAATACTTTTTTAAAAATTGGTTATTTTATTTACATTTCAGATGTGAACCCCTTTCCCCATTTACCTCTCACCCAGGAATCCCCTATCCCATCCCCCATCCACCTGCTTCTATGAGAATGTGAAACCACCCACCCGCCCATCCCCACCTCCCTATCCTTGAATTTCCACACAGTGGAGCATGCAGAATTCATGGGACCAAGGACCATCTCTCCCACCTATGTCCAACAAGGCCCTCCTCCCCTATATATACAGCTGGAGCCATGGGTCCTTCCTTATGTGCTCCCAGGCTGGTAGTTTAGACCCTGGGAGCTCTGGTTCGTTGGTATTGTTGCTCTCCACATGGGGCCACAAACTCTTTCAGCTCCTACAGTCTGCTTTCTCACTCCTCCATGAGGAACCCCATGATCAGTTCACTGGTTAGCTGTGAGCAATTGCCTCACTGTATGTCAGGTTCTGGCAGACCTCTAAGGAGACACCTATATCAGGCTCCTGTCATCATGTAATCCTGGCATCCACATTAGCATCTATCTTTGGTGACTGAACATGGGATGGATACCCAGGGGAACAGTTTCCAGACAACCTCTCCATCAGTTTCTATCCGACATTTTGTCTACATATTTTCTTCCATGAGTATTTTGTTACTCCTTCTAAGAAGGACCAAAGTACCCACACTTTGATCTTCCTTCTTCATGACCATCATGTGGTCTGTGAGTTGAATCTTGGGTATTGCCAGCTTTTGGGTAATATCCAATTACCAGTGAGTGCTTACCATGTGTGTTCTTTTGTGATTGGGTTACCTCATTCAGGATGATATTTTCTACTTCCATCCATTAGCCTAAGAGTTTCTTGAATTCATCATTTTTAAAAGCTGAGTAATACTCCATTGTGTAAATGTACCACATTTTCTGTATCCATTCCTCTATTGAAGGACATCTGGGTTCTTTCCAGCTTCTGGCAATCATAAACAAGGCTGCTGTGAATATAGAGGAACATATGTCCTTATTAAATGTTGGAGCATCTTATGAGTATATGCCCAGGAATGGTATTGCTCAGTCCTCAGGTAATGCTATGTTCAATTTTCTGAGGACCATCAGACTGATTTCCAGAGTGTATCAGCTTACAATCTCACCAACAATGGAGAACTGTTCCTTTTTCTCCACATCCTAGCCAGCATCTGCTATCTCCTGAGTTTTGATCTTAGCCATTCTTACTGGTGTGATGTGGAATCTTAGGGTTGTTTTGATTTGCATTTCCCTGATGACTAAGGATGTTGAACATTTCTTTAGGTGCTTCTCGGCCATTTGAGTTTCCTCAGTTTAGAATTCTTTGTTTAGCCTGTATCCCATTTTTAATAGGGTTATTTGGTTGTATGAAGACTAATTTCTTGAATTCTTTGTATATATTGGATATTGGCCCTCTAACAGATGTAGGATTGGTAAAGATCTTTTCCCAATCTGTTGGTTGCCATTTTGTCCCATTGACAGTATGCTTTGCCTTACAGACGCTTTGCAATTTTATTAGGTCCCATTTGTAAATTCTTGATCTTAGAGCATAAACCATTGGTCTTCTGTTCAGGAACTTTTCCCCCTTGCCCAGGTATTCAAGTATCTTGCCCAAATTCTCTCCTATTATTTTCATTGTATCTGGTTTTATGTGAAGGTCCTTTATTCACTTGGACTTGAGCTTTGTACAAGGAAATAAGAATGGATCAATTGATTTCCATTCTTTTACATGTTGAACTCCAGTTGAAACAGCAGCATTTGTTGAAAATGTTGTCCTTTTTCCACTGGACAGTTTTAGCTCCTTTATCAAAGATCAAGTGACCATAGTTGTGTGGGTTCATTTCTGGGTCTTCAATTCTATTGCATTGATCTTCCAGCCTGTCCCTGTACCAATACTATGCAGATTTTAATCACTATTGAGGTCAGGGATGGTGATTCCACCAGAGTGTTTTTTATTGTTGAGAATAGTTCTTGATATCCTGGGTTTTTTTTTTTTTTTTTGTTATTCTGAATGAATTTTGCAAATTGCTCTTTCTATCTCTATGAAGAATTGAGTTGTAATTTTGATGAGGAATGCACTGAATCTGTAGATTATTTTAGGCAAAATGGCCATTTTTACTCTATTAATCCTGCCAATCCATGAGCATAGGATATCTTTCCATCTTCTGAGATCTTCTTCAATTTCTTTCTTCAGAGACTTGAAGTGCTTGTCATACAGTTGTTTCACATACTTGGTTAGATTCACACCAAGGTATTTTATATTATTTGTGACTATTGTGAAGGGTGTCATTTCCCTAATTTCTTTCTCAGCCTGTTTATCCTGGGAGTAGAGAAAGGCTACTGATTTCTTTGAATTGATTGTATATCCAGCCACATTGCTGATGTTGTTTATCAGGTTTAGGAGTTCTCTGGTGAAGGTTTTGGGGTCACTTAAGTATACTATCATATCATCTGCAAATAGTGAAATTTTGACTTCTTCCTTTGCTATTTGTATCCTTTGATTTCCTTTTGTTGTCTAATTGCTCTGGCTAGGACTTCCAGTACTATATTGAACAGGGAGGGAGAGAGTGGGCGGCCTTGTCTAGTCCCGGATTTTAGTGTGATTGCATCAAGTTTCTCTCCATTTAGTTTGATGTTGGCTACTGGCTTGCTGTGTATATATATATTATTTTTTTTTTACTATGTTTATGTATGGGCTTTGAATTCCTTATATTTCCAAGACTTTTACAATGAAGGGATGTTGAATTTTATAAATTGCTTTCTCAGCATCTAGTGAGGTGATCATGTGGTTTTCTTCTTTGAGTTTGTTTATATACTGGATTAAATTGATGGATTTCCAAATACTGAACCATCTGTGCATTCCTGTGATAAAGTCTACATGATCATGATGGATGATGGTTTTGATGTATTCTTGGTTTCAGTTTGCGAGAATTTTATTGAGTATTTTGGCATCGATATTCAAAGGGAGATTGGTCTGAAGTTTTCTTTCGTTGTTGTGACTTTGGTTTTGGTATGAGCATAATTATGGCTTCATAGAACAAATTAGGTAGCATTCCTTCTGTTTCTATTTTGTGGAAAAGTTTGAAGAGAATTGGTATTAGGTCTTCCTTGAAGGTCTGATAAAATTCTGCACTAAAACCATCTGATCCTGAACTTTTTTTTTTTTTTTTTTGTAGGGGAGAGTGTTAATGACTGCTGCTATTTCTTAAGGAGTTATCTGCTCCTGATTTAATTTTGGTTCCTGGTATGTATCCAGATTTTCCAGTTTTGTTGAGTATGGGTTTTGTAGTAAGATCTGATGATGTTTTTAATTTCCTCAATTTCTATTGTTATGTTTCCATTTTCAGTTCTGATTTTACTAATTTGGATACTGTCTCTGTGCCCTCTGGTTAGTCTGGCTAAAGGTTTATTTATCTTGTTGATTTTCTCAAAGAGCCAGCTCCTGGTTTTGTTGCTACTTTGTATAGTTCTTTTTGTTTTTATTTGGTTGATTTCAGTCCTGAGTTTGATTATTTCCTACTGTCTACTCCTCTTGGGTATATTTGCTTCTTTTTGTTCTAGAGCTTTCAGGTGTGCTGTCAAGTTGCTAGTGCTCTCTCTAGTTTCTTTTTGTAAGCACTTAGAGCTATGAGTTTTCCTCTTAGTGCTGCTTTCATTGTGTCTCACAAGCTTTGGTATGATATGTCCTCACTTTCATTAAATTCTAAAAGGTCTTTAATTTCTTTCTTTATTTCTTCCTTGACCAAGTCATCATTGAGTAGAGAGTTTTTCAGTTTCCACATGTATGTGGGCTTTCCATTGTTTGTGTTATTATATGGTCTATTTTGGAGAAGGTACCATGAGGTGTTGAGAAAAAGGCATATTCTTTTGTTTTAGGATGAAATAAATGTTCTATAGATAACTGTTAAATCTATTTGGTTCATAACCTTGCTTGATTTCACTGTGTCTCTGTTTAGTTTCTGTTTCCATGATCTGTCCATTACTGAGATTGGGGTGTTGAAATCTCCCACTATTATTGTGTGAGGTGAGTGTGTGCTTTGAGCTTTAGTAAAGTTTCTTTTATGAATGTGGTACCCTTGTATTTGGAGCATAGATGTCCAGAATTGAGAGTTCATCTTGGTAGGTGTTTCCTTTGATAAGTATGAAATATCCTTTATCTTTTTTGATTACTTTTGATTGAAAGTCGATTTTATTTGATATTAGAATGGCTACTCCAGCTTGTTTCTTGGGACCATTTGCTTGAAAAAAATTTTTCCAGCCTTTTACTCTGAGGTAATGTCTGTCTTTGTCACTGTGGTGTGTTTCCTGTATGCATCAAAATTCTGGGTTCTGTTTATGTATCCAGTCTGATAGTCTACATCTTTTTGGGGGGAATTGAGTCCATTGATGTTAAGAGATATTAAGGAAAATGATAGTTGCTTCCTGTTATTTTTGTTAATAGAGGTGGAATTATGTTTATGTAGCTATCTTCTTTTGGGTTCTTGGAAGATTACTTTCTTGCTTTTTCTAGGTTGTAGTTTTCTCCTTGTGTTGGAGTTTTCCATCTATTATCCTTTGTAGGATTGGATTTGTGGGAAGATATTGTGTTAATTTGATTTTGTCATGGAATATCTTGGTTTCTCAATCTATAATGATTGAGAGTTTTGCTGGTCTGGCATTTGTGTTCTCTTCTGGTCTGTATTATATCACTCCAGGTCTTCTGGCTTTTAAAATCTCTGGTGAGAAGTTAGTGTGCAATTCTTATAGGTCTCCCTTTATACGTTACTTTACCTTTTTACCTTACTGATTTTAGTATTTTTTCTTTGTTTTGTGCATTTGATGTTTTATTATTGTGTGATGCTGGGAATTTCTTTTGTGGTCTAGTCTGTTTGGAGTTTTGTAGGTTTCTTGTATGTTCCTGAGCATCTCTTTCTTTAGGTTAGGAAAATTTTCCTTTACAATTTTGTTGAAGATATTTACTGCCCTTTACGTTGGGAGTCTTCACTCTTCTATACCTAGTCTATGACTCCTGATCTCTTTCCTAGGTCTTTCTATCTCCAGGTTAGTCTCCCTTTGAGATTTCTTTATTGTTTCTACTTCCATATTTTGATCCTGGATGGTTTTGTTTAATTCCTTCACCTGTTTGGTTGTGTTTTCTTGCAATTCTTTAAGAGATTTTTGTGTTACCTCTTTAAGGTTTTCTACCTGTTGACTTTTGTTCTCCTGTATTTCTTTAAGGGAGTTATTCATGTCCTTCTTAACGTCCTCTACCATCATCATGAGAAGTGATTTTAATTTTGAATCCGACTTTTCTGGTGTGATGGGATGTGCAGAACTTGTTATGACGGGAGAACTATGTTCTGATGATTCCATGTAACTTTGGTTTCTGTCGCTTATGTTCTTGCTCTTGCCTTTTGCCATTGGTTAACTCTAGTGCTACCTGCACTCACTGTCTCTGATTGAAGCCTGTCTTTCCAGTTATCTTGCTTGTGTCAGAACTCCTCAGAGTCCAGATATTTCTGTGATCCTGTAGTTCTGAGCTCCTGGGTGGAAGAGCTCTTGGGACTCAGGCTGTTTCTGGGATCCTGAAATCCTACTGCTCTGAGAGCAGTGGTTCCTCTAGGATGGTTCAGGATATGGTGTCTTTATGGGAATGGACCAGCTAGGTGTTTGCCCTAGACAAAAGTACCAAGCAAGGGGTGGAAGAGGAGAGGTATTCCAGAGGGGTGGCGCTTGGGTGGACTGATGGGTCCTGAGTGCCCCAGGCTCCCAGTTGCAGCTCTGGGACATTAGGTTATGGGAGAGAGTTCTTACCTGCTGTTCTGAGTGCAGTGGTTCCTCTAGGATGGCTCAGGATATGGTGTCTTCATGGTAGCAGAGCAACTAGTGTCTGCCCCAGCTAAAAGCATCAAGTGAGGGAGGAACTGACTCTTATAAACTGTCTTCTCACTAACATACTCTGTGTCTTTCTTACACATAGAACTATATAATAAAAGTTCAATAAAAATAAATAAATGTGATATGGTTTTAAAAATATTAGGAGATAAACCGTCAGTACTGTGACTATCTCTGAACAAAATTATTTTGAAGCACTGAAGGAGATTTTTCTGGAAACTCTAAAATCCATCAGCTCTGCTAATTAAAAGATACTTTCTTTACCTCATCAGATGGTGATTATTGTCTGGTATGCTATTTTCATGATGTTTATGTCAAAAAAACAGTTGGCAAAAATGATAAAGTGTAACGATGATAAGAGGTCAATACTTTTCTAAAGTACTGCTGAGCAAGGTCTTTCTAAACTCCTTCCTTGAGGCTACCCTTGCATTTCAACCTTAGTAACGTAATCTTTCCTATTGAAAATGATTCAGACATCTACATTCATGCACCCACCCTTCGCTGGTCACTCTAAAGGATTTGCTGTGTTTACATTATAACAATTTTTGGATTGGGGACTATTTTGAGATTGCATGTAAAAAGTCACATATATGCACACACATATAGAAAAATTGTTCCATTTCTGTTATAGATGGTGTACATGTCCACAGATACTCTTAAACATAACATTCATAGATACTTTATTGTTGAATATACAGATTGAACAATACATTGTCTAAAAAAATGGTGCAGTTCATGAAGGATAGTCAGAATAAACTTCATTACCCAAACTTTTTTTTTTTTTTTTGCAGTTTATTCCATGAGTATAAAAATGTGGCTTCCACTTATACTTGTTAGTAAGAAAATAATCTGAGTTTTGATTAATTATGTAGTGCCACTATGAATTCAATTGGCTTAATTTTCCATGGGGTCTTAACCTCTTTATATTAGACAGTGTGCTGATATTGTTTTATACCTTTAATTAGCTTCGTTCAATTATGTGAACCTGCTATTAGAAAAGGCTAACTGTCATCCCATGTTGTAATTAAATCTTCTAAAACTAAGAGATAGGAAGGGCCTTGAATCTGATCATGTCAATGAATTCTTGTGATATTTTGCAAGTAAAAATAAATAGACACAGGTATTTTAAGTAGGCTTACTCATTAAAAAATTTAGCAGTTCGTCCCCATGATTTTACTTTATTCCTAAACACTTAATGTGAATTGTAAGGACACTTTTGTTCAAATTATAGTAAGAAAGTTTATGCCCTTTAGTATACACTGAAATAGCTATTCACATTCAAAATGCATCATATTATGTAAATGTTCTTTAATATTATGTGCCTGTCCTTCATGCTGTTTTGCTTATATCAACACAATTTTTTCAACTTTTATGACAAATGTATTATATTTTGAAGCTCATTCTTTATAACATGATATTTCTGAAGAAATGATAATTGAGTCTATGCCTGCTGTTTCACTAGGAAGGAATTCATTTACCCCAAATTGTTTTAATACTAACAGTATTAAATCATTTAAAATTGTTGGTAACTATCATCATTTTAAAACTTCTGTGACTATATGTAAATGCATAGATGCAAGAACACTCATATATATATATATATATATATATATATACACATTAGTATACATGTATATGTATAAATACACACACACATATATGGATATAAAGGGACACACACACATATATATATATAGATAAAAGATTAAATATACAAAAATTCATGTATCATAAAAGATAATTTATTTACAATATTCCATCAATTGGTTTCTATGAATATTCAATTTTCTCCTTTAGAAAACAGTTTTTATTAAATACAATAGAATTCAACATATTCCTGATTAGTTTATTTTTTTATAATAGCAAACATCTCTTATAAATCTGGAGAACTCACAGCAATACAATGTTATTACTGACTCAGTGAGGTCTAATGAATGGTGCAATGCAAATAGTCATTTTTTTCATGAATATATGTCACAATATATTTAGAAAATTATGGCATCTATTCAAGAGACATAACTGTCATAGAAATTTAAGAATTGGAAACTAGGCTTACTCAATAAATAATAATCAGTTGATAATACCTATTATTTCTAATATATTTATATAGTTGTTATTGTCTATTTATCTTTTGTCCTAGTCAATTAAAAACCTAGGTATCTGAAGTGAATTATGGATAGAGATTTTTACATTGCTGGAGAATGTTTGAAGGCATGAATGGAAATATAAAGCAAACTGAATTCAATAATGGATGTTCTTGGTTTATGTTGGTGGAAGTTTCACAAAGATGGGAAGAGGTACAAATTATAAATTCAAGGACAAGTACAAAATTAAATGGAAATAAGCATCATATTCCCAAACACACACACACACACACACACACACACACACACACACACACGCGCACACACACTACACATACAGATACACACACAGAGATACACACATATACACAGAATTTCTCCAAATATAAATATTACATAGACATACTAGGAGAAGAGACAAAGATGATGTCAGAGAAAAAGCTTTGTATTACTTTATGTGGCACTATAACATTTCAAAATTATGCTGTAATGCTGGAGAGAGAGCTGAATCAGTAACAGGCTCACTTGCAGAATTAGAAGAACCCGATTTCTGATCCATACCATGGGATGTGATATGTCACGCTTGTAGTCCTAGTATCTGCCCCAACAACACTAGCACACCACTTTTTCTACTCAGCAGACATATTATTTTACATCAGGAAAGCATGTCCTTTTTCCATAAAATTTGAATTTCACTGTCTTCTTAAAAGCACCCTTACTGTAAATGGTATAAAATATGACTTTGAAATATGGTATTTTTTTAATTCTAATAAAATGCTCAAAGCTCAGATTTCATTTATGAGAGTTATAAATTAGTGTTAAGATATATTCATTTACTTCTAATTACTGTGATCACTGAGATTTCCACATGGTTAATTTTAAGAGTAGAAAATGCAAACTCACTCTAGATATTTTAATCAGTATGTGTCTGGAAGACACAGTAGGCTGCCGAAACATATTAGTTCATGCTCTCCAGTTTTCCTTGAAAATAGGATCCACAGTTTACCCAGAATCAGTTAATGCTCCTGCAATTCATTGTAGTAAGAAATATTTTCAACTTAAGCATAATTTTCTACCTTTGTACAGATTATTTAGACTGATTTAATTGTTTATCCAGGATATATTTCTCATATAATTATCTAAGCGTTTATAATAAAAATATTATAATATTTAGGCCTTCATTCTTTCTTTGCCCTTACTATAATCTAGCAAGACTAGAAAGCAACAAACAGCCTTTTACATGTTACCACCTTATATTTAATGACATACTAGATGAGATTTGACAAGTTCTTCTAAGGAAAAGATTCAATAATGGTGTATACACGTTTAGGAAACTACAAAATTCTGAACTTTCCTTTATTCTGTATTCTTTCATTTATAAAACTACAATAATTTAGTAACAGTGGTGTGTGTGTGTGTGTGTGTGTGTGTGTTGTGTGTGTGTGCACATAGGCTAGTTCAGGAACTAGTTCCAGTGCACAAAGAGAAACCATACGACATCCTGCAGGAGTCAATTCATTCCTTTATCACATGGCTCTTGGGGATAAAACTGAGGACATCAAGACTGGCAACAAGTTCCTACTCTTGCTCGTTACTCTTTTGTATTTTAAGTTTCCAAGAACTTTTAGGAGAATATAAACAATTGATTGATGAGCCTTAATTTAGACTGACAACAAACCACCACTACTGCTTTGTTAAAGATGTATTTAGAAGAACAAGGCAAGAATATGAATAGAGCATGACCATTTATCAGAGGAATAAAAACGAACGGGCACAGGGAAGCATTGAAGTCTAGACACACTTTTAAATCAATACCAATGTGGTTGGAAAAAAACAATATGTGAGACTTGAGAATAAAATCATGAACGACTCTGAATTCTTCTGGCAGTATGGCTCCAAACTGGAGTCGGAAGTCATTGAAATGTAATTAGTGTGAAAGAGATAAGGGAATAGAATGGTCACTATCAGATCAGTTGTCCGTATAACATTTAATGTTGTTGTTATCCATACAAGAGCTAATATCAGCATCTATCAATGTGTATATCAAGATATTTAAAACTATGATGTTATGAAATACCATCTGTCAGGTGTCTATGGTGAGAAAGGAGGTCAGATCAGAGGGCTACATCTTAGCCTCTTAAAGAACAGAATTTAGAGTGTGTAATGGGGAACAACCAAAAAAGACTATGAATGAATGACTTCAGCTAGGTGTGAGGATAGACACATGTAATCCTAGCACTTGGTAGACTGAGGCAGTAGGATTGCTCAGAGTACAATGCCAGCCCAGATTTCATAGCAAGATCCTGTCTTGAAAAGAAAAAATAATAAGAAATACTCTTCATGGCACTAGAACATATGAAATATATGTTGATAGAGAAATGTTTCTACATGCGGAAATCATCACTGTTATTAAAATTATTGGTCTTTCCAAGGAGGTGGGAGTCTGAATTTTTAGTATTCTGGACATCAGTGACTGGAGAGAACTCTTTTGGTATCATGAAGGAGTGGCATCCAGAGTGGCCTAGCTTTAAGAGAAATCCATTAGAGAAACATTAGGGACACAGGAAATACATAGTTATTTTGAGGATTTAATCTAACACAGAAACATAATATTTGGAGTATAAGTAAGTTCACAATAGATAAAGAAATATATTTGGGAAGGGCTTTAATTTGTTTGCGATTAAGGGAATACAAGAATTTACTTTCTGTTGGATAAGATTATATGGATGGTTAATGCATTAGCTACAGAGAGATTGTTCATCAAAATAAAAGGGCAGAAATGCTAATATCAGCACACCAATGATAAATGGTGATATGGAAAGCTGTAACTCCTCAGTTTGAATCTCCCACTGAACAGCAGTGAGAAAGAGAATGGGAGAATGATGTATTTTGTTTGAATACAGAGTATAGTTTAGTGTTGATACTACTAGAATATTGAAAGATTGGGGGATGCAATGTGATGTCTGGCTAGTTTCAGCATTGGAACCTTCAGTGATATATATTTTAGTTTTTAAAAAGTTTTTACCATTTCTTTGAGATTTTAGGTAACCAGGAATAAGGAAGTAGTGTTTTGAAGTAGGCACACTACGATCAAGTTGTCAATTTTACAAATCAAACTTCTATTGAGTAACATCAAGTAGATGTAGTAATTAGAAATAAGCAAGGGGGAGAAAAGACTTCTTGAATACAAAGGTAGAAAAGCCAAGAGAAAATATCCTTCCCGTTGTGAGTCACAGCTTTCAGATTTTCCCCATTACTTAGTAATGAGGAAATGAGTAACTGAGGGATACATATGAGAGCCCAACTTGGATGTTTCCACTCAATGATTGGTGTTTCAAAAGACTTATGATGAAAAGTTGACTAACTTTAGAGAAGATGAATTGTTGTCTATCAAGGATGTTGTGTACACAGGGTGTGGAAGAAATATCATGTATCAAGTCAGGAGTTATATGGTTGTAGTTGTGAAAGAAAATATTTCTAGAACATAAGGAACATAGCTGAGCTTGTGTAGAGAGTGGTGAATGCCAAAGATTGGTGACGAATGGCTGGAAGATATTGCTTTCTGAGTTGTGATGTCACTGCAGACATGTTCAATATGTCTGGGTGTCGTAGTGATTTTATTTGTTTGGGTATTACCATGTGTGACAAATATACTTTTTGCAATGTAAATTATATGATTATTTTCAGCTTCTCATTTTTATCTCATTTTTAATTATGATGTATAAATATAATTATTATGTGTAGATATGCAGTGCTTTAAATGTGGTCAGCAATTTCTTCAATCATTTTGCCTGTTTATGCTCAATGCTTTGGAACTTTATTGAGAAACCACTTTCCTATCCCTATAACTATAAATATGAACCTATGTTTTTGTGATGAGTAAGTACGAAGTTCTTGATATTGGAAATTTTCAATCATTTGAGTATCATCTTAATTCTACAGTTATATTATCATAGTAAGTCACAATGGAAAATATGTTGAAAAACAGAAATTGATTTGAATGGGCAAGTAATTACCTAAATTACACAATTGTAAAGTCAGCACCTCTTTGAGCAGGCTGTTTTGTACCCATCTATGATTACAATGACACATTAGTCTTATGTCTTTTCTGAATGTAACTAGTTGTCTAGCCACACGCAATCATTAATTCCAGAAAAATACTAATAATAATGACAGTAGAATTTAAACATCATCATAAACATAGTTTATAAGGCCCGAACTAGAAATAGTTTAATACAATATTGAATATAAAGAAACTATTGAACTACAAAATAATTTTAAATTGCACAAATGAAAAGTTCAAAATCTGTGTCACTTTCTAGATTTTTTTCTTTATGTTTGAAAATCTGACTCTTAATACATTCAAATAAATTTGTTTTTAAATACACTAAGATGTGCCTAGATTGTTTCATACATGTTTACTGCCTGAATTATTTTTATCTGTCTTCCAGATTGTCTGCTAACTCATTATTAAGTTAGTCTCTGTTTATGGGCAACTTTCTATTGAATTACATAAAGGGAATAGTGTATGAAACAGAGCAGAGATAATCTCATTTTGAAAACAAACTGTATTTATTCAAGGCTGACTAGACTTTTAAAATTCTGAGTTTTATCAATTGCCTTGTCTACAAGTTGAGGAAATCATATTACAAGAAAATCAGTCGAAATTATGTTTACATAAGGACTATACATTCATGGCTGCTTCAAAAATAGCAGGTCAGTCGATATGCCCAATGTTAAGAGGATTTTATATGAATTCTAAATTGTCTTCTATTCTTTAAATTATTCTGTTGTATTTCAAGTGTACAGTATAAACAGTGTTTTTCTTAAATTGATATCAACGTGAAAAAAGGAAGCCACTGTAACTTCAGTCTGAAGTTACAAGAATAAAGTTGGTAATGAAAAGCAGAAGTTTTAAAATCGCATGCTGGAGAATCCTCAACAATATTCAGTTACTTTATTTTTTTGTCTCATCTACACAAATCTTGCTACTTATTCAATAGTTAATTTCCCACAAATTAAAGTATGATTTTTTTATACCTCATTAAAATACAAAGCTTTTAACTTGCTTGCCAGACAACTTGCTTCAGATTTTAAAATAATTGAAAACATTTAATGCATATATATATGTACATGTACGTGCATTTGTATATATGTGTGTAAGTGTAACAGCACATTTGTATGCTGAACTACCTGTGGGTATCTCCAGAATAGAGGGAGAGCATTACATCCTCTACATCTAGACAATCATAAATCTGCCTCGTGTAAATGCTGGGAACTGAACTCAGCTCCTATACAAAAGAAACCAGTACACTTTATTGATAGTCTCTCTCTCTCCAGCACAAAAATACTTCACATTTGGATTATATTAACCTTTAAGATTAATGCATTCTATCTACTCTCCATATCAGTTACATCCCAATTTTCTATATAAAAGAGTTGACAATCGCTTTCATATTCTTTATGTTATTCTTCCTTGATAGGTCTTTCCTAGGAGTTCATTCAATATCTCCTTTATTTCAGTGATGTAAAGAAACTTTCTGGTCTTTTTCCTTATTTTATTTGTTCAAATTTCAAATGTTATCCCTCTTCACTGTTTCCCCAATGCAAACACTTTATCCCATCCCCCTCAGTCCTGTTTCTAAGAGGGTACCTCCCTACCCACCCACTCTCACCTCACTGCCCTATCATTCCCCTATGTTGGTCATCGAGCCTTCACAGGACCAAGGGCCTCCCTGCCCATTGATGCCAGATAAGGCAATCCTCTGCTACATATGCCGCTGGAGCGTTAGGTCTCTACATGTCTACTCTTTGGTTGGTAGTTTAGTCCCTAGGAGCTCTGGGGCGTTCTGCTTAGTTGATATTGTTCTTCCTATGGGATTGCAATCCCATTCAGCAGCTTCAGTCCTTCCCCTAACTGCTCCATTGTGGTCCCAGTGTTCAATCAGATGTTTGGCTACGAGCATCCATATCTGTATTGGTCAGGCTCTGGCAGAGCCTCTCAGGAGACACCTGTATCAGGCTCCTATCACCAAGCACTTCTTGGCATCAGCAATAGTGTCTGGGTTTGGTGTCTGAAGATGGAATAAATTCCTAGGTGGGGTAGTCTCTGGATGGCCTTTCCTTTAGTCTCTGCTCCACTCTTTGTCCTTGCATTTCCCTTAGACATGAGTAATTTTGAGTTAATATTTTTAGATGGGTGGGTGGCCCCATCCCTCCACCAGGGGCCGTGACTAACCTCTCCATATGGTCTCTACAGGTTCTCTTTCCCCTTTGTTGGGTATTTCAGATAATGTCATCCCTGTTGGGTTCTGGGAACCTCTTGCTTCCCTGGCATCTGGGACTTTCTAGTGCTATCCCTGGTTTCCCATCCACTGTTACATATTTCCTCCCTCTTATCCTTATTGAAAGTCACTGGAATGTTGCTTGGTTTTCTTGACTACCATATGTAAATCTGTCCTTACTTCCTCTCTTCTCCTGAAATACACATGTACTCTTTCCCAGGTAATAATCACCTATTTCCTTGAAAGACTTTTAAAGAGATGCTATAGCTCTCTAAAGTTTCTGCAAAAGACAATTGTGCATTAACTTAGTGAATGGATAAGAAAACATCATTTGCATACTTACCAGTAGTTTATATTGCACAGAAACTGGTCATAAATATATTTGCTGAACACTTTGTATTAGAAAATACAATAAATCTCTATGATTAGATATGTGTATTTTGTTGAATACACTAAAAATATACACTGTTTTGGAGTCTCTCTGTGATATAAATCTGCTCAAAGCAGTATCAGAACATGCTTATGCTTGAAGAGATCTTTCATAATCACAGGTACAACACATTAGGGAGAGAATAATATAGGGAAAACATTTTTATAACTATAAAGAATGAAAAGGAGTTCATAGAAGCTCAAATAAATGAAGAAATTCTATATAAAGGAAGCAGCAATCTATGTCAAAGAAATTCTCAAATGCTAATCTATTTTTACCTCAGATTATTTTTCAAGTGACAAAACAAATTTGTCACTTGAAAAATAATGACATAAACAGTAATTTTATTCTAACTGAGGATAGAGTTTTCAAATTGTTCCTGATTAACTATGGTGGGGACCATCTGCAGACACCACAGCAATCAATTCATTTGACAATGGCTATGAGTGCTTGAAAGTCTTTCGTGATTCATTCTGATATATTTTAAATGGAAGGAGGATT
This sequence comes from Mastomys natalensis, assembly GCA_021653895.1. NCBI lineage: Eukaryota > Metazoa > Chordata > Mammalia > Rodentia > Muridae > Mastomys > Mastomys natalensis. The sequence goes on from JAJTUV010001802.1 coordinate 221,856, forward strand.
TAATGGCATTGAAGAGAGCTGAAACGACTTGTTTCTTTTCTGGAACATTTTTATGTGTCTTGTCCTAAAAACACATAAAACAATTACTAAAAAAAAACTGTCAGTGATTTATTAGATCCAGTGACCACCATCTTTTCCCATATTACTTCATTGCTTGTGTTTTTGAGAAAATGATACTTGAGTTTTGTAATTCTTTCACTTTACTCTGCTGTTTAAAAATCAATATTTGATGGCTTTCAAGAAAGTGCAAATACTGACTCATTATTTTTCAAACTGTTTAGTTAAGTCTCTTTCCCCATTCCCTTCTCTTTCTTTCATTACCCCTTCTTCTCTTTCATCTCTTTTTTGCCTCCATCCCTTCTCTTTCTTACATCCTTCATTCATTCATTTCTATATTAGTTTCTCTTACCCTTCACTCTTCCCATCTGAGACACGCTGGACATGCAATTCTGTATATAAACAAATGAAAGTCACAGTCCTGTGCTAGTGAATATGCAGCCTGTAAGGACAAGACATGAATACAAAATATTGTATTGAGGTAGAAAGTTATATTAGTAGGAATAAAAGAATGTGTTTTAGAGGTGAAACATTGTCAATATATTTAAATAGATCAAGTTACATTAGGTAACTTGTCTGTCCTTACTAAAATTTTAAATCCTTCTGAATCATTAGCTGGTAGGGTGAGGTCACTTTATCAAGAGCAGGATATTGAACAACAATGAAGAAACAGAACAGGATAGTTTTTTGATTGTATGTGATGTATATATAAAGATGTTTGAAGGTAAGTCATGTATGTATAGTGTCACCAACAACATGCCAAATATGCATTATGAAGAAGTAATTATGAATTGTTAAATTAAAAGAAATCCTGCATCAGAACACAGTCACTTTTGATATTTAAATTTTGTATTTAATTACACACTTATCTTTGGACTAAAGCTCCCTCATTTAGAGCTTTACTGGCACATAATTTTATCTTTTTCAAAGAAACAGTACTGGAGAACTAACCCAGGGACTTTCACTTGTGATGCAGGTCTTATAACACTGAACAAAACCTGTAAGAAATATTTGCCAGCTTTGAGTCTCTATTTGGTGTGGCCTGCTAACTTAACCTTCAAATATTAAAATTAACATAGGTTAAGTTACTCACAAAATATTGTAAATTAGATAAATGTACTATTCCTGTAGTATTGACAGCACCCAGCCTGATAAACCCTATTAAGCTCCTTTTCAATTGTAAGAAAATTTATCTCACAGTATTACAGAAGAAAACAAATTTTAATAAGTTGTAATCTTCAATGCTCATCAAGACAGAACATATAAAAGTTCAGAATGGAAGCACCTTTGTTATAAAATGAAATTGTGATAAAAAGGCAATTTTATGTACAAAGAAGGTATATATTTGCCATAGATTTTATAATAATTTTATGGGTTGTACATAAAACAATAAATAATTCTATATTTTAATTTGCTTATACCAGGCATTCAATCAAAACGACAAAAAGAAGTTACAGAAAAAAATTGACTTGAATATGGGAGTCACTGTTGAGTGAACAAAACCATGTGACTCTCATAGACATTGGATTGGTAGTGGAATTTCCATGGGTTTGGAAAACTTGGCTAGAAATCTTTAGAATCCAACAAGCAGAACAAATAAGAAAAATGTGTCATTCTTTATTTAAAATTATTTGTATAGGGCTTTCTTTAACAGTGAAAACAAAAGCAATTCATGTAATCAGTTTCATTATATTTCAAGTTCTAAGGAGATTTCTCTTACCTATTATTTCATTGTGGTGCTATAAATTTTGCCTTCATGCTTAGTAAATTTAATAATAAGAGCTGTTCTTTAGTCTTCCAGCATGTCTCTTACAGTTTATATGGTTTCTTCATACATATGTATGACTCTTGATTTATTACTTGCTTATAAGGGTGTTTCCTTAAAATAAAAGTAGGTTTCTTATGTCACACAGATACACAAATTAGGACAAGCACTATTGGAAGTATTCTTTTCCCTTCCCCCTTCCCTTCCTTCCCTTCCCTTCCCTTCCCTTCCCTTCCCTTCCCTTCCCTTCCCCTCCCCCTCCCCTCCCCTCTCTTCCTTTCACCCCCTTCCACTTTTCCTTCCCTTCCCTTAACTTCTTCCTTTCCTTCCTTCCTCTTTCCTTCCTTTTCTTCTTTTCTTTCTTCTTCTTTTGGCTCATTTATTATACAAATCTCTCTGTTGCCATAACAAAATATAATAAACCAAGTGGCTAAAGGAGATGTTTTCTTTTTCAGTTCTGAGTCTAAAAGTCCAAAATTGCTGCTTCTTAGTCTGTTCCTGGTGCTCAAACAGGCAACTCCATGTATTTGCTGTCCTTTTCTGGGAACCTGTACAGTGCGAAATGCTGTGTGTTACAGTGCTAGTCTATGAGGACTAAGGCTACTGGTGCAGAGATCTATGCCAATACCTTGGTTAGCCTAAACAAACGAGCTTTGAGGTTCTGTACATAATGATTCCTGCATTGATGATGAGAGATTCAACATATAAATGTTGATGGAATATATTTCAATTAAAACATTAAATAATATATGAAAATGTCTCTGGATATTACCAAGGAAAATTTCACTTTTAATTTCTTTGTAAAATTATTTTCATTGTTAGGGTATCTAAATTATCTGAAATAGTTACTTGCTTAACATTTTGGTGAGTACAGGAGAGCTTGTCTTGAGGTTGGCAGTGAAAATAAGTATTACATTACAATATGTGTACAATCTTAAAAATGTTAAGATTGTACAGTATTAATTGTGGAGAAGTTCTTTGACTAATGGTGAATTCAGATTTCCCCTATTGCTTAGAAATTAATATTCAAGCATGTGTTTAAGAACTAACTCCAAATCAGACAAAGAATAGGATATTAAATAATTGTCATGATTGAGTATTCTGTTAAAGAAGATGCTTGAAATGTGGCATACTGACAAGATGAATGAAAATATTACAATATCAGCCATTTACTTTAACTATCGTATTTTCTTTTCATAGGTTACTATTTGATATATCTGATATTTGAGAGCTACAAAATTTATTAATAATGAAAATAAAAAGAAATACTGAGAGAGTGTGTTCTAATTATTTCACGAGAAAATGCTAGCTGTGGTTGTAAGTTTAAGAGAGGTGGGAGTAAAGAGCAGAAAAGATGTAAGGAAGCCTCTGGAAGACTGTAGCAGCTTTCAGGACATCCTGTAGAGATTCAAGGATGATGTGTTCCCTCCCTACGGCATCATATTTCTATGGTGGTCACCCCAAAGGGCAATGGTGCTTTCTTCTCACACTCTTTTGGAGAGCTCCTGGATCCAGAATGGCTGCTGATAGTGGAGTTTAGCTAAAAATTATCCCACTTCTTGTCTGGATGAAGGAGCTGTGTTGGCTCTATTGGGGATGACAGAAGATTAAAGACACTAAAGACACAAACTGGCAAAAAATGGCTCACTCAGAAGAGAATGCACTTAAGAAATGAGTCTCAATTTATAAGTCTTTTTTCCCAGGAGGAAATTGAAGACTACACAATCAGCTATCATCTGTGATATACCACCTGATAATGTAGCGTCCTATGCCCCTCCCCCAACATCTTCTACAGCCTGATATCTCTTTCTCCTCCTTTTATACCACGAGCTCACTTTTCTACCCTTGTTTTTAGATCTTCTTGATTCTTCTGGTCTAGTTTGACAATTTCACATTCTATATAGTTTCTGTACTTCTGCATATCAATATATTTGTTATTTTTTGAAATTCATTTTCTGCTACAGTTCCATTATTTTACTTGACAGAGATCATCAGGTGTTTTATTTAGTAAATGTCAAATATAGCTTGGGGATGCATGCACAAGAGCAGTGTCTCATGAAGCATTTCTACTTTATAAAGTAAATATTAGAAAAAAATCTGCTAACTTCTTATTGAAAATAATAACAAGGCACCTATCAAAAACAACAGCTAACTTCCGTACCATAGTAACACCTGAGACAGTTAGATTGTTTCACATTCTTTAAGAAATGAAGACAAAATGACATATAGCTCCTATCAAAATATCATCTGAAAATCTTTTAAAAGTCTTTGAAAATGCATGTTTTCATACTCATTTTACATGATTCAATGGGAAACTACTACTATAGACTTTTATTGGAATAAGAAACTCAATTCAGAAAAAGGTAGGTTTGTGAAGAGGATACAGAGATGAGAGCCATTGCATTCCTGGGATGATGGTGACAATGCAAAGGTGACATTTCAGACAGGATGAGTCACATGAGCACAGTGATTGTGATTTATAGGAAGCAGAATCAACAATTGCCTCATTCATATTTTTAAACTAATATTCATCGGAAAATCTGATAAAATCCTCATTTGGATTAATTGCTGTATTATGTGGAGTAATTATTCCTTCAGGTGATAGAAACATTCATGATTTCAAACTTGGAAGGAGACATAGTCCCTGATTTTTCAAGAGGCCACTCAGGGCTGCTTTAATACATGATTGATATCTAAGAGAAAAATAAAATTGATCAATAAATGTATGTCACCGATTTCATCATTAGTTATTTTATATTTCACCACATGAGTTTAACATAAAATAATTACAGAAAGATCAAATACAAAGAAGCAGAGTAAGTATCCATGAGGAGAAGGACAATGGGCTAAAGAAAATTTCACATGAGAAAAGCAATAAATGCTATTGATTTAAATGAAAACTGTGAAATAATTATGTTGTAAAATTTCAAAAGGAAGTGAGAGTCTGAAAACACTACAAGTACTGAGTAGATGAAAGCAGAGATAGAAAGTGAGAAAATATTAAAGGAGGAAAATAAATGATACAAATTTTTAAGTTTTCCATTCAATTTAAAAAGAGTTTGAGTAGTTAATATGATTTCTTGCTATATAGATTTAGAGCAATTTTAAATGTTCACATATATTTTTGTAAGAAAACAAAATGTAAATTGAGTTTATTATATATTGATATGACTTAAATTATAAGCCATCTATGTAAATTATTTTATCTTTAAATATTGCTCCAGTTCTCTAAAGTGGATGCAATTAAGAAATTACTTCTGTTCCTAATGATTAGAAAACATCAAGAAAAGCAGACAGGGCTATTGTGAAGAGCCACATGCTGTGAATATCCACTGTGAGATTATGTCTTCTAGATGTGATAGGAAAGGTGTGGGACTGAATAAGGGTATCCTGGTTCTTGGCTGGGCATGGGCCTAGAACCCGGAGACTCCAAGGGAGAAACGGCAGGAGTTCGGCCACGCCCCAGAATCAGGGTCCTGAAGCCTCCAGCCACTGGAACCTGGGACCTTCCTCCGTATGTGAGACAGGCTGCCTGGACTCCAGGCAGCCTCCACCACGCAGGCCCCGGGCAGCTGCCTCTGGTCCCAGGGGCCGCTGCTGCGGCCCCCCAGGTTTTTCCCACAGAAAGGCACATCTGTAAAGTCTCAACAACATGGCTACCTAAACTAGATCTTAACAATGACAGTACCAGTTGGCATGCGTTTAAAGATAGGGTCTCACCGGTCCCTACCCAATGATGAAGGGTTTCAGGCAATTTGCAATTGCTGAGATATTGTGAACTGATCTTCTCCAGGGATTAGTCCTTAACTGGTTATTGAATGTCAGTGATTAGCCTATATACATATACATATACATATACATATACATATACATACATATACATAAATAACATATACATATACATATACATATACATATACATACATATACATATAATCATATACATATAAGCACACAGAACCAAATCAGGAGGTCATACATGGTGATAACTGAAGAAAAAGGGTCATGAATTTGAGAGGAAGTTGGAGGAGTTGAAAAGAGGAGAGAGAGATATGAAATGTTATAAATATAATTCTAATTAGGTTTTTTTTTAAGAAACTAATTGCACACAGTAGTCAGAATATTTAGCTTTGAAGTTACAAAGGAATATGAGCTACCATGTGGGTGCTGGGAACCCATCCTGGGTCATCTGCAAAATTAGTAAATGCTTTTAAACCTGAGACTTCTTACCAGCACCTTTATATCTCTTGGGCTTAAAGGCCTGACTGGTGTGGGAAGACATTCTGCATATGATATCAAGGTTCAGTGTGTAAGTTATCAGTTTGTGTAGGAAGAATGGTGGAGCCACCTCTATGTAAATACAAGGGGCACAATAGCAAATGCATCACCTATAGGAGGACTTAATTGAGGACTGCCTAAGAAACCAAAGATTGCTGGTACAGACAATACGAATCAATCTAGAAGTGCTGTTTAGAAGAGATGCTTTCTTGGAACCAATAGGGCACAGGAAGAGGGTATTAAAAGAGCTTATAACAGTATTCAGATGAGCTTGCCATAGCATTTCTCACCTGCTCCCAGAGTCTGTGTCTTTGACTCAGCTCACCTCCAACCCCAAGGACAGGTTGGGTCAGGTGGTGAGTACAGAGACAACATCTTTGAAGTTCAGTATATGTGGATTTGTCTTGGGCTCTCTGTGTATGATGTACTCTGTACTCTTTCACTTTATGAATTTTCATGCTACCCACCTCGCCTTTGTTTCCAATTAGTGGAGATGCAGAGACAAGCTGTACCTTTAATCACTCACCTTCCTTCACCATCTTTCAGGTACCTCAGTGGATTTCAAGCCTTTGTATATTCACCCATCTTTGGTTTCTGGCTGTTTTATAATTCCAAGAGGTTTCAATAATTAAAGTTTTGTCTATAGATACTGTTAAGAACTACTCAACCTGCGTAATATTAAATATCACTTGAAATTATGTAACACAGTTCTGGTTTTGTTTGTTTTACAGAATGAGAACCTTAAATATTGATTTCTATATTCTAGTGAAAGCAGAAAGAAATCTGTTGTCTCTTTCACTTTATTGGATGAATACCATGTGTGTTCCATAAATGTAATACAAAGGAACCTCAGATGGATTTAAAACCTACGTTAGCTTTTTGTAGAACCCGACTGTGATAAATGATGACTTCATTTGCTTGTTTGCTTTTGATTTTGTTTCTATTTTTGCTGAACCTAAAATGCTGTATAGTAGTAGAGCATTTAACAAAACCCTTCTGTGGAAAGGCATTTTGGAGAGATATAACTAAGCTCAGTTAGTTTTACAACATCTGGAACAGTTATGGATTCATTATAAAGAGATGATAGAGGGTTTTTCATCTATAGAGAGAAACAGTTGAAAATTACATGTAACATTTCAGCTTCTTTGATTCCTTGAATATGAGTATCACTAAGTGAAATTAAGAAATTGTCATGTGGTTTATTTAACAAAACTTTTAAGAAGAAAATAGTGCCAGAATCTTAAAAAAAAAAAAAAAAGACTTCTTATGAGTTGCATTGGCACAATGGTTGACTGGGTTAAACACAAATTCAGATAGGCTAATTTAAAAGCTTCCATTTTGACACAGTAATATAACATAGAAGAGCAACTCCTCATGATCTTTAGGGAATGTCTCTTTGTATTGCTTTATAAACATATTAGGAATTATCATTTCCACCATTACCCTATCCCTGTGAGTTCTTTATAGGATCATTGGAAGAAATGGGTTAAGAGGTAGATCTGTTCCTACATAATTTAGTGGAGAAAATAGGAAAACATACCCACAAATATACTAACTGTATAATAAATAGTCACAAAAATTTCTTTTAAATCTACAACACAGAACATGCAATCCTGTTTCCATATGTACATACCTAGTTGAGAAAGTTCACTCCAATCCTCTGCCCCATTTTTAGTCCTTGCTTTGTGAAGTAAATGTTTATATGTCTGTGTCTTCTTTGGAAAGAACTGAAGGATTTTCCTATTCTACAATCATAACAAAAGTCTTTGGTCATTCATTACAACTATGAAATTAGATTAGAATTACATTAGAATTATATAGCCCATGTCCTAGCTAGTGTAAACATGTTAACGGCAATAACTAGAACATGGACTTGCTACAGTGGCTTACGAATTTATATATTTTTGTATACAGCAGTATCAATATGGATTGACTGATATTATTTTCATCAATAGCATGTCATGTAACAGCTACAGAAATCTCTTTGCAACCTTGTATGCTTAAAGTATTTTCATTTATTCTCACAGTTGCCTTAGATAAAATCCAGTAGTTTGTTTTTAATAATATTATTAGAATATTTTTATCATTTTCTTAGGATTTAAAGATTTATTTCTGTTTTTAATTACAGATGTGATTCTGTGTTAGTAACCACAGATAGTAGAGATATTGGATTCCCTTTGAGATAGAATTGCAGGCAGTTGTGAGCCATCCATGATGGGTGGTGACAACCAAACTTGAATGCTCTGCAAGAGTAACACATGCTATTGATCACTGAGACAGCTCTCCAGTCATTTTTTTCTCATGCTTGAAAAAGGTTTTGGCATCTTAAAAGCACCATGAAATACCTAGATATATAATTTCACACATCAGAATTCTAGAAGATTCTACACACTTAATTCTGCAATTTTACATTTTTATTATGCTTCATTGAAAATCTTAGTCTCAAACAAGTCTCATTTGTAAAATAGAACGTAAGTTCAATAGAGAAGCAGTAAGCAGTCTTGCTTAGCTGACATAATGTAGAAATAAAGAGGGAATATTCTTTCATATGACAACAAAGTTGAATTTGAAAATATTCATCCTCAAAAGAAAACTGTCAGTGTGAGTAACATTTACATGGCATCACTCCAGCTTGCAAATGGTAGAGTCCCTGGTGAAGCCCACATTGTGGTGTTTTGTTGCAGATCTCCATCTCATTTTACAGTCTCAAAGGACAATTGTCTTTTCATAAATATATACTTCCTATTTTTATAGTAAAGAGTGGCATAATAATACTCAAGGAAAAAATTAACAGACTTTAGAAGAAATCTGACCGTTTTTATCCTTGGCTTTGGCTTATCTAAGGAGACCCTGTATACAGAATTATTTCTTATGAAAAATGTAAATGTTCATGCAGTGAGCTAGAAAGATGTATCCAGATGTATAGAAGAAAGTGCCTTGTTTGTGTAGGTCTTAAATATATTTTGAATATATTTGATATTTAATGATCATCTTTTACTACTGAGGTGTATTGTAAAATATAACTATATTTGTACATACCATAAATATGTAAATTAAGTAATAATTGAATGCTTAGAACAAATCATATGATATATGTACATGTAGTAGCCAGCAAAGTGCCTGGAATGTCAATCAATTTGGCAGAGTGAGAAATATAATTAAGTAATACCATGGCAATTAATATATGGTCATCAAATTAAGGTGATGAAAGGAAAAAAACTTGTTTTAAAAAAAGAATGATGGTCTTTTCTCAAGCATTTGTGGGAGAATATAAAATAAGGTAGTCATAGCAAAAAGTAATAATAATAATAAGTATATTCAACTCCTAAAAAATTAAAAAATAAACTTACCATAGTAATTTCTCTTTTGAATATGAGTATGTATGCAAAAACCTTATGCATTAATATACATGGTGTAATTGAAAATAGCTTGGAGTCAAAAGCAGGGATAACCCTAGTGTCTCTGGGTGGAAGAAAAGATAAAGAAATATATCCTGTACATTCAGTAAAGTATTACTAAGCCTTGCAAAAGAAAGATGTCATGACATGTACAGCATAAATAATTTAGGGACAAAGAAACAGCTATTTTTTAAATTTTATTTATTTATTTATTATTTATTTATTTATTTATTTATTTATGAGTGTGGGCCACATGTGTTAATGTCTTTGGAAATAAGAAGTGATCTTTAGACCACCTGGAGCTGAAGTTACAGATAGTTGCAAGACTCCTGAAAAAGATACTGGGAACTGAACCTGGGACCCCTGGAAGAGCTTCACGTGTTCTTAAGAACAAAGCCATTACTGTAGCCCTCAAATAGTGTTTTATGGGCCATTATATTGAATCACGTCATAAAAGCACTTGCCAAATAGACATGACAATTTGAGTTCAATCCCAGGATCCCACAGTCAAAGAGAACTGACTCCTGAAAACATTCCCATGGCCTCACATGTACCTATGTGGTGCTATTCATGTGCCTGTTTTATATGTACAATGTACACATATATATCACACATGCATGCACACACATACACACACCACAAATAATAATAAGTGAAAAAATTGAAAAGACCATTTCTTTCTTCTACAAAATAGTTAGAGTAGTCAAACTCATAGGAAAAAAATAGCTTCAATGATAAAGAAGGGATTTTTGATAGTAAGGCAATGTTATCAACCTGGGGTCACATCCATTGGGTGTCAAAAGACATTTTCACAAGGGTACTTATTCATTGGAAAACAGATATATTTACATTGTGATTCACAACATAGCAAAACTACAGTTTATGAAATAGCAACAAAAATAATTTTTGGTTGGCAGTCCACAACATGAGGAAAATGTCTTAAAGGGTCATAGCATTAGAAGGTTGAGAATCACTGGTTTCTCAACCAGTGTTGAGAAGAGTGTGCAAGATAGTAGGTCCAGAATTTGAAGTGTATGGCAAAACACTCTAAACTAGCAGAACATTACTAATATGTGTGCCTAAAGGTTGTTAAGAGTCTAAAGGTATGTCTTTTAACACAGGATGGAATACTTTAAAAAATTAAAAAACAAGAAACCACGATATTAACATCTATGAAAGAGGAGACAGCATTTGAGACTATCCACAAGAGTGGGAAGAAAAACCTAATGTCAAGGAATGTCAGTCAGGGAGGGCTCACCGTCTTTTAAAGTAAAATGATCAAGGATTTTGATCTCACTCAAAAAGTAAAATAAAAATCCAATGGTGAGTACTTAGACATTCCATCTTGGGGGAAGATGCTATTTCTTTGTTTGCTGGACCCAGAACACTATCCACACCTGCTTTGTAGTGCACAGTGGATTCTTTCCATAATGTATTAACTGATGCGAGTATCAGGAACACTACCTCAGGAAGCATGCGTTCAATGCACAAAGGGTTCTTCCTCTGCCGTATCTGTGGGGCTCATATTCATGTTCTTACATAGAAGTGGGATACACACATCCCTTCACTGCCATCCTTTCCACAAAGCAAGCTTTAGGGAAAAAAATGAACAACACCATAAGTTGAGTAGAACAAAACATCGGGAGGAACACAAATGTGTAGAGCTACTGAAGGAGTTGGAGAGGGTTCGATGGAGAGGCATTGTATAAACAACAATAGAGGAGGAAGAACCAAACAAGCAGTAAACAAAAACAAAAATAATTCAGTCACTCATTGAAACACCATGCCTGTGTTCTCCAGCACACTCTAAAGATAGGCTGCTCAGCCATCTTATGGTCTTTTGTTAGCTCACAGTTTTGGTTCACCCATGTTTACTTATGAGGTGTTCAGTAAAAATATGGTTAAGTAGTCATTCAACACTCTTGCAGGATTATTGTAAACTGTGTCACTTTCTTAAAAGATAAACCCAGGGGGCGGGGTGGTATCTTGTTATTGCAGCATCATGACAGACTCCAAGGTAAATTAGTCTGCACCACATCTGACTGTGCAGCCTTCTGATTCATAAACAAACAACTATTTCAGGCTAATGTCTAATTTCTCCTTGCTATTTTCCCCATGTTGCCTGTAAAAAACATGCTTGACTTCATATAGCCATTAGTTAAATGAGCAAGAAACAAACAAAACACATCTGCATGTTGTTAGTACTTTCAGTTATATCCAGCTCTGATCCTGTAGGATAACATATCTTGAAAGAAAAGACTACAGCCCACCGACACATCACATTCACTCACACAAATGCAGAGAGAGAGAGAGAGAGAAGAGAGAGAGAGAGAGAGAGAGAAATGTAATTTAGCTTCAAACAGTGCTTATTTTATGCTTATTAAATTAATGATTACAATCAGAATATATTTGCATAAAAGTGTCAATAACATTCCAAATATATCATGAAGCAAAGTTTATCTACATTGATAATTTTACTAGACAAATGTACTCCATAGTTTTTCTGAGCATCTGTTACCTATCTGTAGCATTCCTTGCCTGGTCCTTAATAGAATCCCACAGTTCCACTCTGACAAAAACAAAGCACTTTAGCATTCACAATCGCTATGCTGATTCTAGACAGCTTTCTGTACAAATAATATAAGTAATGTCTCCTTTATAATATTGAAATGAAGGTTTGGGTAACAATCATCATCCAGGGTACATATTTCTGCAAAAGGTTTGTGTGATATTTTTCAAATCAAGTCTCTGAAAGGTGTAATACCCTTTACTTTTCAGAAGTACTTAAGAAACTTTTTTAAGTATGTTACAGATTTAGTGGTAGACATGAAACACAGAAAGCAAGACAGATGACAGTTTTCAGAACAGTAGGATTTGGGGGGATTGTCTTCGGCTTTTTTCGTACATCAGCTTCCAGACTGTAATAGACAAGCTCTGCTGTATTGAGCTTAAATTAAAAGGCATGTAGGACTCCGGATAAGACTACATAATTCTTCCAGAAAGCTTCATTCAAAAGATCTGGATTACTTATCATCTGAAGGCCACAGAATAGGAGAGCAATCACTGCAGGCCTGCACCTATTCTGAGATCAGGCTTCTCTGGGTTACTTAGCCCCAGCACTTTACCACTCTTCCCTCTAGTGGCTGCCACTACAATTGCATGTTTGGTGTGGCTACAAAAGGCAGGATGACAGAGGATGGATATATGAAAGCATTCTGTTAGTGATAATATTACCTGAGTGTTACTTACAAGATACCGTTTCTTTTCAGTATAAAATTCATGTAGAACTTTAGGAATAAAGTTGTTTCAAGTTATTTTAACTTCCCTATGCATTTCATGAAATGAGCAAAAGTCTTAAGAACAGGAAAATTTTTGCTACATATAGCTAACCTCGCTGAAGACTGCTTGTCGTTACCGTGACTGCAGAGTCTCTATTTTTTAAAACTACAAAATCTCAACTGAGATTCATTGAAAAATACTGTATGGCTTCATAATGAAATGTATGGGAGGGCTTGTAGGGGAGAGGGAGAAGGGAAAAATGATGTAATTTTACTGTAATCTAAAAACTATTACTAAATGGATTGCAAGTTTAATTTGTACACAATCTAGAAAGGGTGATATGATCTTTTCTAACTCAATCGAAATTCAAGTGTGATGAACTCTGTTCTATTGACTATGTTATGTGAAATATATAGAAAATAAAGCTCACAGGCAATTGATTTTGACACAATCAGGAAATCTGTCACTGTAAAATTAAAAGCCATGTGCCATAATCAAACCTAAGTATATTGGCATGAATCTTACTCAAATGTGAATAGATGGCATCTGTTCTACATTCGACAGACTTTAGCCTACCAGTAGAAAAGCTCTAATCAAATCATTCACCTTGAAATATTAGAGCTCCACAACTCTGCCTGTTTTCCTGGAGGCCAGCTGGCATCAAAGAAAGTAAGTAAGCACCCCTTCTCCACAGCCCCTGCCCTTGCCTGCCAAGTCCCCTGAAAACACATCCAACAGCAGTAAACTGCTTTGTGCCCATATCCTGCAGCACAACTTTGCCTGCCTTCCTTGAGGTCTGACATCATCCGGGACATTAGGAAAGCTCTTCCCCACAACCAGCAACTGCCTGCAACTCCCCTGTAAACACTTCCAATAGTGGTAAATTGCACCACACACCTGTGTTCCTTTTCTCATCCCACCACTCTGCAAGGCCTGCTAGCAACAGAAACACCAGGTAACCCCTAACCTCCAAGTCAATTCCTGTGAAAACACACCCAGCAGTTGCAAACTGCACCTCATACCTTGAGCTCCATTTCCTGCCCCACAATTCTGCCAGGTTTTGCAGAGGTGTGCCTGCACCAGGAACAAAAGGTAAGCCTACAGCCACAAAGCCACTGTCAGCCAACTCCTCTGAAAGCTCACCGAAAAGCACCAAACCACACCCCATACTCTTCAGTCCATCTTCCCTCCCGCGATTCTGGCTGCATTCCTGGCAGAGAAAAGGCACCAGGAACACCAGGAAAAAGCTCAGAGTAAAAGGGTTGGAAAGAGATTTTTCCAAGCAAATGAACCCAAGAAGCAAGCTGAAGTAGCCATTCTAAAATGTAATAAAATACTGTCAATCAAAATTAATCAAAAGAGATGGGGAAGGATACTTCATGCTCATCAAAGGAAAAAAAAATCCATCAAGATCATGTCTCAATTCTAAATGTCTATGCCCCACTTTCAAGGACACCCACATTCCTAAAAGAAACAGGACTAAAGCTTAAATCATACATCAAATCTCACACACTAAATAGTCAGAGATCTCAATACACCAGTCTCACCAATGGACAGATCATCCAGACAGAAACTAAACAGAAAAACAATGAAATTAACAAGTGTTGTGAATCAAATGGACCTAACAGGTATCTCCAGAACAATTCACCAAAACACAAGGACTATACCTTCTTTTCAACACCTCATGGTATGTTCTCCAAAACTGACAATATACTTGGACACAAAGCAAGTCTCAACAGACTACCATTGATGAAAGCTGGACTTCAACAACAACCAAAGCAAGAGAAAGCCTACAAAACTCATGGAAATTGAACAACTCGACTAAATAACCACTGGGTTAGGAAATAAACAAAGAAAGATATAAATAAAGACTTTCTAGAATTCAATGAAAATGAACGCACAATATATTGAAACTAATGGGACACAATGAAAGTAGTGCTAAAAGGAAAGCTCATAGCATTAAATGTAATAAGAGCACTAATTAATAAGGAAATTAGGAGGATCACATAGTAGTGATTTAAAAGCACACCTGAAAGCTGTACAGCAAAAGGAAGCAAACACATGGAAGTGTAGACACTAAGAAATAATCAAACTCGGGGCTAAAGTCAATAAATTAGAAACAAAGAGAATAATACAAATATTCAGTAAAACCAAGAGCTGGTTCTTTGAGAAAATCAGCACGATAGACAAACAGTTAGCAAACTAACTTAAAGGCAGAAAGACAGTATCCAGATTAACAAAATCAGAAATTAAAAGGGAGACATAAAAGCAGACAACCAGGAACTCTAAGGAACATTAGATCTTAGTTCAAAAACCTGTACTCTACAAAATTGGAAAATCTAAATGAAAGTGATGGTTTTCTTGATAGACACCATTTATCTATAATTAAATCAAGATCAGGTAAACTATTTAAACTGGCCTATAACTCCTAAAGAAATAGAAGCAGTCATTAAAAGCCAGAAAATACCCAGGGCAAGATGGTTTTATCACAGAATTTTACCAGCCTTTAAGAGATAATACCAATACTGTTCAAATTATTCTACAAAATAGAAACAGAAAAAACATTGTTAAATTCATTTCAAGAGTCCAAAGTCACCCTGTTATCTAAACAGCAAAAAGATTCAACCAAGACAAAGACATTAAACAAATCTCCTTTATGAACATTGATACAAAAATACTCAATAAAATATTCACAAACCTAATCCTAGAACACACCAAAAATATCACCCATATGATCAGGAAGGTTTCATCCCAGATAAACAGGGATGTTTCAATATGTGAAAATCCATCAATTTAACCTACCCTATAAACAAATTGAAGGGAAAAAAAAAACGTGACCATCATATTAGGTGCTGAAAATCCATTTGACAAAATCCAACACCCTTTTGTGATAAAATTCTTGGAGAGATCATGGACACAAGGCTCATACTTGAACACAATAAAATCAATATATAGCAAGCTGATAGCCAATATCAAATTAAATACAGAGACACTTAAAGCAATCCCAGTAAAATCAAGTAATAGTCAGGGTTGCTCATTCTTTCCATATTTACTCAATAAAGTAGTTGAAGTTCTAACTAGAGCAATGAGACAACAAAAGGAGACCAAGGGACATAAATTGGACAGGAAGAAGTTAAAGTAACAGTATTTGCAGATGATATGACAGTATACATAAGTGACTCCAAAAATTGTATCAGGTGCTCCTATAATTGGTAAACACATTGAGCAAAGAGGCTG
Source organism: Mastomys natalensis (assembly GCA_021653895.1). Lineage (NCBI taxonomy): Eukaryota > Metazoa > Chordata > Mammalia > Rodentia > Muridae > Mastomys > Mastomys natalensis. The sequence continues at coordinate 237,870 of JAJTUV010001802.1, forward strand.
GATACAAAATAATTTTTTTTTAAAAAATAGGAGCCCTCCTATATAAAAATGAAAAATGGGCTGAGAAATTAGGAATACTATCCCAATAGTCACAAAAGATTTTTTTTTTTTCAGACAGGGTTTCTCTGTGTAGCCCTGGCTGTCCTGGAACTCACTTGGTAGACCAGGCTGGCCTCGAACTCAGAAATCCGCCTGTCTCTGCCTCCCAAGTGCTGGGATTAAAGGCGTGCGCCACCACCGCCCGGCTCACAAAAGATATAAAATACCTTTGTGTAACTCTAACCAAGCAAGTGAAAGAACTATATGACAAGAGCTTTAAGATTTTGAAGAATGAAATTAAAGATGGCAGACAATGGAAAGATCTCATATGCTCATGGATTTGTAGGACTAACTGCAAAAATAGCCATTTTACCAAAAGCAATCTACAGATTCAGTGCAATTCCCATCAAAATTCCAAAACAATTCTTTACAGATAAAGAAAAGTAGTCAACTTCATGTGGAAAAGCAAAAAAAGAAAAACCCTGGATAGATAAAAATAAAATATTGAACAATAAAATAACTTCTTGAGGCATCCCTAATTATATGCTTTACTACAGAGTAACAATAATTAAAAACCACATGGTGTTGGCAGAAAAACACAAAGGTTGATCAATGAAATCTAACTGAAGATGAAAAAGTAAAAATAAAAACCTATGGACACTTGATTTTTTTTCTTACAAAGAAGCAAAAACTATACAATGAAAGGAAGAAAGTGTCTTCAACAAATGTTGCTGGACTAACTGGTTGTCCACATGTAAAAGAATGCAAATAGATTCATATCTATCACCCTGCACAAAACTAAAGTACAAGTAGTTCAAAGATCTCAACATAAAACTGGGTATACTAAATCTAATAAAAGAGAAAGTGGGGAATAGCATTGAACTCATTGGTGCAGGAGACAACTTACTGAACAGAACACCAATGGCTAAGACTCTAAGTTCAATGATTGATAAATCAGACCTAATGAAACTAAAAATCTTCTGTCAGGCAAAGGATATTGTCAATAGAACAAAATGGCAGCCTACAGATTGCGAAAGGATCTTCACCAGCCCTACGTCTGACAGAAGGTTAATATACAAAATATATGAAGAATTCAAGAAACTAGACACTAAAACCCAAATAACCAAATTAAACATGGAGTACAGAGCTAAACAGAGAACTCTCTGCAGAGAAATACTGAATGGCCTGGAAGCATTAAAGAAATGTTCAATCTCCTTAGTTATCAGAGAAATGCAAATCAAAATGACCATGAGAAGTGGAAATTTTACACAAGTAAGAATGTCTAAGATCAAAAACTCAAGTGTCAACACATGCTTATGAGGATGTGGAGCAAAGACAACACTCTTCCATTGCTGGTGGGAATGCAAACCTGTACAACAACCTTGGAAATCAATCTGGCAGTTTCTCAGAAAACTGTGAATAGATCTACCTCCAGAACCATCTATACCATTTACCCAAAAGATACCTCAATTTATCACTGTAGCACTTGCCCCACTTTCTTCATAGCAGCTTTATTCATAATAGCCAGGAACTGAACTGAGCAGTGGTGGTGCATGCCTTTAATCCCAGCACTTGGAAGGTAGAGGCAGGCGGATTTCTGAGTTCGAGGCCAGCCTCATCTACAATGTGAGTTCCAGGACAGCCAGAGCAACCCTGTGTCAAAAAAAAAAAAAAAAAAAAAAAGCCAGGAACTGGAAGCAAGAAAGATGTCCTTCAACTAAATAAGAGTTAAAGAAATTGTGGTATATCTACAAAATGGAATACTATTCAGCCATTAAAAACAAAGACATCATGAATTTTGCAGGCAAATGGACAGAACTTGAGACTATCATCCTGAGTGAGGTAACTCAGAACTGAAAGGACATTCATCATATATGCTCACTTATAAGTGTATATTAGCCATAAAGTACAAGATACCCACACTCCTAGACTCAAAGAAGCTAAACAAGTGGGAAATTCCAATCGAGTATACTTGAATATCACTTAGAAAAGGGAAATAAAATAGACATAGGAGACTGATAGAGGGAGGGACCTCGGTGGGAGAGGGACAGGGAGAGGAATTTTGGGGTAAGGGGTTAAGATCAGGTAAGGTGAGAGACAGGAGAGAAGGCCAGAAGCCCAGGAGAATAAAAGAAAATCTGCAGCTGTGGGGATGTGAGGTATCTCTAGGATGTGCCCAAGACCTAGGAGTGGGGAGGTTCCCCAGGAATCAATAGGGGTGACCTTAGCTGAGACTCACAGCTGTAGGGATATGGAACCTGAATAGTCTACCTCCTATAGTCAGGCAAGAACTACTTTGGACAATAGAGACACCAACCCACCCACAAAACTTTTAACCTACAATTTATCTGTATACTAGAAATCCAGGGACAGGAGATGGAGCAGAAACCAACCAATGACCAAGCTAACTTGAGTCCCATCCCATGGACAAACACCAATTCCTGACACTATTAATGATACTCTTTTATGCTTACATGTTGTCCTCTGAGAGGCCCCACCTAGGAGCTAACTCAGACAGATACAGACCCACACAGTCAAGGAGTGAATGAGCTCAGGGACTCTAATAGAAGAATTGTGGGGGAGGGTGAATTGAAGACCCTGAAGGGGATAGGAACTCCACAGGAAGACCAACAGAGTCAAAAAACCCGAACCCCTGGTGGCTCTTAAAGCATATAGGGCTGGACCTAGGCTGCTTCCCTACACAGATGTACAAGATATGCAGTTCAGTCTTCATGTGGATACCCCAACAACTGAAGACAGGGATATTCCAAAAGCTGTTGCCTGACTGTAGAATGGGGTCCTTTAACTGGATTGCCTTGTCTGACCTCAGTGGGAGAGAATATATCTCACCCTGCAGAGACTTGATTTGTCAGAATGGGGCAATATCTATGGGGGCCTCTACCATTTCAGAGAAGAGAAGAAGATAGGGGAGGGACTGTGCAAGGGGGATCGAAGAGGTGGAGAGCAATCAGGATGTAAATTGAATAAATATATAGATGATAGACAGATAGGAAGGAAGGAAGGAAGGAAGGAAGGAAGGAAGGAAGGAAGGAAGGAAGGAAGGAAGGAAGGAAGGAAGGAAGCAAATTAGTGATAGAGTAAATGTTTGTAAATGACTTGTAATACTAGGTAAAATACGCACACCAAGTTTTCTATTAAAAAAATAGAAAACTACTCAAGTTAAACAGTGGATACAATGCAGAAGTCTTTTCAAGAGGAAATAGTTATATATAAAAATAAACGAACAACAACAAAAAAACCCTAAACTTTTGTCCAATATCAATGCCAGCAAACAAGTGAGAATTCAAAACAACATGACCTACCTGTACACACATCTTAAAATCGAAAAGCATGAAAGTAAAGACAATGGGAAGAATAGATGGAAGGAAGGGGAAAGAGACATGAAAAGGATGGGAAAAGGGAAATAAAGTATAGAAAAACCAAAAAAAAAAATGTTTAGACAAAGGCTGATTCCTGAAGACATTGCTGGCCAGAGAATATGAAGGGGGCTACACAGACAGAGGAAAGATACATTTTAGGGGAGTTACAACACTGTTAATGGCACTGTCACACCTGACACACACCTGCTGTTAGACACTTGTCTAAAATATAGTTTATTTTAAATTACACATCAGTATAATTTCCTCAGTTCTATCTTTTGTAGTAGATACCATTAACGGAGGAAACTTCAAATTCTAGCAGAAATACACATGAAGTCCCTGCATCTTTCTCTAAATTTTGCTCTGTGTATAAAACTATTTTAAAAAATGATAACATTTTAAAGCTTATGACTAAATAGAATGTCATTTAGACTAACAAAGTATCCAGACTACCATCACTTTTAAAATGGAAAGTCAGGGAGGAGTTAGGGAGGATAAAATATCAAAATATATTATAAAAAATGAATTTAAAAAATCACACAGGTAAATGAGAGATTATATACATCTACCCCTATTATCTTCTGTATTTTTACATGGAGAAGTCAACTAATGAAAAAATATTATGAAAAGTTAAAGTAAAATATTATCAGTAAAATAACATTTAACTCATGATCCAAAGTACATAAAATTCCCATTGTGTACACTTTTATAAGTTCTGTATTCTTTTTTTTTTTTTAGTGGTGTGAAAAACATAGTTTATTGTCTATCACATTAAGACAACAGATAATAGATGGTCTACAGCTGGTGGGGCAACTCTACGGTCATCAGGTCCAAGTCCTTCCATTGTTCCTCTTTTTTCATTTCAATTAGGAGTTGCCATCTTCAGTGTCATCCATGGCTTAGGATAATTCTGGGGCCTCCCGGCACCACATCAGTACTGCAGTTACACAGGTAAGTTAAAAAACAAAAGAAAATCCTTCCTTTTCTTTAGAGGGTTGTCATAAAAATATCAAACATCTCATTTGCCAGAGCAAATGATCAGGGTCAGATGCAAGGTAAATTGAAATAGGCTACTGTCTACATCTATCTTTACAAAATTGGAGAAATGTTATTGAGCAATATATGAGTTACTTAATGCCACAAATGTGCTACATGATAAGCAAACAGAGGAAATGTATGACAATGACTGTTCTCTCAGGACACATCATAGGACAAGCTAATAACTATCAGGTGATCTTCCTGAGATGAGTCTGCTTTGGATTAATAAATAATCCATGACAGATTTGCTTCCATAGGCAAGGCCCAGGAGAAAATCAGTTTAGGATATATCCCTGCTATTAATATGCTTTTCCTTCTATTGTTAAACATATGTAACAATCAGTAGGTACTAGCCCACCCTTTTGAGCAGATCTCTGTAGAACAATGAAAATGTACTGTTTTGTAGTGATGCTGAATATACAAATAGATGACTTCTTAATTCTTAATTCTATAAGAATTCTTAAAATGATATCAGTATTTATTAGGCTCTTTTATAGTATCACTACTATTAGGTCCTTTCTGATAGGAAATTGAAATGAGAACTTAGCCAGTCTCACACAGGTCATCATGTAATTAATTCTAGATAATAACCAAACATTCTAATACTCAAAACACCTTTTAAGACATTGTAAAACCATTAACTAAATGTCATAAAATGAGAACTAATGGTTTATTACAGGAGCTAGGGCAGAAGATAAAATATCAATAGGTTTATCTATATAAAACATTACTAGTAACTTTAGTTATGGTTTTTAATTCTCCATGTACCTGTGGAGCTGTGGCAGGTGATAAATGTTTAGCCAGATAATTACTCCTAATGGATATGCACGTAAGCATCCTCTGTTGTAAATTTCTTATTCAATTTATTATTTGAATTTATGTGTAAATATGTGATGAACTTTTTACCATGTGATCATGAATTCTGAAAGGTGTATAAATGCTGAGGACAAAGAGAGGTATGTGAAATTTTCCTTGTCCTGCTTAGGATCATTCTGCTTTCCCCCTATTTCTTAGAGAGCATTCATAGGTAACTTCTTACAACTTAGAAATAAACACTAAATTCACTTTTCAAACTGTACCTTATTCTTCCTGCAACTATAACTAGAAGGCTGAAAGTTAAAGTCTCACAATTCCTGTGGAAATAGAACAAAGGCTACATTATTAATTCCCCAGCTGTTAGGCTACAGGTGTTAATCTCCTAAACCAGCAGCTTATTTGGGGTGTTTGCAGGGGTAGGAAGTAAACAGTTATATTTGTTTTTGTTGTCAAAATTCAATTGTACTGAAGGATTGATTCTTGCCTTCCTTCTGTTCTTCTGATATGTTTTTTTTTTTTTATTGGAAATTTTTTTACATTTCAGATGTTCTCTCCTTACCCCATTTCCCCGCCTCCCTCCCAGGAACTCACTATCCCTTCCCCCATCCTCCTGCCTCCACATTGGTGTACCCCCACCCAACCTCCCCCCGTACCTCACCTCCCCACCCTCGAGTATCCCCCTCCCCCACGATGTCCAGCCTTCATGGGACAAAGGATATCTTCTCCCACTTATATATAGCTCCCTTGCATATATAGCTGGAGCCATGGGTCCCTCCCTAAGCGCTCCCAGGCTGGTGGTTTAGACCCTGGGGGCTCTGGTTGGTTGGGATTGTTGCTTTCCTCATGGTGTCTCGAATCCTCTCAACTGCTTCAGCCTTCACTCTATCTTCTCCATTGGGAACCCCATGATCAGTTTAATGGTTAGCTGTGAGCATCCGTCTCTGAGTATGTCAGACTCTTGCAGACTTCTAAGGAGACAGCTATATCAGGCTCCTGTCAGCATGTACATCCTGACATCCACATCAGCCTCTACCTTTGCACATAGGATGGATATCCAGGTGGAATGATCTGTCTCTCCTTCAGTTTCTGTCCTGCACTGTGTCTCCATATTTGCACCCTTGAGTATTTTGTTACTCCTTCTAAGAAGGACTGAAGTCCCCCCTACGTGGTCATCATTCTTCATGAGCTTTATGTGGTCTGTGAGTTGAATCTTGGGTATTTCAGGCTTCTGGGCTAAAATCCAATAATCAGTGAGTGAATACCATGTATGTTCTTTTGTGATTGGGTTACTTCACTCAGGATGATATTTTCTAGTTCCATCCATTTATATAAGAATTTATCAAATTCATTGTTTTTAATCGCTGAGTAATATTCCATTGTATAAATGTACCACATTTTTTGCATCCATTCCTCTGTTGAAGGGCATCTGGGTTCTTTCCAGTTTCTGGCTATTATAAATAAAGCTGCTATGAACATAGTGGAGCATATGTCCTTGTTATGTGTTAGAGCATCTTCTGGATATATACCCAGGAGTGGTATAGCTGGGTCCTCAGGTAGTGATATGTCCAATTTTCTGAGGAACCTCCAGACTGTTTTCCATAGTGGTTGCACCATCTTGCAATCCCACCAACAATGGAGGAGTGTTCCTCTTTCTCCACATCCTCGCCAGCATCTGCTATCACCTGAGTTTTTGATTTTAGCCATTCTGACTGTGTGAAGTGGAATCTCAGGGTTGTTTTGATTTGCATTTCCCTGATGACCAAGGATGCTGAACATTTCTTTAGGTTCTTCTCGGTCATTCGCATTTCCTCAGTTGAGAATTCTTTGTTTAGCTCCTTACTCCATTTTTTAATAGGGTTATTTGATTGCCTAGAGTATAATTTCTTGAGTTCTTTGTATATATTGGATATTAGTCCTCTATCGGATGTGGGATTGGTAAAGATCTTTTCCCAATCTGTTGGTTGCCGTTTTGTCCTATTGACAATGTCCTTTGCCTTACAGAAACTTTGCAATTTTATGAAGTCCCATTTGTCAATTCTTGATCTTAGAGCATAGGCCATTGGTGTTCTATTCAGGAACTTTTCCCTGTGCCTAGGTATTTGAGGGTCTTCCCACCTTCTCTTCTATTAGTTTCAGTGTGTCTGGTTTTATGTGAAGGTCCTTTATCCACATGGACTTGAGCTTTGTACAAGAAGATAGGAAAGGATCAATTTGCATTCTTCTGCATGCTGTCCTCCAGTTGAACCAGCACCATTTGTTGAAAATGCTGTCCTTGTTCCACTGGATGTTTTTAGCTCCTTTGTCAAAGATTAAATGACCATAGTTGTGAGGGTTCATTTCTGGGTCTTCAACTCTATTCCACTGATCTTCCTGCCTGTCTCTGTACCAATACCAGGCCGTTTTTATCACTATTGCTCTGTAGTACAGCTTGAGGTCAGGGATGGCGATTCCTCCAGAAGTTCTTTTATTGTTGAGGATGGTTTTCCCTATCCTGGGTTTTTTCTTTTTCCAAATAAATTTCAGAATTTCTCTTTCTAGTTCTGTAAAGAATTGAGTTGGTATTTTAATGGGGATTGCATTGAATCTTTAGATTGCTTTTGGCAAGATGGCCATTTTTACTATATTAATCCTGCCAATCCATGAGCATGGGAGATCTTTCCATTTCCTGAGATCTTCTTCAATTTCTTTCTTCAGAGACTTAAAGTTCTTGTCATACAGATCTTCCACTTGATTGGTTAGATTCACCCGAGGTATTTTATATTATTTGTGAATATTGTGAAGGGTGTCATTTCCCTAATTTCTTTTTCAGCCTGTTTATCTTTCATGTAGAGGAAGGCTACTGATTTGTTCGAGTTGATTTTATAACCTGCCACCTTGCTGAAGTCGTTTATCAGGTTTAGGAGTTCTCTGGTGGAGTTTTTGGGGTCACTTAAGTATACTATCATATCATCTGCAAATAGTGATATTTTGACTTCTTCCTTTCCTATTTGTATTCCTTTGACTTCTTTTTGTTGTCTAATTGCTCTGGCTAGGACTTCCAGTACTATATTGAATAGGTAGGGAGAGAGTGGGCAGCCTTGTCTAGTCCCTGATCTTAGTGGGAATGCTTCAACTTTCTCTCCATTTAGTTTGATGTTGGCTATTGGTTTGCTGTATATTGCTTTTAGTATGTTTAGGTATGGGCATTGAATTCCTGATCTTTCCAAGACTTTTATCATGAAGGGATCTTGGATTTTCTCAAATGCTTTCTCAGCATCTAATGAGATGATCATGTGAGTTTTTTCTTTGAGTTTGTTTATATAGTGGAATACATTGATGGATTTCTGAATATTGAACCATCCCTGCATTCCTGGGATAAAGCCCAATTGATCATGATGAATGATTGTTTTGATGTGTTCTTGGATTTGGTTTGCTAGAATTTTATTGAGTATTTTGCATCAATATTCATAAGAGAGATTGGTCTGAAGTTCTCTTTCTTTGTTGGGTCTTTGTGAGGTTTAGGTATGAATGTGATTGTAGCTTCATAGAACGAATTGGGTAGTGTTCCTTCTGTTTCCATTTTGTGGAATAGTTTGAAGAGAATTGGTATTAGGTCTTCCTTGAAGGTCTGATAGAATTCTCCACTAAAACCATCTGGTCCTGGGATTTTTTTGGTGCGGAGACTTTTAATGACTGCTGCTATTTCTTTAGGGGTTATGGGACTGTTTAGATGGTTTATTTGCTCCTCATTTAACTTTGGTACCTGGTATCTGTCTAGAAAATTGTCCATTTCATCCAGATTTTCCAGTTTTGTTGAGTATAGGCCTTTGTAGTAGGATCTGATGATTTTTTGAATTTCTTCAGTTTCTGTTGTTATGTCTCCCTTTTCAGATCTGATTTTATTAATTTGGGTACTGTCTCTGTGCCCTCTGGTTAATCTGGCTAAGGGTTTATCTATCTTGTTGATTTTCTCAAAGAACCAACTCCTGGTTTTGTTGATATTTTGTGTAGTTCTTTCTGTTTCTACTTGGTTGATTTCAGCCCCGAGTTTGATTATTTCCTGACGCCTACTCCTCTTGGGTGTATTTGCTTCTTTTTGTTCTAGAGCTTTCAGGTGTGCTGTCAAGTTGTTAATGTGTGCTCTCTCCAATTTCTTTTTGTAGGCATTTAGAGCTATGAGTTTTCCTCTTAGCACTGCTTTCATGGAGTCCCACAAGTTCTGGTATGATGTTTCCTCCTTTTCATTAAATTCTAGAAAGTCTTTAATTTCTTTTAATTGAGTAGAGCATTGTTCAGTTTCCACATGGATGTGGGTTTTCCCTTGGTTCTGTCATTATTAAAGACCAGCCTTAGTCCGTGTTGATCTGATAGGATGCAAGGGATTATTTCAATCTTTTTGTATCTGTTGAGGACTGTTTTGTGACCAATTATATGGTCTATTTTGGAGAAGGTACCATGAGGTGCTGAGAAAAAGATATATTCTTTAACTTTAGGATGAAATGTTCTATAGATATCTGTTAAATCCATTTGGTCCATAACTTCTGTTAATTTCAGTGTGTCTTTGTTTAGTTTCTGTTTCCATGATCTGTCCATTGGAGAGAGTGGGGTGTTAAAATCCCACTATTATTGTGTGAGGTGCAGTGTGTGCTTTGAGCTTTAGTAAAGTTTCTTTTATGTATGTAGGTGCCCTTGCATTTGGAGGGTAGATGTTCAGAATTGAGAGTTCATCTTGGTAGATTTTTCCTTTGATGAGTATGAAGTGTCCTTCCTTATCTTTTTTGATTACTTTTGGTTGAAAGTCGATTTTATTTGATATTAGAATGGCTACTCCAGCTTGTTTCTTGGGACCATTTGCTTGGAAAATTGTTTTCCAGCCTTTTACTCTGGGGTAATGTCTGTCTTTGTCACTGAGGTGCATTTCTTGTATGCAGCAAAATTCTGGGTCCTGTTTATGTATCCAGTCTGATAGTCTACGTCTTTTTATTGGAGAATTGAGTCCATTGATGTTAAGGGATATTAAGGAAAAATGATTGTTGCTTCCTGTTATTTTTCTTATTAGAGATGGAATTATGTTTGTGTAGATACCTTTTTTTGGGGGGGTTGTTGAAAGATTACTTCCATGCTTCTTCTAGGTTGTAGTTTCCTTCCTTGTGTTGGAGTTTTCTGTCAATTATCCTTTGAAGTGCTGGTTTTGTGGGAAGATATTGTGCAAATTTGGTTTTGTCATGGAATATCTTGGTTTCTCCATCTATAGTGATTGAGAGTTTTGCTGGGTATAGCAGTCTGGGCTGGCATTTGTGTTCCCTTAGGGTCTGTATGATATCAGACCAGGATCTTCTGGCTTTTATAGTCTCTGGTGAAAAGTCTGGTGTAATTCTTATAGGTCTGCCTTTATATGTTACTTGACCTTTTTCCCTTACTGCTTTTAGTATTTTTTCTTTGTTTTGTGCCTTTGGTGTTTTGATTATTATGTGATGGGAGGTATTTCTTTTCTGGTCTAGTCTGTTTGGTGTTCTGTAGGCTTCTTGTATGTTTATGGGTGTCTCGTACTTTAGGTTGGGGAAATTTTCCTCTATAATTTTGTTGAAGATATTTACTGGCCCTTTAGATTGGGAATCTTCACTCTCATCTATACCTATTATCCTTAGGTTTGGTCTTCTCATTGCATCTTGGATTTCCTGAATGATCTGTGTTAGGAGCTTTTTGCATTTTGCATTTTCTTTGACTGTTGTATCAAGGTTTTCCATGGTATCTTCCGTGCATGAGATTCTCTCTTCTATCTCTTGTATTCTGTTGGTGATGCTTGCATCTATGACTCCTGATTTCCTTCCTATGTTTTCTATCTCCAGAGTAGTCTCCCTTTGAGATTTATTGTTTCTATTTCCAGTTTTAGATCCTGGATGGTTTTGTTCAATTCCTTCACCTGTTTGGTTGTGTTTTCTTGAAATTCTTTCAAGGATTTTTGTGTTTCCTCTTTAAGGGCTTCTACCTATTTACCTGTGTTCTCTTTCAATTCTTTCAAGGATTTTTGTGTTTCCTCTTTGAGGGCTTCTACCTGTTTACCTGTGTTCTCCTGTATTTCTTTAAGGGAGTTACTTATGTCCTTCTTAATATCCTCCATCATCATCATGAAAAGTGATTTTAATTCTGAGTCCTGTTTTTCCTGTGTGATGGAGTATCCAGGGCTTGCTATGATGGGAGAACTTGGTTCTGATGATGTCAGGTAACTTTGGTTTCTATTGCTTGTGTTCTTGCGCTTGCCTTTCGCCATCTGGTTGACTCTAGTGTTACCTGTGCTCACTGTGTCTGACTGGAGTCTGTCTTTCCAGTTATCTTGCTTGTGTCAGATCTCCTCGGATTCCAGATGTCTCTGTGTTCCTGTGATCCTAAGCTCCCTCTGCTCTGGATGCAATAGGTCTTCTAGGATGTCTCAGAATCTGATGTTTCCACAGGCACAGACCTGCTAAGTGTCCTCTGCACTGGATGCAGTATGTCCTCTAGGTTGTCTCAGGATCAGGTGTTTCCACCAGAGCAGACCAGCTAAGGGACCTCTGCTCTGGGTGCAGTGGGTCCCTCTAGGAAGTCTCAGGATCCAGGGTTTCCACAGGTGCAGACCAGCTAAAGGTCTGCCCCAGGCAAGAGGACCTCTGCTCTGGGTGCAGTGGGTCCCTCTAGGATGTCTCAGGATCTGGTGTTTCCACAGGAGCAGACCAGCAACGGGCCCGCCCCAGGCCAAAGGACCAGGGTCCGGGAGCAAGGGAAGTTATAGTCCAGAGGGGCGGGCTTTGGGTGCCTGCTAGTTCCTTAAGCCCCACCTGGCTCCCGGTTGTAACTCTGGGGTTTGGGGTAGTGGGCAAGGTGTCTTACCCTCTGTTCTGTGTGCAGTGGGTCCCTCTAGGATGTCTCAGGGTCCGGTGTTTCCACAGGAGCAGACCAGCTACGGGCCGCCCCAGGCCAAAGGCAAAGTTCTATATTCTAATATTTAATTTCATATAAATTTAGGCAAACTATATGTTGCATTTAATTTACATGTATTTTCACACTGCAGAGACTGAAACTTAATATGCCAGCCCATTTTTAACATTTTTATTATTTTCTTTCATTCTGTGACATTTCATTAAGAACATTTCCACACTACAAGGACTCAAGGACTCGATGTAACTGATTTACTTAGCATCACTTTTGCCTCCAATGATTGGGCAATTTTAATTTGTTTTCAGCCATTCAGCAAATGAAGATGTACAATTAGACTGCACCTTTTAAGACGTAGCTTAATACAGGTTATTAGTCATGTATGTCTCTTTCCTCTGCTTAGCAGTGAATAACAGCATATCATTGAGACTGCTGCAGTAGCTGTGAAATAAAACTCCAAAGTGAACACAGTGCATGGAGACGACCTCCTATAGGACCAAGCAGAGATCTCACGTCACAGTTTTTGCTTCATGCTGATGACCCCTGCATTTTCAGGGTAGCAGCCAAGAATCCAATGGGTAAAAGAGCTCACTCACCTGACACCTCTGCCCTATAGCATGTTAACCCCAGATAGTGATGTGCTATGAAAAATCAGAAGTCTCACTAATAATCACTCTGAACTCTAACTGTAGAACATAATATCAATATTTTACTTTAATTTTGTACTTCTTTGAAAACATCACACATATATACAAGCCATTTTGATCATATTCATCCCTCAGTGTCCTCCAACTCCTGGAAAAAAGATTCCTTCTCCAGCACATTCCCACCCAACCTCACTTCACCTCTTCTTCACATGTTGAACCCAGTCACTGTGACCCATATGTAGACATGTAAGGCCACTACAAGGGGGATGGATAATCCACAAGGATCTACTTCCCTAATGAAAACAAACTACTGACTCCAGGAGCCTTCAAATAAGCTAGCTCTTCAACTACCTCATCAACTATGCTTTATGAAGCCTTCCCATTCTGTCAATTTTAAACCTCATAGAATGTTAAGACTGATAGAAAGTTCCACTTGTTTCATTTACACATAACAAGTTGGACAGTTGAAATAGATCTGAACATTTTCTCCAATGTCATTTTGAAAATTCTGAGTCATTTCCAAACATCTGCAACTTTTACTTTTCACTTTTCTTTTAAAAAACACATTTTATTTTTTAAGAATTTTTTATTATTTTCAAGTGTGTGTCTGTGTGTGTGTGTGTGTGTGTGTGTATGTGTGTGTGTATCCTGAGGTTAAGTGGTATAAACCATTAGAACTGGCAAGAAAATTTTTTCTGAAGCCCATAGTTCATTGTTCAAATGGCAAGTAGAATTAAAGTGACCATATCTGGATCTGGGGAGACAGCTCAGTTATTGAAAGCACTCTGCTCCTCAGGGACCAGGATTCACTTCCCATCACCAATATCACCAGATGGCCCACTAATAATGTGACTCTAATTCCAGGGGGTACCATGCCCTCCTGTGGCCTTTGTGTGCATCACACATGTACAGGGTGCACAAACAGGCATGCAGGCAAACACTCATGTATATCAAATAAAATAAGTCTTTAAAAGTTAAAGCATCAGCATTTCAGTATATACATCATACAAAGCATAATAACTTTGTCGTGAGATACAATAGACAGATACTACAGGTAGACATGCCACAGTTATTTCATTTCTTCAGGATCATTGCGAAAAGTGAAAAAACTCTTTCACCACATGTGGTAATGATTAAAAATTGAAAATTGTTTTCAAGCAATTATTATGGAGGAAGGACTGCTTTGGAGATGATTGTGCTGTTAGTTCCAGCAGAAGCTCAGCATTGTTCCCTGTGTTCTTTGGAACATTTGACATTGTTGGCTATGAGCAGAGGCACCATTGTCATTGTCATAATTCTTAACAGGTTGTAGACACAGGCCAGTTTTCCGGCTTCTAGCCTTTTGTTTCAAAGAACAACAGGGAACAATACTGAGCTTCTGCTGAAACTAAGGGCACAATCAACAGTCCTTCCTCAACCCAAGAAGATACCGAGAAAACCCACCAAGCACACTTCACCTCCAAAGAGAAACCCCTTCACCAAAGTGTCTTGAGCCAAGAAAGTCAGAATTTGATCAACAGAATGTGGCTGGTGGGTGGTGTATTGGGAAAGCTCCCAATAAACTGGGTAGGAATGGAACTCATGTGTCCAGATGTGCAGGATGCTGAGTTCTAACCTCAGTGATTAAGCAAATGAGCAATACATATCAGCAGATCAAGTCCACGGGTCAGTTCTCCCCCAAAAATAAAAAGAGTAAGGTCCCCCCTCTGGATGTCAACACCCCCCCACACACACACATTCTACTCTCCTACCCCCACCCCCACCCCCTCACTCTCACTCCCTTATTCCCTCAACCCCTATCCCCGGACCCTGCACATCAAATTGGTACAGGACTAGAGACATCTTCTCCCACTGAAGCCAGACAAGGCTGTCCATTTAGGGGTGCAGGATCGGCAGGTAGGCAACAAGTTTAGGGATAGTCCCTGATCCAGTTGTTTGGGGGACCCACATAAAGAACAAGCTTCTCTTCTGCTACATATGTGCAAGGAGCCTAAGTCCAACCCCCTGTTTGCTCTTTGTTTAGTGATTCAGTGACAGAGAGCCCCAAAGATCCAGGATAGTTGACACTGTTGGTCTTCCTATAGAGTCCCTGTCCTCTTAGGGTCCCTCAATCTTTCTCCCAACCTTTCTATATGACTGTCCAAGCTCCATTTACTCTTTGTGTGGAGTCTCTGCATCTCTTTCCATTGGCTGTTGGATGGAATCTCTCAGAGGACAGTTATGCTAGGTTCCTGTCTGCAAGCTTAACGGAATATCATTAATAGTGTCGGAATTGCTTCTTGTCCGAGGGATAGTTCTCAATTTTGGGCAATCATTAGTCAGCCATTCCCTCAAACTCTACTCTGTCTTTGTCCCATATTGTAGGCAAGACATGTTTTGAGTCAAAGGCATTGTGGGTGGGTTGCTGTCCTTATCCTTCTACTGGGAGACCTGCCTGGCTACAGGAAGTAGTCACTTCAAGATCCATATCCCCATCTGCTAGGAATCTCATCTAGAGTCACCCCCTTAGACCCTCTGGGGCCTCTACCTGTACTAGGTCTCAGGCATGTCCTTGAGATTGTTCCCCTCTATCCCAGCTGATCTTCCTTCTCTTTCCCCTACTCTCCCTACATATGATCCCTCTCCAGATTGTTCTTGCAAGAAGGTAATGTTATCAAATAAATAACAAATAGTAGATTTAAAAATATATTTTGACTGTCTATATATTTATTTTGAAATCAGAATCACGAAAGAGATTAAACATTTAACTTAGAAGCATTGTCCATTTTCAAATGGCCCAAATCATGTACAGTGATTTGAGAGGATAAAATATTATTAACCTGAAATAAGACATAAAAGAACTTTTTAAAATCCCCAATACTTTGCATTGTGGAATGTGTCCACTGCAATTACACGTATCACTGAAAGGCTGAAGACCTGCCCTTTCCAGAGGGCCTTTCCATTAAGCCTCTTTTCAGTCCTTTTAAAGTATTCCACTTCAGATATTTCATACACTTACAATCCTGACTCTGTGGCTCTGTGCTCTTTCTGTTGCCCCAGAACAGGACAAATATAACCCAACCAAATACATTTAGTCTTCAGATATACTCTTAGTTACATAAATTATATATTTAAGGCAAGAGTTATACAAATCTCATGATATTAACTAAATTTATTCTTCTGAAGACAATGATTGTATCATTGTTGATGTGAAAGCCAATTCCCCTTTTATATAACCTATATGGGATGGGTAGCATGTCACACTAGGTGGTTCTTCATAATATGCAGCTCTAAGATAATGTAGACTCTATTGATCATACATAATACAATTATCACTAGCAACCTGAAATGATATCATAGAATATTGAAGATTCAAATGTTGTTCAGTAAAGAAAATCATTAAGCCTAAATGTTTGTTAATGTACAAGTAAGAAAAGGAAAAAAATTAATAAATTACATAAATGTTAAAATGGATAAGCTCATTAAAATCCCATTACTTCTATTGCAATATCAGTAAAAGCTTAATAGGTTGTGATTGTGGGCCAATTTTCCAGCTGAGGCCTCTTGTTCTTGCACAATGTAAACAGGAAGAAAAGGCAGTTGGACACGACAATTATGGTACCACCAGTCCTTGTTCAACTTAGAAAAACAAGCTAAATCTGAATATACTTTCTAAAAAAATTAAAAACTGATATTTAACCCTTTTACATGTAAAATTTACCGTGTATGCTACTGTGTGTCATGTAAAGATAGATAGATAGATAGATAGATAGATAGATAGATAGATAGATAGATAGATAACCATGTATGTATGTTCCTTTGTCATCTTCTGTTTTTGTTTATCTGTCATCTTTGTCTATCTGTCTATTAAGTAAAGTATTAAAGTAAATTGAGGTTCCTTTTTTGTAGATGCTACAATCATCGCTGGTATATCAAGTTCTGGGAGGGTTGACCTAATGCTAACTAGATGCACCTCCCTCATTGAATATTTCTTAAAGCCACACAGGACAAGTCGTTTTCATTACTTAAAGATGAATGACACATTTGTTGTCCAGGCTTTAAGCATTTAGAATTGAACCCTGTTATGAAATCTGATTGCCTTCTTCCAGCACTCTGTATCCTGAATTGATTATTTTCCAACCACAACCTAACAACACAAGAGTATTCTTTTATATCACTCAATTATGATAACTATTCTATTATTTTTTAATTATTACTTTTATTTTTGAAGATTATAATAACACTTTCCTCCTTCAAAATCCTGTTTTATACATAAAACTAAGATTATTTTGTTTCATATACTTATTAAAATTTTTAAACATTGTGTGTATTTGTGTATATGTAATTATATATATATATATATATATATATATATATATATATATATAAAATATATATATAATGGATTTAGATAAAAGGAAATGATTTTATATCCTAAAATAGAGACTAATTACAACTATATTAATCATTGCAAAGCATTAATACTTTAACATAAGAAATGAAGAACACATTCTTATACCAGAAAATTATTTAAATGCTCTCCCAAAAGAAACTCTTTAATGAAGTCAGCCCGGAAGTCATATCCACACAAGCCACAAGAAGTTAGCTGAGTAAATGTATTGATATATTTATTAATATATGTATATTGATATATATATGGATATATATCAAAATAAAAAAGTCCATAAGTCTGTGAGGGGCTTTAGGGAACATGAGAGTGACTGGAGGGAAGTGACTTAGGAGAGATTAGAGGTAGGAAACAGAGGAAGGAAATAGCTAGTGAACAGGCCTAGGTACAAGCTAGGGTATTGTGGGAGAAGGGGTCCACTTTGGAGGATTCCCAGAGGCTTGCGGCAGGTCCCACATACAGGAGAAAGGAGAAGCTGGAAGCTTTGGCAAAGGCAGGCCCCAATGATACAAGGAAGTCCTTGGTTCCAAAAGGATTTATTTTCATGGCTGGTGGTGGATGGCTCTGGATGTACCCCCTCCCCCCAAACTCAGAGCAGACCCGAGTTACGTAGGGAGGGAGAAATGGGAAGGGAAGGGTCTGGGGAGGAATGCTTAATTGGCTCCGCCCTCTGACCTTCATGAGTATGTAAATCTCTAGGGCCTGAGGCCTGTAGTTACACCTTCTACCTGTGTACTTTGGGAGGGGCTGTAATGGCCTACATGACTGAACAATGTAGGTCCATGGAGATTAGACTGCTTTTCAGGACCCTGGGTTCTGGGGATGTGGCCAAACTCCTGTCATTTCTCCCTTGGAGTCTCGGGGTTCTAGGCCCATGCCCAGCCAAGAACCAGGATACCCTTATGCAGTACCACAGAGTATGAACAGATTACTGTTACTTCTGAGAGAGCATCCTGAGGATGTCAGACTGTATCATTAGAGGATAAAAGATAAAATTATACAATTGTGGATGAAAGACAAACAACTGAGAGACCTCTGGAGTCCAAATCTATTATTAGAAAAATATGTAGAGTATCATACAGAGAAAAATAGGTAATAACTTTGTTTTTTGCCTGAATTATCTAATCCCCAGACCAGTTTCTAGGAGCCAGGAATTGCCTTAAAACTGATTAAAATCAGGAGAGCAAACCTTCTATCCATTCAGCAGCAGCAGATCTTAAGAATTGCTACCAAAATAAGGGAGGAGATTGAAGGTAATGAGCATACTAATTAACTTCATTTCCATAACCATTCCTCAATGTGCATGTAGACCAAAAGATCACATAGCATATTATGAATGCATTGAAATTTTACTCATCGATAAAACCTGAATGAAACTGAAAAGTGTCATATTTTCATTGTCAAGTGAATATATAATAACTCATTCATCTTTTCTGCTTAAACACTCGGTTTTTGGAGATAAAACACAGGCAGAGCTGACTTGAAGCATTTCTTAGGATAAGATTATTTTAGGTTACAACCTACCTTCCTCATGGGAAAACACTAAGGATCTCTTCAGAGATTTAGGGGATAGATAAAACAATTTTTGCTGTGGCAAAAAGGAGGGAGAATAGAGTGAGGTCAAATAATTTATTCTCCAGCAACACATTTCTTAACATTTTATGTAAGTAACACAATGTAATACACACAAACAAAGTATTTTTCTAAGTGTTAAGCATGCACATATACTTCTACACTGCTACTGAAATGTAGAAATGTAAAAACAATACTCTGCATGGATGACCTCTTTTTTAGCATTTGCTGAAAACTACTTGTGAGAAGGATCAGGTGTATAGCTCAGAGAAGTGATAATTAGCAAGGATTTGACTCTACTCTAATCTTACACCTCTGCTGCATAACAGGAGGTATTAGCCTTCTAAATTTATCCAAATGAGCACTGCAGTGAGTTATAAAATGCA
Organism: Mastomys natalensis; assembly: GCA_021653895.1. Lineage (NCBI taxonomy): Eukaryota > Metazoa > Chordata > Mammalia > Rodentia > Muridae > Mastomys > Mastomys natalensis. Next base: position 257,026 of record JAJTUV010001802.1, read on the forward strand.
AAGAGAAAAATGCCATAAGAATCTTTGGAACCAATGTCAAAATTCTCAGCTGAAATATACATACAGATTAGGTAATTTTTTTCTGTTTTATTTTATTAATCTCTTCCATTTATGGAGCAGTTTAAGAGAGAACATCATCAGGATTTAATAGAGGTTTCTATATTGAATTCTGTCCTTCCAAATATTTGATTTATAAAATAGGAGCTAAATCATGTTTGATTTCCAGGAAGAAGTTTTGTAACATGTACAAACAATGTGCATTTGAAAGAGCATGAGGACTCCAATGGAGGTATTAGGTGAAGGACTGAAGGAGCTGAAGGGGTTTGCAACCCCATAGGAAGAATAACAATATCAACCAGCCAGAACGCCCCCACACCCAGAGCTCCCATGAACTAAACCACCAAAAGAATATACATGGAGGGACCCATGGCACCAGGTGCATATATAGCAAAGGATGACCTTATCTGGCATCAGTGGGAAGGGAGGCCCTTGGTCCTGTGAAGACTTGATGTCACAGTATAGGGGAATGGTAGGATCATGAAGCAGAAGTGCATGGGTGGGTGGGTAAGCACCCTTATAGAAGCAGGGGAAAGGGGGGTGGGATAGGGAGTTTTCAGAGAGGAAACAGAAAGGGGGATAACATGAAATGTAAATAACTAAAATAACCAATTGAAAAAAGTATTGAACATTAAGTGACTAATGTACTAAGTATTTATTAAAGGCTGTTCCGAGATTTCAGGATAGCTGCAGTGTCTAGTAATAACTTTGGCCTTATGCTTGGCTAATATTTGACAAAACAAGACATATTCCCAAGCTCTGTTTCTCCTTTGAAAAGGCTCTTGATGCTTTTTACCTTGAGGTGCTTAAGAAAGGTGCATTCTCATAACCCTAATGGTGGTTTTTGTTTTGATGAGATAGAATCTACTAAAATGTTTCCTACCAGTCTGCAGGAATGGACTTACCCTTAAACTCCCTCACTTCTACACATGTGCTGTAAAAAATAAAAATATAACAAGACATAGAACAAAGTATATACCTAAACAGAGATGCTGTGGAAGATACTTCCTAGTGTCACTTTGCTTGGCCTACAAAGTACACTACAACCTCGCTCATCTGCAATGATTTATAATCTTTTTTTTTTTTTAACCCAGGCCACAGTTTTTATGTTTATTTTTAAACGATAAAATTTGTGTTCTTCACAAGTTTATAGAATTTTCTCTCTTATATTTACATATTTATAGACACCTCAAAAAATGTTTTTTTTTCCCCTCCAATCAGAATACTACTCTTTCAGATGACCTGTGAAGGGAGTATCTGCTTCAAAAGTCTCCAGGGAGAATCCCTAGAATTCTGATGCACAATAATCACTCTAAACTGCTCCACAGCCAGAGCTTATTCAAAGCCATTTAGATATTTTAGAGAGAAACTCCATAAGCCTATCAGAGATGCCAAATTGCTGCTCTATCAAAACATTTTAGGATTTTACAGCTCCTGATTTAAATCATAGACTTGCATTTGTTTTACCCCTGCAATGATCTAGTTTTAGATAAATAACATTTCTGCAATGTGTGTTTTTCAATCAGGAAATAATCACTTAGATATGCCATAATTAATGAATGGTATGATGATAATTAAAATATTATTATTTATTTGTGTATGTTTTTTAACATCCAAAGAATTTTTCTTTCAAAAGTTGATCTCTAAGACTCATCTAAACTCCTTTTGTTTAGAAAATATCCTGAACAGCAAGGATCTCATGGTCTAGACATATTTCAGATCTGAATTATGATAGAGGAATGAGTGATTACATTTTTTTCTAATGAGTTGAATACCACATTCCTTAAGATGTACATACAATATTAAGGATGTAAACTCCTCAAGGAGAAAAGAGAAGAATCAGATATAGTTGAGAATCAAAAGCTATATATTTTTAATAAGTTCCATATAAGTCCTAAGATGCTATTTTAAACACTAATAAAAGTGTTTTCTCTCAAAGAGACAATACACTAGGGTTCTGGGATGTTTTTTCCTGAAAAGCTAACTCTGAATCTTTAAATAACTTACCTTTCTAAAAGGTAGCCATGGGATAGATTCACAAACAAACACACTATTTATAGTCTGTAAAAGCCAAACATGGTGTTTTATTCATTGAAAATCATGAAACTGTCATAAAATTGCCTTAAAAGCTTTTCATCAAGAATCCCTTGTTTACTTCCCGAAGAACATGAACTATAAAGAATTCTATCTGAGAAGTCAGCCACAAATACATTTTTAAAAATTCTCCATAATCTTCTAACTTTTCCCTTAAGAACTGCAACTCTTCTAAATTATTTCTCAAAGTTCATACAGAAAATTTAACTAAACTAATACTACCAACCTAGAATATGCCATAACAACTACATATTTCAAGAGTAAACTGTTTGGTTTACCCCTAACCATGAGACAAACATTAGAGCTAAAAAATGAATCTTATATAGCATGGACTTTGATTCAGGAGTCCCTGATTCATGACAGTATTAAGAATACCTCTTGTTGAGATATATCAATCCTAGCTTCCCCTTGATATTGAAAACCAAGACTTTCTGAGGCTAGACTTTTGAATCATTCTATCATCTTCAGTACTTATGCAAAAGCAACTGGTAATCAGAAAACATAAGAAAATTCTTAAATCAAAGAACTATGTTTCCCAATCCAGATGTCCCACAATGGAGGAATGGATACAGAAAATGTGGTTCATTTACACAATGGAATACAATTCAGCTATTAAGAAAGAGGACATCATGAGTTTTGCAGGCAAATGGATGGAATGAGAAAATATCATCCTGAGTGAAGTAACTCAGACTCAAGAGGACATGCATGGTAGGTACTCACAAAGAAGTGGATATTAGACAAAAGACTACAAGATAGCTAGGATACTACCAGAGACTCTTAAGTCTCAAAGGGAGGAACCTTAGATGAAATGACCTACAGTGGAAAGAGGACACTTGTAGGGTCCACCTCCGGTAGAAAGTTAGGGCAGGCATAAAGTAGACGGATGGGGTTGCTCTCCCACAGTCAAAAAACTCTGACCCATAATCGTTCCTCCCTAAAAGAACTGCAGGGACAAAAATGGAGATGAGACGGAGGGAAAGGTGGTCCAGTGATTGGCTCAACTTGGGATTCAGCTCAAGGGGATGCTCCAAGGCCTGACATTATTACTGATGCTATGGTGTGGTTATAGACAGAAGCCTAGCACGGCTGTCTTCTGAGAAACCCAACATGCCGCTGACTGAGATAGATGCAAATACTTTCAACATACAAGCATAGTGAAGTTGAGGACCCCTGTGATTGAATTCAGGGCAAGCTGGAAAAAGCTGAGGAGGGTGACACCATAGGAAAACAAGCAGCCTCAACTACCCTGGACCCCTGAGATCTCTCAGACATTGAGCCCCCAACCAGACAGCATAATGAGCTGGTCCATGCTCCCCCCCCCTTTTACAGCAGAGGACTGCCTGGACTGGCCTCAGTGGGAAAAAAATGTGCCTAATCCTCAAAAGTCTGAAGGCTCCAGGGAGTGGGGAGGCTTTGCAGTATGTGCATCTACTTGAAGACAGGGGGAGGAGGAATGAGATGAAGAACTGCGGGAGGGAGGGTGGACTAGGAGAGTGGCAATGACTGGACTGGACTTTTTCTTTTTTTTCTTTCTTTTTTTTTTTTTTTTTTAAAGATGTTTCCATACTTACAGTTTTCCCCAAACAACCACAAATTTCCTATGGTGATATTCTACCAGTGAATTATAAATGTGAGGAAGATACAGGAAGGTTGGAATCTGATTCATTTCTCAGCTATTGTTCATCTTTTTTTTTTTCTGAATAAAATTAGTCAAATGAGAAAATAATTACTAGTTTATACTCTCAGAATATGAATATTGTTTATAAAAATGTAGCTCTGCTATTCTTGTCCCTACAGTCTCTTAAATAGTCTTACTAATTAAGTTAATGTATCACTTCATTCATGTAGAAAGTGGTAAAGTTGACTGGTTGTAGTAATGTTTACACAATTCTCAGTGACTTAACTACATTTTCTTCACAGTTTTAAGATATAGAGCGTGTCCCCAGTAAAAGCAGACAAAACACTTACATGAGTAACATTTAGCCCTGAAGAATGGATCCAGTAGAAGATGAAGCGTTCCTAGGTTTTAGGAAGTGACATCAGGGAGAAACACCACTTGTACTCAGAAAGATCCAGTTCTATTCAAAGGTACAGTTAGATGCTTCTCACTGACCAGTGTAAGGTGGTTTTAAAAACTGAGTAGGTTAAACATAAGTAGATAGGCCGGGCGGTGGTGGCGCACGCCTTTAATCCCAGCACTTGGGATGCAGAGGCAGGTGGATTTCTGAGTTCGAGGCCAGCCTTGTCTACAGAGTGAGTTCCAGGACAGCCCAAGCTACACAGAGAAACCCTGTCTCGAAAAACCAAAAAAAAAAAAAAAAAACATAAGTAGATAATAAATAGATTATAGAAAACATAGATGATAAAAAGATAGATGATTAGATAGATAGATAGATAGATAGATAGATAGATAGATAGATAGATAGATAGATAGATAGATAGATAGGAAAGATTATAGACAGACAGATAGTGCTAAGCATATTTTAGATCACAAGAGTAAGGCCTGAATACTTATCGTATTAAGGCCTGAACATGAAAAAAAAGAGGCATCAGTTCCATATAAGAAATTCTCTGGAGGGTTAGAATGAGCTTCAGTGACAGCTGCAAGAGCCCAAGGACTCCATTAGACTGAGAAGAGTGTGCCTACTCTATAAAACAGCTGCTTCCGGATCACTGCCCAGATCAGAGCTTCATGGGAAAAGACTGACAATTAGCAGCAAATCTTGCAAATAAACTTGTGCCTGATAAGATCTGAGTCTGAGGACATTTGGTTTTGCCATTCCATCTGCATAAGCCAAGAAGAGTTTGAATGAATGGTGAGAATAGAATCTCAAGGGAAATCGGTCTGAAAATAACAGTGATGGGTAGTCACTCAGACATTACTTGAAAAGTAAAGAAGATGCCCTCATTTTTATTTTGTTTCTATGCCTGTCATGACTGGAATGTGCTTCACCTCTGAAAGGCTAATGTTATTAGAATGTTGATTCTAAAATGATTAAATATGATTTGATCAGAGGGTAGACTCCTATAGTACATGGGGTCTATTCTTAGGATTGGTAGGTATTGGGTCATGATAAGCCATTTGAGGAGGTAAAAGCTGGTCGTTCTGGATGGAAAAAAATCATGAGGGAATAATTAACTCCTGCAAGAATGGCTGATACTTCCTAGCTGAACAAGCTAGGACTCTATCCTCTTGTTTTCCCATGCTCTTGTAATTTCTTACATCCCCTCCCACTATGTGATTGATGCCAACTGCCATGTTGTGATGAAAATCAGATCCTCCACAGATGTAGTTTCCCAACAAATGAAACTCATTTATTCATAACACTTGAGTTATTGCTTTGGGGTTTTGTTGTTGTTGTTGTTTGTCATTTGTTTGTTTTTATAAGTTTGTTTTCTATAACAATTAAAATAAATCAAGTAAAAGCCAGAATATATAGACAAATCTACAGAATTTTTACAAATATATTGTCACTAGTGTCCTCTCTCTCTCTCTTTTTTTTTTTTTTGCTCCAGAAGGCTTCCTAAATTACTATTGAATATTATTTATAAATCTACATACATATAGTAATAGGAAACAGATATGTAGAAAGACAGTTAAGAAGGTAACTCTATCTGTGTAGACAGGAAGTGTCAGTTAAATAAATTCCACACCACATCTAGCTTTCCTGAAGCACCTTAGAGTCAGCTCCTCTATGAAGCTGCCATTCGGAAAGAACTTCTCTCTTCTGAACTCTAGCCCAGATATTTGTCTGTTGCATAGCAGTCTCATCCTTCATTGAAACATTCTTTTCTGCAGGGAAGGGCCTTAAAACAGAACAAAAGTAACCAAGAGTTTTAGGAAGTCCCTGAAATTGACCAGATTAACCAGGCTCTCTCCAAAGTGAACAATAAAGACTGCTAAGAGTCACTTTAAGACTCTTGACAAGCAAGCTATATAAACAAGGAACAGACATTATTTACACACTGAAAGAAGTCAGAGAGTAACTTATAGTCCATCATTGAGGGAAATCAAGGCAGGAAATCCAGGAAGGAACTCATGTAGAGACCACAGAGGAGTGCTTTATGCTCAACTGCTTCTGATCCAGTTAGCTACTTTATACAACTCAGAACCACAACTCCAGGAGTGGTGCTGTCAACAATAAGCTAGGCCCTTCTTACTCAATTGATATGCAGGCCCCCACAGACATGCATACACACCTATCTGATGAAGAACATTCTTTAGTTGAGTTTCCAACGCTGAGTATATCATGTTAAGAATCAGGATTAGTGAATGTTTTACAGTCTGTTATCAGAATTTTCTACTGTCCTGGTTGGAGTTACTATTGCTGTGATAAAACACCATGGCCCAAAGCAACCTGGAAAGGTTTTAATTTAAGCACAATTTAAAAAAATCATCATCAAAAACAGTGAGGGCAGGAACTCAAAGACAGTGCAGGAACCTGGAGGCAGGAGCAGAGGTCATGGAGGGATGCTGCTTACTGGTTTCCTTCTCTTGCCTTTCTCATCCTGCTTTCTTTCTTTTTTTAATGTACATTTCAAATGTTAACCCTCTTCCCAGTTTCCCCTCCACAAGCCCCCTATCATCTCCTCCCTCACCCTGCCTCTATGAGAATGCTCCCCAACCTGCTTACTCATTCCTGCCTCAGTGCTTAGCTTCCCTACCCTGGGGAAAAGAGCCTTCAAATGACCAAGGGGCTCCCCTCCCAGTGATGCCTGATAAGGCCATCCTGTGCTACATATACAGCTGGAGCCATGGGTACCCCCTGTGTACTCTTTGGTTGGTGTTTTAATCCCTAGGAGCTTTGGGGCTTCTGGTTGGTTGATATTATTCTTCCTATGAGGCTGCAAACCTTTTCAGCTCCTACAGTCCTTGTCCTAACTTCCCTATTGGAGTTCCTGTGATCAGTCCAATGTTTGGCTGTGTACATCTGAATCTATATTGTTTTGGCTCTTGCAGAACCTCTCAGGGGACAGCTATACCAGGCTCCTGTCAGTAAGCACTTCTTGGCATAAGCAATAGTGTCTGGGTTTGGTGTCAGCAGATGGGGTGGATCCCTAGGTGGGGCAGTCTCTGGAGGGCCTTTTCTTCAGTTTCTGCCCCACTTTGTCCCTGAATTTCCTTTTGACAGGAGGAATTCTGGATTATATTTTTGAGTTGGGTGGATGGCCCCATCCCTCGTCTAGGGGCCATGCCTATCCCCTGGATATGGTCTCTATAGGTTCTATCTCCCCTTTATTGGATATTTCTGCTAAAGTCCTCCCTTTTGGGTCCTGGGAACCTCTTGGGTCCCTGGGATCTGGGACTACCTATGTTCCTCCTCCCCCACTGCTACACACCTACTTTCAAATTCCTGACCCTCTGTATTTTTCCCGCATATCTTCCCATATCTGAACTGGCCTCCCTTTTTCCGTCCTCCTCCTCTCTCCCTCCAAGATCCCTCTCTTCCTCTGCTTCTCAGAGATTATTCTCTTCCTCCTACTGAGTACTACTGTAGCATCCACACTTTGGTGTGATCTTCCTTCTTCTTAGGTTTCATATGGTCTGTGAGTTGTATCGAACCCAGAACTGCCATTCCAGAGATGTCTCCACCACCATGGATTGGGCCCTCTCTCATCAATCACTAATTTAGCAAATATTCAACCGCTGGATCTTATGGAAGTGTTTTCTCAATAGAGGTTCACTCCTTTCAGATAAATCTATTCTGTGTCAAATTGGCATAAAAATATCCATCACAATCACAAAACATCTGATTTTAAAGCAAGTAAGATACATATGAAAATAAGCAATATGTAGAAAGTTGGTAAAAGTTTACACAGGAATAGAATTCGCCCTCAGGTTATCACAGATAGGAAAACCAAGCATACTTAAGTCTGTAGAGTTGTAGAATTCCTGCATCATAGATGTGAAGGAGTTGGGTTAGAGAGGGAAGTGTTTACCCTTTTTTGAGAGCCATTGTTAACATCATTTGTGCTCCAGGCTGTACCAGGCTTTGCCAATGTAGTTTACAGAACTACACTATGTCACTGTAAGTTTCACTCATATTCATTGAGTGGAGTATACATGTATTATCTATAGCTAAATTTTAGCACCAACATGCCCTTACACATAAGGTACAAGAAAGATGTCCCAGAAACACAAACTATAGAATCAGATTACTTAGGTTCTAACTTTGGGTCGTTAGAAATAGTTATTATTAATTTGAGAAATAAGGTATTATTTTTTTCTAGTAAGACCTTATTCCTGAAAATGACACATACCTGAATCATAGGACATGTAGAATCAATCTGTTACTCATCTGGAAACATTATGCCTACTGGCAAGTTTTTGTGTAACTAGTCATGCTGCCAGAAGAGAAAAGTAATTGTGAATCAGACAAAGCTGTGATCCTGCAAAATGCCACTACTATACCAGATATATTCACTGGCATAATAGTGGCACAAAGGTCATGGGACTCTACCTGGTCCCATGATTAGAATCCATACCCGACTTTATTAAAATGGCCAAGAGCCTTTGGATAGATAGGTCATACTTTCTAGTGGAGAACACAAATACCATTATTTTGTTAAATGGACACAATATTAAAATGACTCCCAATAATGTATTGCTATACTCATAGATGAAAGAATCTCTTTACCTCCAACTGGGAAGCTTCCTTTTCAGTAGGTGGCAACTAAAGCAAAGACCCTCAGTTGGTAAACATACAGAGAATAAAAGTCTATGGAGTGCTCAGCTCTAAATGGGAGATGTATATTCCACATACAGAAAGATTGTAAGAGAAAGATTGTGGATAACATCACAGAAAATGTGTTTTCTGGACATTACAAGGCAATTATACATACGAACTCACAACAATTAAGACAACACACAAAAGACCTGCATAAATCCAAAGAAGACAGAATTCCAGCATAGAGAGGGAAAAGTGATGTGGTGGTCGCATGAAAATGACCAACATAGAGTCATAGAGAATGGCATTATTAGGATGCTTGCTCTTGTTATACTGGCTGGGCTTTGGGGTTGTAAATGCTCCAGTCAGATCCAGTGTCTCTCTCTTTCTTTCTGTTGCCTGCCAATCTGGATGTAGAACTCTCAGCTACCTCACCAGAACCATGTCTGTGTTGAAGTAATTATTTAAAAACGGCCGCTGGTCAAGCCAACTCTCTAAGCTGCAGTGGCTCTGCCTAGCTCAGCCGCCATGTTCTGTGGCCAGAGGCCATGTACACACCACAGCTAGAAACGCCGGCCACCGGCTCAAGCGCCAGCTCAGGTAGCCAGAGACACCTGCCCTGCAACCCACAAGACACCAGTGTGGGATATGCCCATACAAAGAGAGTTATTTCCCAATTAGCTAACCTAAATAAAAGTTGTTACCGCGACTGCTCTCTATACCTGCATGGCTCTCCATCCCATCGCTCCTACATCTCTGCTCTCCCTGGCTCCTCCTCTTCCTTTTCCTTTTCCTCTCTATCTCCTTACTCCTCCACATCCCACTCTATAAGATTTGTCTACTTTATGTAAGAGTTGCTATGGTCGTCATGGTGTCTCTTCATGGCAATAGAATATTGATTAAGAGAGGTAGGTATGAAATACCACACCTACCTGTGGAGCTAGTAGTATATGATAGCTGTTGGGAAAAGAATGATTCTTATTTGTTTGTTTTATGTGACTGCTAGTACGGTGACCACAAATCAAGCCAGGCATGTCTTACTCCCAAGACTAGCTGAGAAACACAAACCAAACTAGACATAGAAAAATATAGAAAAATACAGAGTTGAATGTGAGTTGAGGAAATGGACATAAATATATTCACAAAAGATATATTCAAAAATGCTGTATAAAAATCTCAAAGAATTAATGAGATAATTGATTTTTTAAATATATTTTTTATTCATTCTGCTATCCTACAATACATCCCTACTGATTTTTTTCCCTCCCTCAATTACTCCCAGTTCCCCCTTAACTTCCTTTCTGTCCAAATCCACTCCTCCTTGGTTTCCCTTTAGAAAAAAAAATCATGCTTCCCAGGGAAATCAACCAAACACAGCATAACGAATTACAATAATACTAGAAAAAATCCTCACATCAAGGCTGGGTATGACAACCCAACAAGAAGATCATGGTACCAAGGAAAGGCAAAAGAGTCACTGTTAGGAATCCCACAAGAAACCAAGTTATACAACCCATATATACAGGTTATGTATACATATGTTTATGTGTGTGTTGTATGTGAGTATATCCTATGAGCCCTGTTTACTTGATTCTATGGCTTATGTGGGTTATGTTCTAGGGTTGTCCTTGACCCCTCTGCTTCCTAAATCTTTCCTTCCCCTCTTCTGCAGGGTTCCTCTTGCTTTGCATAGTGCTTAGCTTGGGTCTGCATCTGCTACAATCAGTTTCTATATGATGACTCTCTGATGAACACTGAACTAGGCATGTATCTATAGTATAGCAGAATATTAGTAGGAATCATTTAATTGCCTTTTATTCCTTTTGATAGATGTGCTTGGTTCTATTTTAGTCTCTGAACCATCCAACCTCTCATTCCTGGACATCCAGGCAGTGTTAGCTTGGCCTTCCTCTTGTGGAGTGGGCCTCAAATTGAACTACTCATTAATTGACCACTCCTACAAGCTCTATACCACTATCACTCAGGCACATTTTGCATACAGGATAGATTGTAGGTCACAGATTTTGTAGCTGGGTTGATGTCCCAGTCCGACCACTGGAATCCTTTCCTAGTTACAGAAGATGGCTGACTCAGGCTCCATATATTCCATGACTAGTAGAGTCACCCTCATAGATTCAAGGGAGTTTCTACTGCATTAGGTTTCCATATCCCCAAATGCCCCTCAATTATAGTCATTTTGCCCAGTACTCACTCCTTCCATCTTTCCTCCTCACCTGATCCCTACTGTTCCCATCCACCTATCCCCATTTCATCCACAAAATCTATTCTATATCACCTTCCCATGCCTTTGAGCCCTCCTTATTGTTTAGTCTTACTGTGTCTGTAGATTGTAGCATAATTATCCTTTATTTTACAGCTAATATCCACTCATAAATAAGTACATACTGTATTTGTTTTTCAGGATCTGGATTTCCTTGCTCAGGATGAATTTTTTTACTTCCATCCATTTGCTTACAAAGTTCATGATGTCATCATTTTTAACATCTGTATAATACTCCATTGAGTAAATATTCCACATTTCCTTTATCCATTCCACCAAAAATTCAAGAACACATCATAGAGATCATCAACACAATCAAGTAAGCATCGCCCCTCAGACACATGGTTGCTTCAACATATGAAAATCAGTCAAAGCAATCCACCAAATATATAAACAGTAAGGAAAAAAACTCATTGATTTTTTTTTAAAAAAGATATTTATAATTTTTTTTGAGAATAATTGAAAGTTAAATTTCAGTAGTTAAGATCTAAACATCAGGGCAAATTAGAAATACCATTTAATATCTTAAATTTTGTGAGATAAGGTCATATCATTCTTGTCTTTTCTTACTTATCCTATTGATCTTTTGAAAGTATGATGTATTGAGAACACTTATGCTGTTCTCAATGTTTACAACATTCATGATAAATAAATGAAGCAGTATATACATAGTAAAATATATACAGGAACACATTTTTAGTAAAAAGAGCAGGTTTTCTTGAATAAACGTTCTCTGTTAAATTCTGTTAAAATGATACAAAGTTAAAACCACAGGAATAACCACACTATTATCCCTGATAATGCTTTATATTCCCAGAACATAAATGCTGTTTAACAATGCAAAATTTATATGAAACTATGACTATTGGATATTAAATCATATAAGTCATATATGACAGTATATGGATATGTTGATGCTGATATCTCGTCCCCTTTCAAATGTTGTGCTTATTTCTAAGTCATCATTTTTAATAGCCTTCCTTCTGCTAATTTTATTAGCATTCTACAAAATTACTGTTTCCATTTATATTAAAAAGTGAAAATATCACTGCTACAAATAAAATAGTATCATGATGATTTTTTTTTCCTTTTGTATATATGATATGACCACTGCCTAATCTTTCAGGCAAATTATCAGCAGTCATTTTAATAATATGTCTGTTTTTCAGAATATTAGAATTTCCCATTCAGAAAATAATTATCTAGTCATAGGTCCTTGGTCCAGTAATTGCTCTAGACAAGGATTTCAACTTGTGAAGGAAGATTTAAGTATAATCAGAAAATGGTTGGATTCTCCCATGACATTCATGCCAGTATTGATCAAGAGTACATGTCTTGCCACTATGGTCACTCACCCTGTTCAACTCTGTATAAACTTTTCTTCTCCAGTACTTTGCATAGCACATTATAGCAATACAAAAACTACCAGGAAGAATAAAGCCTCTAGGACAGTACCAGTTTGTTTTTATCATGTTCTATGACACAAGTATGTGATGTGTTCAGCCCCAGTATTTCAAGGTCAATTCTGGATTGTAACCAAGATTGTTGGGAGCCAACTTCTGGCAGAAAGCGGATATCATCTTTGCTGCCATCTCAAGCCATGTACCCTGACAAGAGACTTGTTTTCAACAGCCTACAACAGCTGAGCACACTCTGATAAACATCATGTTTTTCTCCCATATCTTGTTTTGTTGTTTGGTGCCCCCAGCTGCAAGGTGTATGTGGTAAAGTGTCTTCAGCTGTGTCCCTGCTTATGCTTATATATATCCATGATTTCCTTTCAATAAAGAATAAAGGGGAACGAGGAACAAGTCTTGAACAAATTCTCTGTCTTGTCTCCATTCTTCGCGTCTCTTGCCCTTCCATTCCCCACTCTCTCTCTTGCTAGACCCTGACCCGCAGGCCAAAGCAGCAGCTCAGGCGGGATATAGTGACCCCCAAACCTGGGGCAGCTCCGGCAGGTACAAAGTGGTGCCTCAACATTGGGCTCCAGTAAGCAGGATACAGTGAAGGACACTGCAGGAATTGGAAGCGATGTATCCTCACTCCTGCACTGGAGACCCTGTTGACTGACCCGACCGGGGTCCTTACACAAGATCATATTCAATAGCCTGTAATGTTGACAGTAAACCTCACTGGCCAACAACTCACAAAACAATAATCCACTCCTATAACTGAGCTTTGGTTAGTCTCTGGTATCCAGTAAGGGCATTGTTGCCCAGATTATGGTTTTTCTCCATTTTAACTCTTTTTAATCATGGATATAAGCATATAAACATATGGCTATGATAGTTAGCTTCAGCAGTAATAGGTTTTCATATGGTTTTTGCAAATGGAGTTTAGTGTTATTGATCCTCCATTATTTCCTCCTGTATACTCTGCTATTCTGCTACCACAATTTAATACTTTCTATTCCACTCTTTCTAACATTCTATAGCAATGAGCACTATCTTACCTTCTGAAAAAGTCATACTGAAGAGGAACTTTGAAACACTTGTCACTCCCCCTCCATGGAAGAGGCTAATTAACATTCCTTAGTCAGAGGACAGCTACGGGATTAACATTTAGAAGAGGAAGGGAGAGGCTGCTTCACATTCCTCAGACCACATGGAAGGGACCCACCTGCGGGTGGGAAGACCCAGAGCATGTAGACACATTCCATGTAGACCAACTCTTACAACTCACAGAAAGGAGGTCCTTGCCATCTCATTCCCCAAAGACCAATTAGATTAAAAGTCACACTGTTCTGCCAATCATATTTTGCCTAGTCACTGTTTTTCTAGTCCACCCCTTAAACTTTATAAAAACTGAACAAATGGGCTGCCTGAAGTGCCACTCAACCTTTGGTGTAGGACAGCCCCAATGCATTGGATCAGTAATCTTTAAAATTCCTCTTGCTTTTTGCATTGATTTACTTCTCCATGTGGTTCACTCTTGGGGTCTCTAGTTAGCTAAGGCTCCCCAAGAGTGTACAATAATTTATGTCTTCATAGCAACATCATGATCTTTATGGATATTCAATTTGAAACAGATATTTGAAGATCTCAAGCCTACATTTAAAAAATGAGGAAAAAAAATGCAAGGTTTGTCTTTCTGGGTTTCCTTACATAGAATGTTTTTCCCCTATATATTTACAAGGGAATTTCATTTTCTTAATAACTGAATAAACATTCATTGTCTATATATACTACATATAATCATTTGTTCTTCTGCTGATGGATGTCTAGTTGTTTTTGTCCTTGCTATTGTGAATAGAGTGGCAATAAACATAGATAAGTAGGTATTTTGACTGTACAGTATACTCTCGGGAGTGCTATCGTTGGATTATGTAGTAGACCTTCTTTTAATGTGGATTATGCAACAGTGCCCAGGCAACTATACCTGGTTGAGAAAATGTATAAAATAATTTTCACAAAAAGTGAGCAGATAAGGAAATTTCAATTTAGAAATGTATTTTCAACTCCTTTCTCATCTAAGTTTTCTTTAATATACATTACATTGTCTTTTCTATTAAATTTTTTAATGTCAGTGATCTAGTAAATCTATGTTTTGCCTGCAAAAGGTATTACCCGAATTTAGATATATACCTGTAGTAGAAAATAACTTTGTCTCAAATAACATTCTATATTTTTCAAAAAAGTATTTAATGACAATTTCTAATTCTGAATCCTTATGTATGCATCAGCAATGGTGCATTGTGCAACCATGATAACTACATTTGCTAGAATATTTCTTGACTCAAAATATGTGCTTAAAGACATATACTCACTTCATATTCACTTGGTTTGACTAATATGTAAATTAGGATGACTAAAATCCCAAACATAATTTTCATGTAAAGCACACTGTTGTTAAGCAGTGAATCCATTCACTACTTTCTTTAAAGTCAATGAATTTATTACTGCTCTTCCATGAAAACACTAAAAGTGGTCTCTGTAATCAAAGAAAAATAAAAGGTTCTATTTTCCAAAATAGGTATCATATTGAGAGTCTTCTCTATGGAGTAGCTACTAACATAGTAGTCTTCCATGAATTCCATTAACTTTCAAGGCTTAGTAGTGTTTTAGTGATACTATACAGCATGGAGAGAGACTTTCATGTGTTTTCTGACTGCTTGCACTTTGCATAACCATCTGATCAAAGCCTTTCATTTTTTATGAAAGGGCTGCTGAGAGGACACAGCAGCATTGTTCTAACACCAGCAGTCAGAGGAACATTGTTGCCATGAGTGTGACAAGGGCTAAAGCAATTAGGTCTAAACTTGATGAATTTGCTACACAATCCATTTACTGGATCATACTGAAAAGCTTTTGCATTCTTTTATAGGTCTGTAATGGCAGGTGGCTAGAGAATCAGGACTAGCCTTCTTCCATGGTACTCTGACTCATAACCATGCATACAAAAACACATTATAGCCTTGAGATACTGATTATGTCCATTGTCACATTTCTCTGTGCTTCTGTGTAATTGTTCAGCTGCAAGCCAATTCCAGAAATGCTTACTATCACACACTGGATGAATGTGTGCTCAACCTCCCTAAATGTTAGTGGTTATACAGTGGGGAAATGAAGTCCCTGTTGAGACATAAAGGTTACACTGAGTTCTTTATGTACTGACCTGTAAAAACACAGATGTTGCTGCCAAAACTAACAAGTCAGATGACAGCTAGTGAAGAATGAATATTGAATATGTAGTGAGAAAATGTTGCTGTTCATAAATAGGACTTAATATTAAAAACAAATATGATGCTATTCAAAGAGGTAAAGCAGATAAAGTGTCTTGATAAGTCAGATGTCAAGCAGATGTTCTTCAATTATTTTATCTGGGTAACACATACAGTTAAATGACTCTATTAACAGCTGCTAGTGACATAAACCACCATAGATGAATTCTTTCTTCTTAACAATATATGTATTTTTTGAATACAAAATATCACTGCTGTATTTGAACTCTTAACAGTAAGATGAAATTAAAAAAAAACTAAATTACAAATAATTTTCCCTAGTTAATCTCTGTTGAACTTTAACAGGGACTTAAAAGTTGTGCATAATTATGACTGAGTAGAACCAGTCAAACTTTTGATTGTTAGCCAAGACCTAAAAAACCAACAATTTCTGTGATGTGATGTATAACTATTGATAGAGATTTGTTAAATATGTCTGTTCATGCCAGATAGGACACCCATGGCTAAACAAAGTAAATGCCTCCAAAGTCCAATGTAGAGAACAGATGAGTTTCATAGGGGTTATTTATTGAGTTATGGGTAAATAATTATATACAGAAGCAGATAAGACCACAAAGACACATAAATCACCATGCATGAATGATGCTCACTGAAGTTGAAATACTGGAACTCTTTGCACAGTTTGAAGGCAGCTCAATAGTTTGCCATATTTCTCTTGAGGTAGGTCAGGTGGTCTGAGCCTCTTCTAGTCAATCAACTTGTTTAAGAGTATTTGTCACTAAACTTCACAGATTACATAAAAAAGAAAATGGAGTGTCCTCGTGAATTTGATAATTTTCAGGAATTCTTGCAATTAAAATGTTCATTTCTTGAGTTATTGTTGTAGAATTTATATAATCCCAAACCACAGTTTCTACCTTGCCTTGGGTCATTTAGTTCCCAGATAGGAGACATACACAATCTCTGTATTTACAATAACCCTTAATCAGCACTAGAACTGGGCATATATCTGTTCTCTATATTATTAAAATCTATGTTCTATCAATCACCCTGTATTATTACTATCTTTCATCTGAGCTGCTCTTAATTCCAATTTGCCAGTACTCGGGCCCATGTGTTCTTGACTCTTAACACAGAGGGACCTTTTTCTTCCTCTTTACCTTTTTCTCTTCCTTATGGAAGAAAATATCTTTTCCCTTCAAGAAGAAAATATCTTAGCTTGGATGAAACTGTTATAAAACATCCTTGAACTATCATGATTTCACATTTTCACGGTGCCTTTCTCACAAGTTGTCATTAGAAAGGAGGATAGGCAAACCTACAATATCACCATGTAGAACAGTACTTCACTGTGGAGCTAAAAACCTTACTAAATGGTGACTGTCACACTGGACTTTTATTTTGGCATTTATAACTCAATTAACTGGAAACGAAGATGAATCCATGGTCATTGCAAAAGTCAGCTGTGCTCAGATACTTTATTCACTAGGTATCATTCTGTATCATATAATAGATATTGACATCCAACTTGTTAGGACAGCCACAAGTGATGGTTTAATAAATATCTCAAAACCAAAGGTGTTTGACATCGTTAGACATGTAATATACATTTTCAACAGTTAGAAAATGGAACACAACCATTTATGAAGACTGCCTACTTTTCTTCAATTCTCCTGCTGTTTCTGCACTTAAATATTTTCTTTACAGGCATTAATTTATATGCCAGTGAAATGTTGGATTGACAGGTAAATTATCCTTTAAAGAGATTAGGAATTTTCACCAAATAAACTATTATATTAAAATACATCAGACATTCAGACTTTCTTTCTTGACCTCATCATGAAAAATATTACTTTTATATTTTTTAGTGGAAGCAAGTGAAAATTATGACACAATTATACAAAATACCCCCACCCTTGCAACAGAATACAGAAGAAAGCGAAGCTCCCAAGAGGAAAATAAGTAAGCTCTGACTTTCCTCTTTAGAAATCAGCACACACAACCACAAATTAGCTGGAAAATCTTTATATGTGACCCAAGCAATAAAACACAACCTATTGTTAGCTTTGATATTACAAAGAGCTCTATTTATAGCTTTGATGGTGGTGTCTGCCAAATATAATTTTTGGATTGTGCTTAATTTTCTTTCCTCTTGAAGTATATATATTTCTAAAGGGCATCCACAAGTAAGATTTAAGGAAAGCATTGGGCTAGCAATTAAAGCATTATATATTTATATTCACATATATATATATATATATATATATATACTGTATATATATATATCTGTATAATACTATATGTATAAAATGTGTATATATATGCACATATACACATACCCAGACACACAGACACATATATAGTAAATATACATACACACACACACACACCACACACACAAATATATATATATATATCACGCACACATATTTATATTCAGATTACATGCTCCCTCAACTCTTCCTTAGTTCCCTTCCATAGTTGTCCACAGCTGTCTTTTCACCATATCTACAAGTTCCATTTATAGGTTCATGATTTTTGGTTTGGTTTTGTGTACATACACACACACACACACACACATATTCCACATACAGTGGAATTCCTACAGATACGTTATGGATCTAAGGTTTAAAATTAACATAAATATAAACACTACTGAATATTTCTCAGCTGTGGACACTGAAGTATAAAACAGAATTATGGCTGCTTCAATCTGAGGAATCTGGAGAGGGGAAAGCATGAGGAAAATAGCAACAGGTTCAACATACTGGTTAGGTAAAGGACATTGGCTACAGGTTCTTGGGGAGGTGTCAAAATATGGAACCTTTTTTTTTTCTCCTGATATAATAGTTTTAAAAAGAAAAAAGGGGGTGTTTAGATGGATTCATCAAACATAATGGTTTTGAGGCAATGTGTATACTAAGTTCTTTGATTTAAAGATTATAAGGTAGAGACATATATGGAAATGACATACTATGTTAAATGAACATATAATGTTGTATTTCCATTATAAAGACAGCTAACAAAATAAAAGGCATCTCAGGAGATGCTAACTCTTACCGTCTAGAAAAAGAGCCAGACTCAGTTCCTAGGACCCATACCAGTAGGTTTACAAGTGGTTGTAACTGAATGTCAAGGGGATCCATTGCCCTCCTCTGGCATCTATGGACAATACACACATGTGATGGGCATAAGAACAGGAAGGCATATTGCATTCACACAAAAATAAAAATAAATGGAATTTTAATTATAAAATACAATAAGAAGAATAAAGCTTTTATTGGAAATATAGAAGAATACTTTTATTTCCTGGACTTTTAACAATGTTCCTGAATCATTATACATCAAACATATTTTTTAATTGAAATATAATAAGACTTTCCACACAAAACAGTTACACTTTTGATATAAAGAAAATACCAACAAAAATACACTTATAAACAAAATAATTTACACACAATATATATGTAAAAAACTTATAAATCAATAAAGAAGATAACTAGATTCAATAAATAAATAAAAAGTATTAAATAGACATTTAAATACAGTAAACATAAACAGTCAAAATATTGAAAATATATGTATCTGCACTAAAAATAAAACCTCAAACCTTGTTTAGCTTTGGAACAATATAAAATATACACATATGTGTAGCATATTCAAAACAAATACAACAAAACCCAGGGGTGAACCAGAAAGGGCTTTCCAGCATCCATAGTGAGAATACAATAGGGTACCACATTGGGATAGAGTATTATCCACTGGAGCCCACACAATAAAATTTTGTGTAGATATGTAGTGAGCAACAACCCATATATCTATCTGATCATTAATTTGTAAACAATATCTAGTTTTGTCTTCTAACAATTATTGCAAAAAGTGAACTCTAAAAATCATTCTTATAACAAAAATTGTAAAAAGCAAAAATGATCCCATGGCAAAAGTTTCGTTGATTACACATATTCACAGCAAAGCACATGGGCATCTTTTAAACCCACAAGCAATGAATTGATGCAGAATGGATTGAATTTATTTATCACATCTCATGAGTTTAGTCTCTGGGTTATAAATTTACCTATTTTTAGATCTGTCTTAAAAATTTATATATAAGTCTGAAAGAGACACTACTATTCCCAAATTTGTTTTCATATTGAATTCCAGGAAGTTTCCCCAATTTCAGTCTATTCCTGAAAAGCTTTAGTTATTATAAATATCCTGTTGGAAAAAATAATGTCCATCATTTTACTTATTGTTTTCTCCAATTCTACATTCTGACAGTATATAGAAAGAAGTCAACTTTCTCTCCACAGGAAATGCCCTCACAGTGTGCAAGTAAAACATCAGATTTATTTCAATTACCCACATCATTACTGTTTTTTCTTATGTACACAGAATTCATGTTCAGTACTTCTGTTGGTCATACTAGCTAAAAAATTTCCAGAAAGAAAGAGATTTAGTGAATGCCTGCAAACAAATGTCAGACCAGAAGGATTAGTACTGCTTTGGGTTCAAAAGGTCAATGGGTTTGTGAGAGAGGGAGGGTAAGCCATTTCCTGATACAGTGTCTGCCATCAAAAGTGCCCAGCCTGGTTCCTGGAAATCAAAATCTGCAGATAGCTCATAAGGCAATATTTATGAATCTATTATGAGAGGTCAGTGGTAGAGTATTGCAAGACAAGCTATCATCACTGGAAATAACAGAGCTGTGGCTGAAGGCTGCTGTGATCAGTCCAGCACACATGTTTAGAATAGCACCCTACCCTAGCCTATATAAACAGTACAATACAAACACAAGGGCTACCACAGTTGAATTCCTTCTTTCTTAATAAATAATCTATGATTAACTGTACAATGACTCACCCTGTTGGAATACATGCAACTTGTCTTCTGAAAAATTTAAAGTTTAGCCATATTTTTCAGATTAAAAATCTAAAAATAACTCAATGAATGACTAAATCTCATGCACGATATTAGTTTTAAAAGAAAAACAATGTCTTAGGGATGCTAGCAGCGTTTATAGATCCATGAAGTTTTGGCCCTCTAGACACAGTGTGAGTACATGGTATATATATAAACTACAAGGGAGGCAGCCAGACGGCTCAACAGTGCTCGCTGTTCTTCCACAGGACTTGGGTTCTGTTTCCAGCAACCACATCTGTCAGTTTACAACCATCTGTAGCTCCAGAAAATCTGATGGCATCTTCTGGCCATTGTAAGCACTGTACTCATGTGCTCACAACTTCATACACATAAATAAGTAAAATAAGATTATAAACTATACCGAGAAATTCATAAGTAAGATTTCTCTTTATAATATCAATTAATTTTGAATTTTTTAGAATAATCCTGATTCCTGTAAAGAAAAACTGTGATTAGTGTTTTAAAATTTATAAACAACAGCAACAAAGGTGTACCTTATGTTTCTAAAAGCAGAAAATATCCAGTGGTGGCCCACATTTGATGAAGACCTTCCTGAGGCATTATTCCGTGGTGGAAGGTGGAAGGGTCAAGCAACCCTTGTTCAAGGGTTTGTGCAAAAGTAAACAGGGTACCGAATTCACCTTAATAATATATCTTCCTTACTTATGAAGAATCTACTGATTTGTTAATACAGTTAAGGTACCCTTGATAACAGGTCACAGGTGGCCAACTGTATTACTTCACAGGATTTGTTTCTCCTGCCAATGGTATCCTAGGGATTAAGTTGAGGATCTTATGCTATCCATTTAAAATGGAGCACTGTGAAAATTTATTCCGACTTCACCTAGTAAGACTTTGACATTGGGTTTAAAATGTAAGTTTAGCATAAGGAACCACCCTCTTTAAAACAACATAAAACTACACTGAGATTATCCATATTTTGTTTCATGCAAATAGGAAAATTTCCTCTAAGCATCCAACATCACTGGATCCCTGCAGATAGCATCTACAAATCACTGATGACCCCGAATCAACAAACATGCATAGATCCAGCTATGAGAAGAATCACTTCAAAGAGTATAATTCATTTGCTAAAGAGTTGTTAATATTCAGATATAGAATACAAATCAGGCATCCCGGAATGCCTAAGGCAATGATGGAGTCATGACCATGGCTTAAGAGCAATCTCAAATAATTCCTAACACATTGAGCAAAGAAGCATGTAAATGCTTCAGGCTTGACAAATGGGATCCTAAGCAGTAATTGCTGTGTCAAACTGTCAAATAGATATGGGAAATGGGAGAATTAAGATACTGTAAAGATAGGAAGAAGTAACTATGATGACATCGTCCCTTTAAATTAAATAGAGAAAAATGTTATAAATAATGGGAGAGAAATTTGAAGGGGAGTTCATTTTGTTTTCAGGCACGTGATTCCTTGAAGCTTGACCATGGTCCATAGGATAGTCCCACATCTATATTCAGCTAACCTAAGTAACATTAATTGGACTTGGTGGATTACAGAATAATGATAAAGCATATAAAATTGTCAGGAGCATGTCATATGAACATATATATGAAGAGAAAAGGAGTAGAGTGAGGAATGAATATGTTCAAAACACATTGTATGCATGTAGAAAACTCCTTAATAAATGTAAAAAAAGGTATAAATAAAAATTATAAAACAAAAGGTTATGCAAAATTAAATCTTACCACAAACTAGTATATTTTTACAGGCATGATGGCAACAATATTCTCTACAATTGTTTTCAATAATAGAACTTCATCTGTCTCTTACTGAGAAAGATTCCTCCTTGAATTTGTTTCAACATTAATTGTGGACAGTAAATGAATGATGAGATGGCTACTTGACTTTTATACCCTGATCAGTATAGGTCATTGAGTCTTTCCTCCTTTAGGGGCTGATTCTGAAAGCTTCTGATCATAGAGGTACTCCAGTAGTGTACCAACCAAGCCAGCACTTTATGGAGAAGTTCCAGGAAGGCCCGCAGCATTCTGCCTTACTTACTCTCAAGCTCCCTTACTTAGATGTCAGAATTCTTCCTGAGCTTATATCAAAACTGTTTTTAATGTCAGTTAACTTAGGATGTTGACTGAAAAACTTAACTAACTCCATGGACTTTTTGTTAGTGAGTAAATTCCTAAAATTATGATTGTTATTCCTATGTTTATGAAAAGATTGTGTCAAGAATATATGAGACCCAGGCACAGTAGTATAAGATCCACATAAACACTGAGGAGGCTGAGGAAAGGCATTCCAGTTCAAATCCAGTCATAGTTAAATAGAAAGACATCATATGTAGATGAGATGGATAGATAGATAGATAGTAGATACATACATACATACATATATACATACATACATAGATGGATGATAGTAGTCTCAAATCTGAAAACAAAACAGTCAAAAATTAACAAAGAAAGAGAATATGGAACAATCATTTAGTAATGGGTTTCATATAGAACAACAAGCAGAAAGTATTCAACGGCAGTTGTCTGTGAAGAAGCAGGTGGAAAACAGATATAACATATCTCTTAGATTAAAATGACTGTACTTAGAATAAGGAACAATGAATAGTCTGGGATGAAAATATTAATTAAAATCCATCTTGTTTTGGTGAAAGTTTCAATAGGTCACTATCTTTAGGAAATGTTTTAAAGGTCCTTACTAGTAATTAATATGCCTAAATTTTTCTCTAACAGATTTAACCCTTAGCTTTAATACTTTAGGAATTACATGTGTATCTTCAGACCTGTTAGCTCACTGTCATCAAGTATATGCCACACAGGATGAAGCTAAACAGCAAGAATAAACAAAGTTTTAGGATGCTCATGAATCTAAAAAATATATATTGATGAGCAAAGCAGAACAAACATACATACAAAACCAAAGTCTTTATTTCTCATACAACTCAAGAAAAAACAGACAGAAAATAATATTATTATTAAAATGGAATAACTATTCTACATTATGTGTAACATAAAGGTGGTTGCTAATTCTTCTGGGCCATATATGCAAGATCTTTGTGTTGTGTGTGTGTGTGTGTGTGTGTGTGTGTGTGTTTGTGTGTGTTTGTGTGTGTTTGTGTGTGTGTGTGTGTGTGTGTGTGTGTGTGTGTGTGTGTGTGTGTGTGTGTGTGTGTGTGTAGGGGAGGAATAGTAACCTGTATCTTTGTTTTACCAGCTCAATTGATAGAAGTTTGGGAAGAAAAATTTGTAATAGAGTACATTTATATAAATTTGATATAAAACTTTTAAAATAAAAATAATCAAACGTGAAGTGTTTTCTGCAGAAGAACTGAAAGAGTAGCAGGAAATGATATCATAATTAAGGCAGTGCTCCATGAGGAATATTGAAGTGAGTATTGTGGAGGAGGGTCAGCAGTAATGTTTTCAGCGTACATTGCCCCTGAGTAAATACTCTCACACCCAAGCTATGCAAGCAATGCTAATTAAACTCAGTAACCACACTCTAAAACAGACTTGAATGAATGGGGCAATTGTTTCAGAGAAGGGTTTCAGGGAGAAAAGAGGGTTATGAGAGAGGGGATGGGAGATAAAAATGATTATAATTTTATGTAAATGAATGAAATTGTCCAACCATAAACTTTTTGAGAACTCTCAAAATACTAGAAGAAAATATGTAACTATCAGGACTTTATCCTCAATTATAACATTCAGAATCAGAATGGATGAGATACTTCACCAAACCTAAAGATACCCTTGCTAGTAGCTCATAGAATACAACCTGTAGTCTTGGCAACCACATGGGTTGCTTAAAGCTTTCCATAAGACCTGTTTGTTCACCAACTCAATTAGATATAATACATTTCAAGTACTAGACGCTTTATTTGAGGACAAGAAATAGCCAGTTCGTCATGATTTGATGATTTCATTTATATAACTTTTATATACTTATATACATTATGAAACCCCTACTGTATTAGGTTTCCAAACTACCCCTTGAATGCTCCTAGATTTTAGCTGTCTTATACTTATTCCATCTCTTCTTCATTTCTTTTCCACTCTTGATCATTCATTCAATTCCCCTCGGCCCTGTCCATCCAACTATCCATTTAATTCCCATTTCCTTGACAAATCTCTCTGTAGCACCTTAATCTTTACCTAACATATGTGGTTGTATGGGTTATAATGTGGTTATCATTTGAATAACAGTTAATATACACATATAAAAGGCTAAAAATCATTATCTTTTAAGATCTACCTCATCAGAATAATATTTAATAGTTCTAGAGATTTACCTGAAAATTTCATGACTATATTTTCAGTGGTTGAATAATATTTTATTGTATAAATGTGTCATATTTTCTTTATCCATTCATTTAATGATGAACATCAAGTCGGTTTCAAGTGTTTGGGTATGGGCTTGCTCTAAACTGCCTTTATTAGGTTGAGCTATGGCCCTTAATATCTCCAGAACATCAGTAATGAAGTGGTATTGGCTTTTGTCAAATACCTTCTTTGCATCTAGTGAGATTATCAAGTGCTATTTGTCTTTCAGTTTGTTTATATGGCCGACTACATTTATCAGTTTAAGTGTGTTGAACTATCACTACATCTCTAGGATAAAGCCTACTTACTTGATCATAGTGGATGATATTTTAGATATGCTTTTGACTTTGGCTTGCAAGTATTTGATTAAGCATATTTGTAAATATGTATGTATATATGGTCATAAGGGAAATCGGTCTGTAAATTTTCATTCTTGGGTCATTATATTGTTTCAGTATTAGAGAAACTGTGACCTGGTAAAACTAATTTGGCAAAGTTCTCCATTTTGTAGAATTATTTGCAGAATTTTGGCATTAACTCTGCTTTGAAAGACTGGTAGAATTCTGTGTTAAAACCATCTAGACCTGTGCTTTTGGGAGTGGGTGAGTTAGTTATTAATCTATTTTCTAGAGTCTTAAAGTCTGTTAGCTCTGCTTACTTGATCTTAATTTATGTTTGATAAAGTGGTATGTATTGAGAAAGTTGTACATTTCTTTCAAATTTTCCAGTTTGGAGGAGTGTAGGTTTTGTTTTTTAAGTATGTTCACATGATTCTCTGGATTTCCTCAGTATATGTTGTTATGTCCTCTTTTATATCTAATTTGCTAATTTGGTTATTTTTTATCTCTAGTTTTATTAATTTTTATACATATTTCCTGTCTAACTCTATATACCTGTTAGCTTGGAGAAGATTTTTCATGCTTAATGATTTTCTCACATAAATTGTTGTTTAATTGTTTCTAAAATTTTTAAAATTTCAGCTGTCTACTTCTTTTGGAATATGATTTCTTCTTTTTGTTCTCAGACTTTCAGAAATACTGTCACATTTCTAATATAAGATTTTTCTATTTTTTAATATAAACACCTAGTGCTATGAACTTGTCAATTTGAACAAACTTAATTATGTCCCATAATTTTAGGTATGTTGTGTATTAATTTTCATTCAGTTTTAAACATTCTTTATTCTTTATTTCTCTCCTGACCCATTTTTAATTCAGTTGTTAGTTACTCAGTTTTAATAAGTTTTCTAATGTTTCTGTTGTAGATATCCAGCTTTTATTCATGATGGTCCCGCAGGATATCATTTTGATTTTCATGTATCTGTTGAAAATTGCTTTGTGTCTGAATATGTGATGAATTTGGAAAAAGTTCCATGAGATGATGAGAAGAATATATATTGTCTTGTGTTTTGGTAAAATGCTCTTTAGATATCTGATAGGTTCAACAGTTCATGAAGTCAGTTAGCACCAGCCTTTTGTTAATTATTGTCTGGATGAGTTCTCTGTTTACAGGACACAGGTGTTAAAGTCTTCCACTATGGATGTGTGAGGGTTAATTTGTGATACAAACTGTAGTATTGTTTCGTTTATGAATTTGGCTGTCCGTATGTTTGGGACAGAGATGCTAATAATTGTAATGCTCTCTTAGTGAAGTTTTCCTTTGATGCTTATGTAATGTTCTTTACTATCTCTTCATTTGGTTTGATTTGAAGTCTACTTTGTTACATATTAAAATGTCTATGACAGTTTTTTTTTCTTTGGTCCCTTTGCTTGGAATATCTTTACCCAGATCTTTACTCTTGCGTAATACCTATACTTGATATTGGAGTGTGTTTCTTGGATGCAGCAGAAGGATGGATCTTGTTTTCACATGCATTTTGTTAGTTTGAGTCTTTTTATGCACACGTTTTGAGAGGGGTTTAGACCATTGACATTGATAATTTTAATGAAAAATAGTGGTTGTTTCCTGTTTTGTTGTTGTGATGGTGGTGGTGGTGGTGGTGGTGGTGGTGGTGGTGGTGGTGGTGGTTGTGTGTGTGTGTGTTTCTTCTCTTTTGATTTGCTAAACTGTACTTCTTGTAGTTTTTGTTGTAATTAACATCTATAGTGTGAAATTTTCTTGAAATGCCATCTGTACAGCTGGATTTGTAGACAGATTTTTCCTTAAATTTTGTTTTATTATATTTTATACTTTTTACTCAGTGAAGTGTGATTAAGTTGATTGCTGAGTATAATAGTCTGGGCTGGCTACTGCAGTCTCTTAAAGTCTGTAGAACATCTTTCCAGGTCCTTCTGTGTTTTAGAGTCTCCATTGAGAAGGGAAGTATAATTCTAATAGGTCTGCTTTTATATGTGATTTGGTCTTTTTCCATTATGGGTTTAAATATTCTTCCTTTGTTCTGTATGTTTAGAGTTTTGACTATTATGTGATGTGGGGAATTATATTTTCGGTCCTGTCTATTTGATGTTCTATATGCTTTGTGTCTCATGATAGAGATCTCCTTCTCTAGGTTAGGGAAAATTTCTTCTGTGATTTATTTTTGAGTATATTTTCTATGGCTTTGAGCTAGTTTCCTTCTCTGTCTTCCATCCCTAATAATCTTAGATTCTGTGTTTTCACAGTGTCCCAGATTTCCTGAATGTTTATGGCAAGATTTTTATATTAAACATCTTATTTGACTGAGGTATCCATTTCTTCTATTGTTTCCTTAATACCTGAAATGCCCTTTTGTATTCTGTTGGTAGGGCTTGCCTCTGACATTTTAAATTATTCTTTTCCAGATTTTCTTCATTTTGGTTTTCTTTGCTGCTTCTATTTTCAGTTTCAAGATCTAAATTTTCTTCCAGTATTTATTGAGAATTAAATTTAGTTTTCATAGACTTAGTTTTAGATATAGTTATAAAGATTTAAAGGATTTAATCATTTCCTCTTCATGACCACTATCATATTCATGAAACCTATTTTAAGATCCTTGACTTGAACTTCAGCTATGTTGTAAATATCAAGGCCTATTATAGTCTAGTTCCTGGGCTCAGGTGGAAACATATTATCCCACTTTTTATTGATATCATTTTTAACACTGGTGATTAGGCATCTGGGTTTGGCTTAGACGTGATTCTAGGAGCTTATAACTGGTCTTGTCTTTGATAGGCAGGTGTTTTGTTCCTTGATTTCTGTTGCTGTCTCTGGTTCTTAGGAGTGTGTGGTATTTTTGTGTTGCTTGTATAGGGATTCTTCTCCTGCCTGGTATGGCTACTGGGGATTTCAGATAAAATATGTTTCTAGGTCTTAGTAATAGAGATGGTGCAGGAGAGGGGGAGCTGAGGGGTTCATGGGTTGGAGGAAAGCAAAGGTATTCAACTAGGACTTGGTTAGTCTCCTTAGAACTGCAGCAGAGAATAGATAAAGGCCACACTAGGTAGTTGCTACCAAGCTAAGGATGGGATCTAGAGATGGGTTTTTAGCAAAGGAGAGAGAGTGAAGATCTGAAATTCATCTACCTGCTTTTCTGACCTACTTGTTTCTCCGGCAGGCATAGTAGTCAGGGTCCCAGGCAATGCCTGGTGGAGTTGGAGGGTGTTTCCTTGGCTAGAGTCACCTTGCCTTTCATTTTGCCCATTAGCTCTCCTATTCCTTAGTCCCCTGTCAATTTTAACCCACTCTGCTATGCACTCTTCTTGCAAAATTTTGTAGTTAAGAAAAACTATGTGCTATTAATCTCTCTGAATATAGGATATTTCACTTAAACATTCGTTTTCTTACCATTGGTATGCCTCTATTATTCTGTGTGGCTGAATACAGCCCCACTATGTACGTATAAAACAGCTATTCATTTATCTATTTATAAGTGCCTTGGCTGGTTGTTGAGACAAATGTATCTTGGCTGTTGTGAAAAGTAGTGCATTAAGAGTGCCACAACTCTTTGGCATTATATGCATTGTATTATTATATGCATTCCAAGTAAAAATTATTTAGTTGTGAATGAAAAAAGTTTTGTTTGACTATTATAATTAGTTTGGTTTTTTTTTCAAACAATATACATTGACCATGCTTCTTTCCCTCCTTCAACTCAGATTCTGTCCCCTTTCCAACAAACCTGACTCTGCATACATACTCTTCATTTGAAAAAAAGGAAAATGGAAATAAGCTAAAGCAAATTTTCAATGTAACATATTATTTGACTGGTCACAACTTATAAATAAATTCTATGAAATACTCAGTGTTTGTGCTGATGCAATTACTTCCTGTTCAACACAATGCAGATCTACTAGAGGCATTCACCTACATTGTACTGAAACTGAGGTTGTCAAGTGTCACTGCTGGGTTTTGATCCAGGGTTTGCTGCTTATCTTATATCACCTGAGAATACTTCAGCTTTCCAGGTTGGAAATATGGGAAACAACAACATTATGACAAAGATGAACCAATCTGTATAATATATCTTAGACTTTAGTAAGTAATCAAGGAATACAAGTACTATTTCATCATGAAAGTATTTTGGATATTAAATTGCCTATGCTTTTCAAAATTCTTATGTTGAAATTTCTTCATGGCTATCTTAATTAAATTTCCTAAATTTTTACAGATTATAGATGCCTTAGGTAGGCTTATTATCATTGTGATAAACACCATGCAACGTGAAGGAGAAAGGGTTTATTTAACTTATACTTCACGGTGACATTGCATCAGTGAGGAAGGTCAAGGCAAGCGGTCAAATAGGGTGGGAACCTAGAGGTGGGAGCTCATGTTGAGGCTGTGGAAAGACTTTCTCCACATGGATTGTTCAAGCTGCTTTTTTATAGAACTCCAGACTACCAGCCCAGGAAAGGCACCACATAAAATGGGCTACTTCTCCCCCTATCAATCACTGGTTAAAAAAATTCCTTACAGTCATAATTCTAAAGACATTTTCTCAAGTGAGTTTCCCTCCTTTCAGATATCTCTATTATGGGTGAAGTTGACGTAAAACTAGCCAGTTTATGTAACATAATGTAAGGCTAATGTAAGAATATATTTTATTTTGAGTTTATGTTAAGCTTAGGTTAATATGCACTTATACTCAACAGACCAAATTCCATTTGAAATTATTATTAAATATGGATAAAAGTGAAATAAATTAGCACATAAAGATATCAGCCCCCAAGCTCAATGGTATGAATTGAATTCCTGGCACCCATATAGTGAAACTGAAGCCTGAAAATTGCATTCTACTGTCCATATATTTGATATAGCATGGGGACATAGACATAGACATCAATCAATCAAACAATCAATGAATAAATGGAAGTATAATTTAATCATTTTTAAAAGAAAACATAAAACTACATAACATTATACAGTAATGATGTGGCAGAGATCTACTTGTTTTGTTGAATTAAACAATTGATTTCAGATTATATCCTTTAAAATATTTTTGTAGAATTCACTTATCCCACTTTTGAAGTCATTTTATATACTAAGATAATAAAAAATGCATGCATGAAGTAAAGCTTAAAAATATCATTATGTAATCTCTTTTTAAATTTAAAATATTTGAACCTCTCTCAAACTAGGCCAGCAAACGGATCCTCAGAAATAATGCAGCAAAGACTTATTCAAGATGAAAGATAATGCCCCAAACTTGCCTGCTTCTGACCATTAGAAGGTTTTGATCACTTTTCTTCTCATGTTTGATAAAGAAGGCAAGAACACTAATTAGGCTTTTCACTGCACCTTCCTTTACACACAATCACACACACACACACACACACACACACACACACATATATTGCACTAGATCTTAGGGAATATGTTTGATCTGAAGAAGTGATTTAAAATGAATTTCAGTGAACAGAGATTGAATATTTTAAAGGTTGTGGATATAATGCCTATAAATTTTACTAAAGTTTGCATGATTTCAATTAGAAAATGTAAAAGTATAATAAGGCAATATACACTTGGTAAATATATTAACAATGTCAGTACTCTTTTTACATAATTAATTAATTAAGAAGAGGTTGTTGATTTCATTGATCAAAATAACAAATTATTTAAAAAATCTTAAATGAATGATTCTTTAGTGACATTTCATTGCCACACTTTCAGGACTTTAGTGTTTAACTCTTTAAGTTAATTTATTGGTAAGATATATATCACAGCATTTAAGAGCAGACATGGACTTTAATTTTCTTGTATTTCACTTTAATATCATAATAAAAATTCATTGTACTTTCTACGGATGAAACACAAAGCATTTAAAATATGAAAATTTCAGATGAAAATTGTCATAGTGATTATAAATTACAAGAAACTAAGACATTTTTATTGCATGCATATTTGGTATTCTTTTCAACTATAAATATGTTATTTCTCATAACAAACATACATACATACACAGACATGCACACATACACACACAAACACTCATAGACACACAAACACACACACAGATAGACATACATTCATACACACACACACACACACACACACACACACACACAAAGGCATACCAGATAAAGTACAAAACAGACAACAGACAATTTAAATGTATTAAACAAGAGAGTTGACCATTTAAGTTATTGTAGTCAAGTGACTCTTCCTCTAGGCAAGTATTTGGGAACTCTGAATTTATACAAATATTTATAAGAGCACAGAATTACAATCTATAGGAATACACTAAATATCTATCTTAAAATATGCACTATCAACAAATGGAAAGAGAATATGACTTCTATACGTGCAACAGCACAGACCATATATCAGCAAGAAAGCCAGACTAGAGCAAACATTTACAAATAGGACAAAGGTTTCACACTGTTCCTTAGGGCTCAAAGGTGTGTAGAACTTCATTGTACATTTTTCTAGATAACTCACAACTTTTCTGGATTATTAACTCATAATAAAATCATAATAATAGCCCAAGCCTGGCATCAAGGTTTGCAGTAGAACTCTTTTCAACAGTTGAAGATGCCATTATAATTACCATTCCTTGAGTAAGTAAAGCAAAACACAGAAGGGTTGAACCATGCATGAATAGCACAGAAATAAATCAGAACTTTCAAACTAGCCCTAATCAGTATTAAAAGTTTTTCTTTTTGTGTTCTTTTAAACTTATTTTCTGCTGTCTGGTTTTGCCTTGTTTAAAGGTGTTTAACTGGATTATTAAGCTCTTGATAGGGTTGTTTACATATTCATTTTTTCTTTCAGATTTGTGTAAGTGGCTTGATGGATTAGAATTCTAGAAATATTAGGAATTGAACAAAATTTTAACTAGATATTGGAGTTGTCTGATTCTTTGTCTCTACACTTGTAAGATGAAAATACTAAATTTGCGTATGATCCATAAGACTATAGGACTGGGCACTGAACTGAGTTGGTAGAGTGCTAGCCTAGCATCTGTGAAGCTCTGAATTCAGTCCACACCACTACACAAATCTGGGTGTTGGGTTACACTCTAGCAATATTAGGAATTCACAGTGGGAGGCAAGAAGATTAGATAGTTAAGGTTATCCTCAGCTATAGAGAGGTTTAGGTCCTGCTGAGACATGAAAGCCTGCTTCAATAAAAGACTAGTAAGTCTCATAAGAGTCAAGTAGGAATAATTTAAAGGTGAGGAATAAAGCTAGCTAACTAAAAAATTTAATAATCAATGGGTTGAAATGCCAAAACTAGATACCAGAGAACATAAGTAAAACCTGTGCAATAGTTAAAAGTAGGCTTTTTTTCCTTTCCTTATTCTTAATTGCCTATTGTGATCAATAAATCACAGTGCCTATTTCACTAAATCATAACTTTTAAACAAATTAGTTATACATTTCTGATTAAAAATTACTTTCCAACTTTATGAAATTTTAAACATTTTGAGTTTCATTATATATATATATATATATATATATATATATATCATGCTTTTATGAAATCCACCTTCCATTTCATCCTTTTGGATTTCTCCTATATTTCTCCTATCACATTCCTTCCCAATATATGTTTTTTAAAAAAATCACTCAGTCCACTTAGTGCTTCCTATATGTCCACAGGTATGCCTGTAGCTATGGGAGCATGTATAGCATGTGATAGACAGCATCTCTGGAGCAACCTGACTCTCCATATTACAGCAGCTGTCAATTACTACTACCTCTTCAGTGTATAATAGAACTTGATGAGGCTTTCTCACATCCACATTGACATTTTGGTTGTCTTGATCTTATGAAGATCGTGTTCTGTAGTCACAGACACTGTAAGTTCATGTGTATAGCAACACCATAAATAATGTTCAGCAAATATTGTTTCACTGAAGAAATCTTACTGGCCCTTGGAGTCTTGTCTGAGCCTTAGAATTAGGAGTGTGATATAGGTGCTCCCTTTAAATATGAGCATTTCATAACTTTTTATTCTTTGCACATTGACTAGCTGTGGGTCTCTGTGCTAATCACCGTCTAACTGCAGACATTTCTCAGATGAGGATTGATGCACTAAACTATGTATATATATCAATAATTTATTAGGAGTTGATTCAATACTATAGCTATTTAGCATAACGATAGTATTAGGTTCTCCTCTAGAGCCCAAAGCCAAATCAGCCTGGGTTTATGGCCTAATTTAGAGTTCCAGAGATAAATGCCATTTGTAGATCCAATGAAAAAGTAATTCATTACTCTTGTCATATTAATGTTGTCTTGGTACCTGTAGGCATGTCTTACCAGTAAGGGTATTATTATAGTTCTTTGGATTCACAGCTGGTAAGACTCTTGATTAATTCTCTCTTCCAATAGTAGATGTAGCACCTTCCTAGTGACACAGCTAGAGAGTAGGAAAAAAGCTTCCAGATAATCATCAGCTTAGTTCTCCATGTTCTTTGATCCAACTTTGTGGTATTCAGCAATATTTTCTTATAATTAAGCTCTGGGGATGGGTGGGTAACAAGAGTAAAGATGTTTGTGCAGAGGTATCTATGGGTACCCCATACCAACAACTCAAACAAGGTAACCTGTACATGGTATATTGATATTATAGAAGATTCTAAATTTAACATATTTGTAGTAATAAGCAAAATTCTCAATTCATAAGTCTATCCAGTATAATAATATATTTAGGACATAGAGTGGAAAGTTTGACTACTGTGATGTTCTGATTCTGTCACTGAACTGAACTTTAAATATATACATGTATGCATGTATGTATATATAGATGTAGATACACACAGACACACACACACACACACACACACACACACACACACACACACACACACATTAAGATGCTACAAACCCTAAGCCTAAAGAAACTACCTTCTAAGGAAGGTATAGTATTTCAAAGGAGCTTTTTGACAATTTAATAATTAGATTCCCTTGAACATAGCCTAATGAGATCTCTGTAAAATAAATTACTATGTATGTCAAAACAGTTTATAAAAAGTTCCTTATTTGTGAATACATTTTAGTGTACATGTACTAACACAAAAGTGAGTGTAACAAAACTTTTAAAATATTTATTACATGGATGTCTGTGTAATGATAAAGTACTAACATTTTTATATTACATATGGCATATTTATGTAATATCTGAATATCATTAAACAAGCAATATGAAATTTAATATTTCATTAGAACTATTGATGGAATCAAGCTTTCACAGCCCAGAAAAGTCCACTGAAATCCTAATAATTCAAGTTTTCTCTCCTTATCTCTTTATAATTTCAGCATTTTCATAATTGATTTAGTAGTGAACATAGGCTTTTTGAAATTTTTTTTAACCATATTATTACATTTTAAGATAAAAGTTTCACTAAATTATTTTATTTTGTTTTAAGGTAAGATTTCCAGATTATAACCAGGAGCACACTTGGGATGCATCAGGTCTTATTTTCAGAATGAAGTAA
Source organism: Mastomys natalensis (assembly GCA_021653895.1). NCBI lineage: Eukaryota > Metazoa > Chordata > Mammalia > Rodentia > Muridae > Mastomys > Mastomys natalensis. The sequence goes on from JAJTUV010001802.1 coordinate 291,899, forward strand.
ATGCCGAACCATTTGTCAAAATACACACAGGTTTTGCTTCTGGGCAGTTTGTAGGCTCATTGTTTTATGTGGCCCCTTCAGCTTCAGTAGTCTGTGACTAATCACATCTTTTTGCAATGTAACTATATTCTTTTCACCCCAAGATAAGGAGGACAAGGTTAGTGCTTGCTATGTCTGTTCAAAGACAAAGCTAGTTTGGGTGAGTAGCTTGGTAATTTCTTTTCCCAGTCATAGTATGTTATATAGTTTTTTTAAATTGTTTTTCATAGGTCTGCCTAACATGGATTGATTAAAGGCCCAGCATTTGCAACTAGACAATTAATCTAAAGCAAACACTAAATGTCTAAAATAATAAAATATATAATGCAATCTTTAATATGGACAATGCTAAACACTTCTGTACTTTCTTGACCTGGGCATGGAACTTTATTCTATGTACTTGTTAATCATGTTTTATGCTCTATAAAATATTCATCTTGGATTTAGTCTTGTGAAATAATCATTGCCCTGTTCCTAGATAAAGTCTTGTACTTCTTGTTGTCAGATAGAAGACTCAATTTTTACATTATAAATTTGATTCACTGTATTTTCATGATTTAACATTGTTAAAACATATCATTGTAATGGCTTCATTTTGGCTACTATTTTGTATGGCTTCTAAACCACTGCTTTTTAACTATTTACAAGATTTTGGTGGCACAAGTACTCTTCTCACTGAAACTTAATGCTGCTTATTCATTACCATCAAACTGAGTACCAATTCTAATTAAATTGTCACCTGATTGTTTATTGGTAAAATTCTAAAGTCTTAAATTTTTCAGCAAATACTGGTAATGAAAGTTGTGGCACTCCCTTGGATGGCTTTAGCTCTGAATTCAGCATCTGGTACCTCCATGGCCTGCAACAAAATGGACCTACTTCAGAGGAAGCGCTCAAAAGCCAATCTTAGACGTTAACCATTACTGGTATAGTGGGATAGAGTTTGAGTTATTTTGTTTGCTTGTTTAATTTGTTTTGTTTATTTCAGTGATATAGCTTCCCATAAATAGTCCTTGTTCCTGTATATAATCACACCTACTACTGATGCCTCTGTAAGTAATCCCAAATTAAACCCATTGAATCAACAAGCTAAAATTCGGTGGTATCCTTTCTTTTTGTCATTGGTGTCCTATCTATGATGAAGTATGCACCTCTTCACTTCCTCAGCAAAAGTTCACACAGCAAAGAGAATAAAAGAAGCAATCTATTCTTTTCTTGAATAACATTTTTTGAATCTGCCATTTTAAGTAAAGTATTTAACTGAACAGAGCTGACAAAATACTAAAGAATCTAATAAACTTGTTCATTTATTCCACAATTTTTCTAATTCGACAATATCCTTGTATTAGTAGATAATTGACTGCATGATTCATTATGGCAGATGAATCCTTAATTTGAAAGCCTCAGAGTACGTGATAATAGTTTGTATAAATACATAAGCTAAATTATCTTGCTAAAAGGAAATTTAGATGAAGTTAGACTTTGAATATATGAATCAAAGCAATTGAAAGCAACAGTGAGAAAATATTAACATAGGTTATAACTTACAAAAGTGGAGATAAAGTTTCCAGAAACATTCCCATTACAACTTCTTTTCAAACTGTTATTGCTAGGTCAGTGGTTTAAGATGAATAATTTATTTACATAATAAATATTGAATCTGTATGAAGGTGAAAAGTATTGGAGAGTGGGGCTCAGTAATTCTTTGAAACTAAATTGTGAATTCAATCTGAAAAGAAAACTAGCACATAAATCTCTCATAAAAAGACATGTGATGTGTCATATAAAAATAGAACTTATGAGAATATTGATATAAATTCCAAAGATACGAAGAGTGAATGAAAAATTTATTCAAATACAAAATCTAACTTGAAAAAAATGCCAGATAAAAACATTACAGTAAATTTTATAGAATACTTTGTCTTCTCCAGAGTCCAGTCTCTTCCCCATTTTTCCTCACCTTATTCTGTCCATGTCTTCTTTTGAACCCTTGTCTTTCTCTTTTTACTACTCCAGCCATTTTTTCTACTATAAGGTTTCTCTGACAGCTAGACATACCTCTCTTCTGTGTTTGGATCTGGACACAGACAGACTTCTGCATTTTTTTGATGTGTGAGGGGAAGAACACTGTCCAAGACATTCAAGACGAAGTGCTTATTTAATTTCTCTGATTAGTATGTCTGTGTCTGGATGAGCATATCTCTAACCCTGTACTTACATCTAAGGCAGAATTCTAACAACAGCAGCAGCATCAACAACAAGAAAAACTCTCATCTCAACCATGTGGTTCTCCATGTACAAGAAAAAAAAAAAAAAAGCTAATTTGAAGCAGTGGACTAGTGTCAGGAAAACAAATGAACAATCAAAACAAATTAAGAAAAAGCTATAGAACCTTTCAGAAGGTGCTCCAGAAAGACTAACTAGAAATCAAGAAGGCAAACGAGATTTGAAGTAGAACACACTTAAGGAACTACCCAAGAGTAAGATAATCAGAACTTGAATTAGAGCACAGGCTATGAATCACTGTAATGTATCAAGTCACTAAAAAACCTGTGATAATTTCATGAAAAGTATTTCCTAAAGATTCGTGATGACCAATCTGTTCAAGAATAAATTAAGGATATTTTCATGCAAAGCAACATAAAATTAAATAAAATTCATTAATGCTTATGCATAAAGCTATTCATAGCAGCCATGTCCTCTTCTGTCTCCTATCTGAACCCTTTTTTCCCTGACAGTGAGAATTATATTTTGGTCTTTTGTTTCTTGGAATTGATATGGGAGTTGACCACAGTTAGTGACCACCATTGTAGTAGAAGAGACTGAGGGAATGTAGAAGATTACCAATGGCTCAGTGACTCACAAACATATTTCTGGTCTTGGGTTAAGTTCTGAGACTAATAGTATTTATTTGAACTGCTCGTGATTGAGTGAAAGACTCTCTAAAGAGAGAATAGCAGAAGAAACAAAGCATGACTTTCAGTGGCAGCTGGACACATGTGCATCCACATAAACATATGTGTAACATGCATATACACATCAGTATCAGTACATATATGTACAAATGTGCCAGAAAAGTTTTAAAAATATACTTATTGTTTATAATATCACTTTAAACATTAATATTTTAATATGTATATTATAGAATTGAACTATGTTCTGAGTTGGGGGACAAAAGGACACAAAATGTTTTTAGAAATACTGATCTTTTTTTTTTGTGGCAACTATCACATAAGATCAAAAGATTATAAGGAGAGGCAGTCAAAGCAGCCCACTAGGCCAGGGAATTAATACCCTGATGTTATTTTCTATATTTATAAATAACTTGTCAGACCTCTAAAGACAACCTGGTTTCTGGTCTAGCACAGGTTAGAGACCACTGTGGGACTGGTAAGGGATCGGAGTTTCTTTCCCATTCTTCCCCTTCAGCAGTGGGCCAATCCATCCTGTGGTCCCCACTTTGTTCTCAACTTTTCAGAGGCTCCCAGGGGCACCTGGAGGCCCTAGAACCTGAGAACCAGCCTATGCAGTCAAACTTCCCGAACCTCTGTCACCCTCCCCGAGTGGCCCTAGCCCCATGGCGGGGTGGATGCAGGACACCCCATTTTAACCCAACAATAACTCACTTCTATATTTATAAAATAATCTTAGAAATTATATGTTTTGTAGTTTTTCATTACTGTAGTAAACACTTGAGATCATGAATGGAATGAATCAGAAGGTTTATATTTGGCCCATAGTTTGGAATATGTCAGCCAAAGATTAGTTCACCCTATTGCTTGAGCCCTATGGTAGAATATCACGTGGCATCAAGCACATATGGTATATTAAAACTGTTCACATCATAGGAAGAGAGTGGAAAAGAAAGGGGAAAGGGCCGAGGTCTCACTGTAGCCTTTAATGGCACACCTACAAGTTGAAGTCTTCTCTCTATGTTCCATCACTAAAAGATTATATTAACTCTCAGCAACACCTGCCCAGAGTCCCTTGGAGGGCACCTTAGAACTAAACTAAGCCTGATGAATGGTATATTGATGGAGAAATTAATATTAAAACCATCTAGCCATGTCTAAGATGGGTTCCTATATTCATGGCCATGTGCAACCATTGTCTTAGTATCTTCCTGGATTTTAACAATCTTACCTAAATAACTCTATTCATTTTGAAAGGAATCCAGTGTAGTAGTTTATAGAAAACAAAGAAAAAGAAGCATGTTGAGAGAATGAAAAACAATAATCCCAGCACTGGGTCTAGGGAGTGTAGAGAGGAGAGAATCAAGAGTTCAATGCCAGCCTGGACTACATAGCTCAGATCCTGCTCCCATCGAGAGAGAGAGAGAGAGAGAGAGAGAGAGAGAGAGAGAGAGAGAGAGAGAGAGAGAGAGAGAGAGAGAGAGCAATGAATTGGTGAGGAAAATAGAAACCTGGAAACCAAGAATGAGATCTGGGGTAAGAAGAAGAGTCTAGGAAGAAAGAAAGCATAGGAGAAAGATCATAAGTTAGAAAGATAAATTAGAAGGGGGGATAGTATGGGGAAAATGATTAAGGAGAAAAATTTTGGAGGACTTACATATCTTAGTTTATGCACATTTTTTATCCGAATTTAAGTTTTGAGTTTTATAGACAGAGTGTTCTCAAATTCTCAGGATGTGAGAGCTTTGTTCCTTCTATCTTTTAGAACTGAATTTGAAAGGTCATTTCCATTCTTATTTTTGACCCTTCCTATAGCTAATGGAATTACAGAAGTCCTGGATTAGCATATCAATATGAACCTTTATTATTTTTTTTTATCAAGTTTGGAGACAATCCATGGAGCTCTTTCTATCAGGAAGCTCACATCTATATGTTCTGACAAGTCTCCTCAGTGAGGTCTTTGATGGTGTCCTGATCTTTCTCTTTTTTGCCTATCCCTTTCTGATTATTGAATCTCATAAAATGATCCTTAAATTCCCATCTCTTTTTTCTCCATTTCTGTGTGTTTTTTGTCTTTTTCTTTGACCCTTCTGGGACTTGTCATTTTTTTTTATTATTATCCAACTGAGTTTCTTCAAATGTGTTTTGAAATTCCGCAGTTCCCATTTCCTTTTCAATATTTCTTTATACAAAATCAATTCATATTTTTGTTTGAACTGTTTTCACTTATGTTCAAATATGTTAAGTATTTTACACTAATTCTTTTCTCTCCTTGTAAACATTGTTTTCTCTAAATTGCAACATTTTGTTTGGCCATTTGGCTTCTCTTTTTTCCTATGAAGAAAGGCCTTATTTGCTCAAAACTTTAATGAGCCCTGGTTTTCTGTTTAGGTACCAACAGCACTTGTACATCAGGATTTGTCCAAGATTGAATGAACATTCAATGAAGTCTTCAGTACAGACTGATCTAGCCTGTCTATTTTTAGGGAAACCACAGTTATTATATGTAAATCTGCCCTACCAACATTGAACAGAGTTTCTTAATATCTGCCTTGTAACACCTTCTAAACTGCTAAAATGCTAGAAGTTGAGTAGGAAAGAAACATTAAATGTATACAGGGTGGTAGAGATGAAAATAAAGAGATGGTCAGGAGAGAAAGAAATGACAGGAATAGATAGTTACATAGAAATAAGTACATAGAATATAGATGTATATTCATATGTATTTGAAATTCCACAGTTCCCTTTTCCTTTTCTATATTTCTTTATATAAAATCAATTTATATTTTGTTTGAACTATCTTCACACACACACATATATATAAAATCATAGCAAAAAGACAAGATAATACTAATGATTAGAAAAAATAATGAACTGTTTTAAATATACTTTGCACAGCATCTTCAATTTATGAAAATTGATTTATTATATTCTTTCAAAAGTTGTCTTTAACATGTACAATAGAGAATAGTGACCCAACTACTTTCAGACTTTGTTACATTGCCCTTCCATCTCAGCCATGTCATTATCTGAGCTTCCTGATTTATGCAAGAACCCAGTTTGTCCATGGAATAGCCTCCATCACTACTAGTAACTACTAGTTACTCCATGGAATAGTTCAGGCTTAAGAATAATTATTGTGGTGCTATTAAGTGAATTACGTCTTGTTCTTCAACAAGAACAAGATTACCAGATTCAACACTTGGGCTATGAATGGTGTTAACTGACAGAATGTGTGACTGGGGCATTATATTCAGTCTCTAGTAAAGGAAGATAAGAACAGACATCAAAGTTAAATAAAAATGATCATGTCTCCCATTTTTCTTTATGCATATCAATTGTGGTTGTCTTTCTGTTATACTGAAGTTCTAGAGATCTGCTCGTAGGGTTTGGAAGAGAAAAAAGTGATAAATCTAGAGTAATAGAAATCCACGTTTGGTGAGCAAGTCCATATAGGCTTTGACCTCACAAGTACTCCAGAGCTTCCTTATGCCATTTAGATACAGGATGACTAAGAAGTCAGGAATTATGTCCCTGACTTAGGGTTTTGACAAGTCCTAGTTTAGTAGGCTCTTGCAAGAAGGCTTCTCTTCAGGGCAGATTCCTGTAGGAGTAGAAGAATGGTAACCCTTTTTCTGTCTTTGCTCTAGACTTAAGGCATTTCCTCTGTTTCCTACCATGATGCACATACAGGGTTTCTAGAATTAAAATTAATGACAGCAACTAATGTTTAATTCCTCTGAAATTTTTACTTCTCAGATATGTCCACCAGGAGCCTCAAGCTATTCTGCTAAAGTGAAGTTTAATTCACTATACTTTCCTGTCTGTCTGCAGCCTGTTATCTGTCAGGGACACGGTGCAAGGATATGCTCTGTTTGGCACATGTTCTTTAAAGGTCCTTCCTTGGTTTTTCCTTGGTACATGTACAAATACCTCAAAACTCATTCCACAGTGTTTTAATGGTGGTATAAAACCTAATTTATAAAATTTATTTCCTATCTGCGCAGTAGTTTTATATAGTTGATAATACGTTTCATTGGTTTTTGAAGTGGTATATTTGCAACTGATGTGACTATTCATAAATTTTAATCCAACAATAGGTAAAGCAGTAGGTAAATCAGAGTCACAATGAGAAACAGTCAGCAACTACACAGAGAATTTTTCTTAGCAAAGTGAATTTATAATATTATCATTACTAATGAAAACTTTTTCTCAGTTGTTTGTGATTTTCTTTAATGAATTATAGGTAATTTGATAATAAAATTGAACTATTCACACATATTTTGCTACAATTTTTCTGTATCTCAAGCTTTCCCCACGATTTCTTTTTGCTGTTTTTATTTGAAGAAATTAGAGGCATGAATGTAACCAGGGTATAAAAAATGGTTAATTTGGTGGTATAAAGAACTTATAAGTTCTAACAAACTTATAAAGCAATGCCAAGAAACAGCAAGTTTATTCAATTACTTTTAAAACAGTGATGCTTTCCTCTGTATCCTCTGCATGAACCAAAGAATGACTAAAATATTACTAACTACAAGCAGAAATGTTTTAGAAATAGTTAAAACTAATTGAACTATTCACAAGATTTATTTAAAATATTATTAGCTATGAACAGAAATGTTTAAAAATAAAGTTAAAACTAATTAAAGTATTTACAAATAGTGTAAGAAGTTCAAAGATGTACCCATCGTGCCTGTGGATTCTCATTTTACTTCACCTTGTTTAATACCCAACTGTACAAAATGTGATTTAAACATAGAAGCAAAGTAGTTAATGCCAGTCCCAAAGCAAGTCCTCACACTCAGACAAATAGAAAGGTGAACTGAAGAATTGGTTTACTATACCAGAGCTGTTGCTTTACAATGTGAAAGATGTGTTGTAGAATTTGCCCTCAAATTATGACCATTACAGGATTGGATACCCACCAGAATTGAGTGCATTTTAAAATCCACTTGTGTACTCAAAAGACATCAATGCAGACAAGACATTGATAATATTTCTTATTTATTAAAATTCTTTTCTAACGAACTGCAGGACAAAAATGGTGACGAGCCTAGGATAAGAAGGTCCAGTGACAGGTCCAAATTGGGATCCAACTCAAGAGGAGGCCCCAAGGCCTAACACTGTACTGATGTTGTGGTCTGCATGCAGACTAGAGTCTAGCATGGCTGCCTTCTGAGAGGCCTAACAAGTAGCTGAAAGAGTCATATGCAGGTGTTAGCACCCAACCAATGCACAGAGCAAGGAACCCCTGTGGGTAAATTAGGGAAAAGCTGGAAGAAACTGAGGAGGAGGGCGGCCCCATGGGAAGACCAGAGTCTCAACTGGCTTAGACCTTGGAGATCTCTCAGACATTTAGCCTCCAACTGGGCAGCATACTGATATGAGACCCCTGACACATATACAGCAGAGGACTGCCTGCCTGGTCTGGCCTCAGTGAGAAAAGAGGCACCTAATGCTCTAGAGACTTGAGGCCCCAGGAAGTTGGTAGGTCTGGTGGTGTGGGGGTGGAGGGATGGGGACTCTTCATGGAGACAGGGTTCGGGGGGGAGGTATGGAATGGGGTTTTGATTGGGGGGCAGACCAGGGAGGGGATGAGGATTGTAAAATTGGATAAAAGGATAAATAAATAAATAATAAAAAATTTCTTTTTGCCTAAATACAATTTTCATCATTATCCATCTGCGGAAGGATTAGCTCATGCGTCAGCACAGGAATGGGTTCTAGAATCTTTTGGGCTGTGGTGATTTTCCCCTGGCTCCAAAGAGACTGGAGCATGGGAGTCATGACTGAGTTCAACCCCACCCGCCGGCGGGCAGGTGCTACAGGGCCCTTCCCCGGGCAGGGGTGTCCTCACTCTGTCTGGTAGTTCCTAGGATGCAGAGCTCTTGAATTGGTGTTCCCTGGGCCAGGAGGTGGACAGGGACCGACTGCTCTCAAAGCCCTTGGGCTCTCAGAGCCACTGAGAGGCCGCAGAAGGATCAAGACTGGGGGCATGTGGGCGCACAACCGGCCTGCCCACAACCCAAGAAAAATGAGGCAAGAGAGAGAAGACAGAGGCCCAGGCAATGCCCCACGGGAGAGACTTGGTTACTGTATTCGCTTAGCAGACTTGATGTCCTGGCTAACTTGCTGAAGATCCGGGACCCTGTGGTTGGGATGCAGAGAAGTCCTCCAGGCAGGAAGTTTAGGTTGCGGTAACTGTGGTGGCTCTGCATTAAAGGCCTTTTCCGAGTATTTCCACAGCGAGCCCCAAAGACAAGAGAAACTCCATGGTTCCAAAAGGGTTTATTCCATAGCAAATGGTAGATGGATCTAGATGTACCCCTGTGAAACTCAGGGCAGACCTCAGTTAAATAGGGAGGAGAAAGGGTCTGGGGAAGAATGCTTAATTGACTCCACCCTCTAGCCTTCAGGTAACTCATTAGTATATAAATATCTCTAGGGTCTAAGGCCTGTATTCACCCCTCTATCTGTCTCTTTGGGAGAGGCTGCATTGCCCTACATGACTGAACAGTCAGGTAATGGAGATCCACACCAGTGTTAGGAGCCTGGATTCTGGGAGCATGGCAGAATAAATTGCCCATCCCTTGCAGGGTCTCGGGCTACTTCCAGCCAGCGCTCTACCAAAAACCTAGACCCCCTTTCATGGTCCTACATTCCTCCATTTTAAATGAATGACCACAACAACTCAAACACTATCTGACTCTTTCATTTGGAAGACAAACCAATGTGAAGTGGTTAGAGTGTGTAGCATAATTACACATGAAGTGAAATTTACTATGAAAGTACAGCAGGTCTTTGAATGAAACATCTGTTATTGTGTAAGCTTCTTCAAAATAGTATTATTCATTCTGATCAGACAGCATTGCTGATGTATAAGTTTTTCATTTGATTCTGTTTGTGCTTTAAGTCTGACACTGTATTTTTATATTTTTTCATGTTGAATATGAATAAAACATCAACAACTAAGTTATAACACCCAGTAAGAGAACACTGGCCTGACCTCTCTGAAATATCAGATCTCTCAGGGAAACAATTTTCTTTATTCCAAACCAGAGGGTGGTTGTTTCCGAAGTGTCTAGTCAAGAAGGTAATAAATATGTATCCTAAAATATGTATAATAGGAATATACAAAGAAGAAATACATGAGGTTAAAGTAACAATCCTTTGCTTCTCATGCCTTATTGAAATCTATAAATAGTAGAAGAGTTTAGGTTATTCCTTTCACAAATTCAACTATTTGAAATTGATTCTGAATTTGCATTTAACATTACTGTTTGCTAAACATACCCTAAATTTCCCCCTTTAGCATTGATGTAGACACTGGGTAGATGACAGACAAAGAATTTAAAAGTGAGTTGGAAGTTTTAGCAGATGGAGTGTTCAGGGAGAGATGCTCTAACCAAACTCAAATTCGATTTCTAAAGACCCAACAAGTACCTGAAAAAGTCAGATGCAATATTTGCACCCAAACCAATGGACAGAAGCTGCTGACCCCTGTGTTGAATTAGGGAAAAGCTGGAAGAAGCCGAGGAGGGTGACCCGTAGGAGGACCAGCAGTCTCAATTAACATGGACTCCCGAGGTCTCTCAAACACTAATCACCAACCAGGCAGCATAACCAGCTGATATGAGGCCCCCAACATATTACAGAGATCTGCGCATTTTATTCAGTCAAAGATCACCCAAACCTCAAAAGGGGTTCAGGGAGTTTAGAGGTAGGTAGGGTGGAGGAGGGGGGTTGTGGGTCCGTGGGAGGAGGTGGGGGAGAGGTGGGTGTGGAACGTTGGAGGAAGACCAAAGGGGAAGGGTCTGAGTGTAAAAAAAAAAAAAAAAAAAAAAAAGAAAAAAAAAAGGAAAGAAAGAAAGAAAGGAAGGAAAGAAAGAAGAAGAAAAAGGGAATAGAAGAAAGAAAAGAAAAGAAAGGAAAAAAGAAGAAGAAAGAAAGAAAGGGGCATCCTCGTGAAGATGGGGTGGAGGAAAATTTGGGATGTAGAACATTGGAGGAAATGAAAGAAAGGCTGAGTGTAAAATAAAAACAAACAAACAACAAATTAAATAAAAACTAAATAAAATTAAAAAAAAACCATGGCAACTCCTTTAAAAAAAATTTTCCGTGTTAAGTATGGTTGCTTTGTGTTCTTTGGGCCTGGGCATGTAGATCAACGACATCATTCAAAGCCAAATTCTTCTTAACACTATGGCCCACGAATCAGGTCATCCAATTCAGTAATACTTTATACTACCCAAGGCATTGGATCAAATTTTTAAGTTACCTATTTTTTATTAACAAATCTCCAAATGGGATTAAAGTTAAAGTTTACCAATCTGTTAAAATATTGATCCTTTTTTATTTTAACTCTTTTAATTACTTCAAAAAATTGAAAACACTATAATCCTTTAAAATTCAATCTGGCAAATCCACACTTGAATTAATTTCTATTAAAACAAACCAAAAAATACAGGAAACAATACTCATTTTTAATCTACTCTGACCTTTTTTTTCAAAACATACTCTCAAAATTGTTGAAAGTTAAATCTTTTAAAGCCCTTTCTTTAAATAGACAGTAATAAATACTTGTTTCCTGCCTCCAGCCATTCATCAATAACTTTAAACCATCCTGTTTCTTTTGAAATTTTTACTTTCTTGTAACTGTTTCCCTTGGTCAATAAACATTCAACATATGTCATAATTTCAATTTCAAATTATACAAAACTGATATATGTTCAATAATGAACCACTTTGATGCAGCCATACCAAAAACTTTCAACTTTTTGAAAATGTTTCATATTTTAGAATTTAATTTAGGATGATGAATACATGAAAGCCAGCTGAATTGTCTGCTAAGGTCAATACAATATTTCCCAATATTTTTTTCTAAACCCTTGGGCTATTTTCCTAATCTCCAAAAATCAAAAAAAAATTAATATGAAAAAAACCCTCCCAGATTTACAATTGGGTTTTTTAAAATCAAATACCATTAAAATTTAAAAATTTGACTAAAATGCAAAGGAAAAGGGGGCTATTTTTACAGATTTTAAAAAAAAGACCAAAATCCTTTCTGCTTGCAAATTTTCCAAACAATTTTTTTTCGTTGTTTACTCTAAAAATACAAAAATTTTTTTATAATATTGTTTATTGTTAAAAAATCTCATTAAAGCTCACTAAAATCACTATTCATTCCCACAAATAATTAAGTACTTACCATTATACTGAAGAGACAAGAATATGCTTTTTTAAAAAAAAAACAGAAAAGAATAGCTTCTTGCAGAGAAAAACACTTGTCTGGCCCCCCAAAGAACAATTCTGTCTGATTACAGAACACTGAACGTTTAAATTTTCCCCCTTTTGGGCCCTTTTTTTTCATGTATTTTAAAATTTTTTTTTTTTAAAAGTAGTTTGACAGACGGCTTCCAAACTTTAACCAAGAGAGCATAAAAAAAAAAACCTTCAGTAAATCTACAAATCACCGTAGAAACCCCAAAATTTTTTTTGTGAAATTTTTCTTCCATTAGGGTTTTTTTTGTTTTCCCATTATGTATTTTTATATATGTATTACCCGAAATTGTGTTTCTTACAAAACTCCTTTCCCAAAGGGCGGACAGCATTCCATTATAAAAAAAAAATAAGCAGTCTGAAAGCAAAAAAAATTTAAAAATTTTTATTTTTTTACAAATAAACATTATTTTACCCCCCTTTTTTTATTTTATTTTTACTGAAAGCTTTTGCAGCATTATTTTAAAATAAAAAAATGCATCCCCTTTTAAAAGAATGGCAGAGTTGCCACTAAAAATATAGGGAAAAAAAAAAAAAAACAAAAATTTTAAAAAAAGCCTCTACAGTAATATTTTAAAAAAAAAATTTCTTCATTAAAAAGAAAGTACAGCTTAAATTTTTCCTGAGAAACATAAAATTTGTTATTGGAAAAAATTTTTTTCTATTTTCATCTAAAATTTTTTTTAAACAAAAATTTTAAAAATTTTTTTGAAAATTTTCAAAAACAAAACTTCATCATCCCCAAAAAGTAAAAAAAAATGGGAAGGGAAAAATTTTTTGTATTCTGTTTTTATTTCCTTCTTTTTTTATCCAACTACCAGGCCTGTTTGTTTTTTTACTTCAATAGCAATTTTTTTTCATCCTCCCTCCCCCCCAGTCCAGTAAAGGGGCAAATGTTTCCCTTTTCCCTTTTACCAATTTTATGTTCGTTTATCTGTAATTTAAGAAGCCAAAATTGAATCTTTTTTAAAATTAAAACTAAAATGAATGATTGGTTGTTACTCAAGAATAAAATTGTTTTTCCTGACCTTGAAATTTTGGAAATTTAACTAAATAATAAGGTAAAACTGGGTGACTTTTCAGGGGTTTTTGCATTTGAAAATGTAGCTTTTTTATTTCTTGATATTTAAAATATGATGTCAATTCATGTAATCTGTTGGCCAAAACTCACAAATGATTCTATATAGTACATTAAAGGTCTTAGTTATAGTCTAAGCTTATATATTTCCAATAGGTGAGTTTATTTGAAACCCTTGGTCCTTGGAAAATGATTCTGTGTGGAGGTTGGATTTTTTTGAGGACATGGCACACTGCTGTCTTCCTGTATGTTCACCACACTATGAGGAATCCCAGTGACACACTTCTGCCAGTGTTGACTATTGTCTCTATTATTTGAGTGGAAAAAACCTTGCAACTGTAAGCAGATACAGCATTTTTGTCCCATAAGTTCTTTATCTTAAATATTTTATCAGAAAAAAGGAAAATGTAATGGATTAATGATTGTAGAAAGGTGACAGATAAGAATCATTTTACAATGAATGTTCTAATATCTTGAAGACAATAGATGCCTGTGACCCCTTACATGGAATTATGGCTCAATATTTATACTATAAATATGCTGACTTGAACTAAAATCTCAAGCTCAGATTTCTGTAATATACTCCTAAAACTGGAAAATCCTCATTCTTTTTTCTTTGGATGTGAGTCAAAAGTGACTTCAGGAAAATAAAATCACTTATCATTCAAGGAGAATAGCAAGGGCAAAAAAAATAATTTGTTCTATCACATATTTAGTTATTAGTATGTAAAGTCACATAAATCTTGAAAACCTACTGATCTAGCCACTACTCATCTATATTATCAAATGATTCTTCTAAATCTATTTTTTTGCTTTGAAATACTATCCAAGCAAATATACTACCTGACCAAAAAAAATTAGGAAAATATTAAAAAGATTACTTAGAAGGCAATATAGTTCATGACAAGTTATTGTTGAAGTTTCATACTAGGTTAATTTTATAATAGAGTTTTCACCATATATAATATTAACTTTTTTATATGTATTAATGTTATGTTCCTCTTCATTTAATATAGTAGGTTTTTAATTTGGGATGAAGATAAACTAAGACACACTTATTATAATTGAGAATGTGAGATCCTGACTTTAGTTCCTACAACCACCAAAAGTTAAAAAAACAAAATTGTGTACTTATTATTAATTCATTCTGATAATAAACTTTCACATAAAATTTTTAGAATTTATTCTGTGCTTTTTTATTTACTTTATGAAGCTTTTTTTTCCCCTCACAGAATATGCATTTGAAATTTTGCCTTCCTTTTTTAGTTCCACCCAGCTCCTACAACACCGTCCATTCCTAACCAGATCCATTCATTTCTGTATTTCATTAGAAAACAGGCATCTAAAGGATATTAATAAAATAAACATAACATAATAAATAAATTAAATAAGTTAAAATAAAACTAAGACATCAATACTGGGAAAACATACAAACAGAAGAGCCTAAGAAAAGGTACAAGAATTAGAGACTTATTTGTTTCTGTACTTAGGAATCCCATAAACACACTAGACCGTAATACATACACATAGGGCCTGGTGCAGCCCCTGTGGGTGGTTTTTCAATCAATATCTCTTCATATGAGCTCTGATTTTGTTGATCTTATTGAGTCCCTGGTTTTCTTGCCAAATTCCTCTGGCTCTACACCCTTTGTGCTTCTTCTTCTATAGGGTGCAATGAACCTTGAAAGAGGGATTTTTATGAAGACATCCCATTCAGGCCTGAGTGTTACAGGCCTCTCATTCTCTGCATAAGTGTGTGGCTGTGAGTCTCTGTATTTGTTCCCAATTGCTGTAGGAGGAAGCTTCTCTGATGATGGCTGAACAAGGAAATGATCTATGACTTTAGCACAATGTCTATAGGAGTGATTTATTGCTACAATTTGTGTGTATTTGTTAGGAACAAGCAGTATTCTGTTTTAACCTAGGTTCCTATCTAGTCTCCTATATTTGACCATCCTAGCAACTAGAGTTCCATTAGAGGAGTGTGCCCTAAGTCAAATCAGATATTGGTTGTTTACTGACACAAGCTTTGGACCACCATTGCACCAGTGTATCTTGAAGGCTGGACACTAGAGTAGATCAAAGAGTTTGTATTTTTATTGGTGTTCTCAATTCTCCTTTTCTAGCATGCGGAAGACCTTCTTGTATGAAAGATGACAGCCTATAGTAGTGAAGCCTCTTCTGTAGCCACCATCTCAACTTCTTCCTGTACAATGAGTTGTGTAAGGGTTGTCTTCAGCAAAGATGTTTTCCTGACAGTTTATACAGAACAACCTTTAGTTTGGGCAACAGCTTGCATTATGTGGAAATTCACATTGTGAACCTATTGGCCAACAACTCAATTAGATGTAACCCAATCCTGGTATAAGAATCTTATTTGGTGATAAGAGATCGTCAGTTGGAATTCTGTCTTTTGCTGGTTATATTTAGATCAACTTCATATATATACATGTTTTAGGCATCTCCAAAATATTAGGCTTCCATATTACATATCAAATACTGCTTCATCTTAGACATTTTATTCCTTCCCTCATCTCACTTGATCCTCCTATTTAGCACACACATCCATCCACAACTATCTATTCTATTTTTAGTTCCTAACTAGGTCTATCTGGCCCCTTTAGTCTCTTACTTTATAAGTAACTTCTGTGATTCTATAGACTGTAGCTGGTTTACCATTGACTTAACTGTTAATATCCACATAAGCAAAATACAATCCTTATTTTTTCTTTCTGGGTGTAGGATACCTAACTAAGGATATTTTTTATTGTTCCATCTATTTATATACAAAACTTTATGATTTTATTTTTTAAACAGGTGAGTAAAACTCCATTGTATAAGTGTAACACAGTTTTCTTTATTTATTCTCCCATTAAAGGACATATAGGTTGTTTCCAATCTCTGAATATTATGAATTCAACAACAATGAAAATGTTTGAAAAGAGTGTCTCTGTGGTAAGATGAAGTGACTTTTGTGTATATAAGCAAGAACTGTCACACTGATTCACTAGTGAATGGACAATTTGCAGTCTCACCAGCAATGGATTAGTGTTCCCATTGCTCCACATCGTTGACAGGGTGTGCTGTTGCTTTGTCCTTGATTGTAGGCAATCTGATGAGTGTAAGATGCCATCTCTGTGTGATTTGAAGATAAGAATGTTTGTGTGTAGGTGTCTGCGTATGGATTCCTTGCGCTTTTTCTTTTATGGTTTTAATTCTGGGTCATTTAACTTTGGCTTGTCTACTTGCTTCTTTTCTAAAAAGAGAAAGGAGTAGACTTGAGTGGATTGGGAAATGAGAAGGACCTGGGAGGATATAAAGAAATCATAATCAGAATATACTGCATAAAAACGTTTTCAACAAAAATAAACTATAAACTGTACAAAGAAAACACAGCATCTGCTTGGTGAACTTGGTAAATATGTTCCTGATGGACTGGCTTCCAGTGACACTGAAATGTAGAGCAGAAAGTTTTCAGGAGAAATGGGGATAAGTTTGTGAACTAGAAGGTTGCAGTGAAGCTCTGTGAAGTATTGTCTAAGCACAGTATGAAATGCATACTCTCCCTGTGAGTGCACCTTGTACTGTTTCTCTAGCAACAAGGAAAGATAAGAATCCTATGATTCATGATTCATAAATAGCTGAAGAATTTTTCAGATTTTAAACATATAACACAATGCCTTTTATTTCCTGGGTTTTTCAGGTTTTCATTGTTGTTGTAAATGATGTAGATATAGAAAATACACAAACTGTTTAAAAAAAAAAACTTAATAAAACTAAAGCTGGTGAAGGGAAGCATGAAAATATTACCTAGTATTTCTGAGGCCCAGGGTTCAGTCCCTTGTCCTAACACACACATGCACCACACACATGCAAAGAGAGGGGAGGGAGGGGAGAGGAGAGGGAGAGGGAGAGGGAGAGGGGGAGGGAGAGGGAGGGGAGAGGGAGAGGGGAGGGGAGGGAGAGGGAGAGGGAGAGGGGAGGGGAGGGGAGAGGGAGGGAGAGGGAGAGGGAGAGGGAGGAGAGGGGAGAGGGAGGGAGAGGAGGAGAGGGAGAGGGAGAGAGGTTAGCAAAACAACTGGTAAGTATGGATAGCAAAAATATGAGAAACTTAAATTCTCATATGCCTGTAGGTAAATTCTTTCATTATCTATTTAAGTTGAATTCCTATAATACTGTATTTTAAAACTTTATTTATTTATTATCTATCTATTATTTAATTATTTATTCACATCCGAAATGCTGACCCCCTCCTGGTCTCTCCTTCCTATGGTCCTTCCCCTCATTCCCTTCCCCTTATTCTCTGTATGGGTAGGGACCCACTTGGGTATCCCTCCACCCTGGCACATCAAGTCTCTACAGGATTAGGTGCATCCTCCTCCACTAAGGTCAAACAAGGCAGCCAACTGCTACACATATCCCAGAGCCTCCATCCAGGCGTATATGTTTTTTGGTTGGTGACTCAGTCTCTTAAGATATCCCATTGACACTAATTGACACTGTTGGTCTTCCTGTGAGGTTCCTATATAGCATATTTTGACCATCAGAACATCACAAAATAAAACATTGTCAAAGCCAATTAGTAACTTGAGCATCACTATTAAGGAAAGCTCAGAAGTTTTCAATATTTAGAATAATCAAGACTATAGGGTTGGTCATACATACCACCCCAGATAAATATGATATTGATGAAAAATTTTGAAGAAAAAGTAATATAGAAAAGTGTATTCTACACATTTCTGTAAGCCTGTAAGATGACTTTTGAAAATCATATTTTCCATAACTCTAGAGGTATCTTTTCCCCATGAGTTTATAACTGTAGTGCTCTCAAGTTATATTCACCACTGATAATCATAAGATTTATTCCTGTGCTGTGCCATGTGTCTAAACACAGACACTTTACTGGGGGATCTGCATCTGAAGGAAAATATGATAACAATTTATTTGTATTCAAATGTAAGTTTTTAAAACTTATATTTGTGTGTTCTGTAAGAGTATTAGCTGATCATCATGATAAATAAGATCTAGATCATGTGTAGTAGCTGATGTGACAGATACATTTATTTCTTTATATTCTGCTAGAATTTATTAAAGCAAGTGTTTAAATATCAATGAGTATTCAAATATCAACAGAATAAATAATATTCCTTTAAAGTATTATGATTTAATAATTTCCAAAATGAAAACTAAAAAACTTATTAAGGGTTTGAGAGATGGCCCAGCAGTTAAGAACCCTGGCTGCTCTTCCAGAGGGTGCAGGCTTCATTTCCAGCACACACGTGGGAGCTAACAACCATCTTTAACTTCAGTTCTGAGAGATAACTCTTTGGGAACTAGACAGGCCCGTTGTACACATACCTGCAAGCAAAACAACCAAACATATAAAATAAGGTAAAATAAAATAAATGAAATATATAGAAGAAATAAAATGAGAACTAGCCAACATGACTAAAACAACCAAACTTTTCTCTTTCACTGTATGCAAGACAAAAGAAAGCAATTGCATGAAGTGTTGGGATAAAATAGTTACAAACAATTGGTGATGATCACCAAACATGGTACAGAAAATATTAAGCTGAAAAATATATATTTCTGTTATGTGACACTTCAATATAGTATATATATTGTTGCTTGTTAACTAATAAAGGAAATTCATTTTCTCTAAATCTATTATTGTATTTTTCCACTGAATGATTCCCTAAATAGATTTCTTAATGAAATTATCATAACATCATGCTCCATTTAAAACTTAAAATACACATGTGAATTAGCTTCACAAAAGCATGCTGTTTTGTGAAACTGTTCATTCTGAAACTGAAACCAATGCCTTATAGATACAAATCTCCACTGATGCATTATCTCCCCAAGGGTAATGTCCCTTGCAATTTATTGCACTATGATAATAATGTGACACTCATCAGTGTCTCATTCTGTGTGTATCTACTGGAGAAAACCTTTGTATCATTATCAGAAACTAACAGTACGGTACAGACAATTTCACGTTTGATATTAACACTAAGTAAAGTTTACCAATGTAAGCTAACTGTTCATAATCAGCATCACCAGTTTTTTTTTTCAAACTAAGGGACCTAATTGATACCTTGTGACCAAGCCATTAATGATGGGAAATATTGAATGATTTTGGAAAAGTTATCTACTAACTCTTAAACACTCATTGTTCTTCCCTCCTACCCTTACTTATTGTTGCAGACAATTTGACATAAATATGAGGAAAGTACTAAATCATATACCTATTCTCAAGTCGTATGTATTCATGTTTCAAAAGACAGTTACTGAACAACTTAAAAGGCATTAGATGGTGTATTCTGTAGCCCTTTAAGAACTTGGCACAACATTCCACATTTCACACTGCCTCCATGTTTTATTTGATTTATTTCACTCTCATATATAATTTTGCCACCACAGTTTCCTTCCTCCTCTCTTCCCAATCTCACTCACCTCCCTTCTCTCCCAGATCCACTCCTTCTCCTTCAGTTCTCTTCAGAAAAGAGGAGGCCTCCCAGGGATTAATTAACAGAATACAGCTAATAAAAAGAGTCTAAAAAGAACAAAAAGAAGTCAGAGTTAGCCCTCTCTCTCAGTGTTGAGAGTCCCATAAGAATACCTAACTATTCAATTATAACATATATTCAGTGGCCCTATGTTAGACCCATCAAGGCACCCAGATTGTTCCTTCAGTCTCTGTAAGCTTCTATGAACCAGTGTGTAGTTGAATCAGAGGGCAATCTTCTTGTGTTATCTTCCATTTCCTCTAGCTCCTAAAATCTTTCCTCACCCTCTTACAATGACTCACAACTGCTACCTAATGTTTGGCTTGTGGTTCTCTGCATCTGCTCCTATAAATTGTTAGGTTTAATTTCTCTAATAAAATTTATGTTAGGCTATGGTCTATGAATATAGTAGAATATCATTAGGAATCATTGCATTTATGTTTTACAATTCCTATTTGGTCTATCCTAGGTCTCTGGTCTATCCTGCTTCTGATTCCTGGTCCTCTAGACTATCATGTTTGGATTCACTCTCATGGCATAGGGTTCAGGTCAGACCAGTTAGTTGTTAGCTACTCCCACAAGTTCTGCAGCTTATTTACCCCAGCACATCTTGCAGGCAAGACAAATTGTAGGTCAAAGCTTTTGTGTCTGGGTTAGTGTCCCAGTCCCTTCATGGGAAGAATTGCCTGGTTATAGAAGAAGGCTTGTTCAGCCTCCATAGCCCCATTACCAAGAGTATTAGCTAGGGTCACTCTCATAGATGCCAGGTAGTTTCCATTACACAAGGTTTCTACTTCATTAACTTAATGCACCCCCCCCCCCAATTTCTGTCATCTCTAAAGCTTAAATCACATATTGAACCTCACAGATTAAAGGGCAACTTTAATTTCCCTACTCTCACCAATGGTCAAATCATTCAAAAAGAAACTAAATAGAAATAATGGAGCCAACAGATATTATGCAACAAATGGGACTAACAGATATCTATAAAACATTTGACAGCAACATGAAAGAAGACGCTTTTTTCTCAGCACCTCAGGGAACCTTCTTCAAAATTGACTACATACTTGGTCAGAAAGCAAGTGTCAACTGATACATGAAAATTGAAATAACCCCCATTATCTTATCAGATAACTATTTAATTAAAGCTCAATTCCAATGAAAAAGAAACAACAAGAAGCATAAAAACTTATGAAAACTGAAAAAACTGAAAAACTCTCTACTGAATAATTCTGGGTCAAGGCAGAAATAAAGAGAGGCATTAAAGACTTTCCAGTTCCATCCATTTACCTAAGAATTTCTTGAATTCACTGTTTTTTAATAGCTGAGTAATAATCCATTGTATAAATGTACCACATTTTGTTATCCATTCCTCTGTTGAGGGACATCTGGGACTAGAAAATGTTATCCTGAGTGAGATAACTCAATCACAAAAGAACACACATGGTATTCACTTACTGATAATTGGATATTAGCCAGAAGCTCGAAATACCCAAGACTCAACTCACAAACCACATGAAGCTCAGGAAGAAGGAAGACCAAGTGTGGGTGCTTCGGTCCTTCTTAGAAGGAGTAACAAAATACTCAGGGAGCAAATATGGAGACAAAGTGTGGGACAGAAACTGAAGGAGGGGCCATCTGGAGACCATTCCATCTGGGTATCCATCCCATGTGCAGTTACCAAAGGTAGATGCAGATGTGGATGTCAGGAAGTGCATGCTGATAGGAGCCTGATGTGGCAGTCTCTTGAGATGTCTGCCAGAGCCTGAGATATTCAGAGGCAGGTGCTCTCACCTAACCATCCAACTGATCATGGGGTTCCCAATGGAGGAGTTAGAGAGAAGACTGAAGGAGCTGAAAGGGTTTGAAGCTCCATGAGAAGAGCAAGAATACCAACCAACATGAGCTCCAGGGTCTAACCCACCAGGCTGGGAGTACATAGGGAGGGACCCATGGCTCCAGCTGTATATGTATGGGAGGATGGCCTTGACAGGCATAGGTGGGAGAGGAGATCCTTGGTCCCGTAAAGGCTGAACCTGAGTATGGGAGAATTTGAGGGTCTGGGCATATCCTAATAGAGGCAGGAGGAGGGAGGATGGGATGGAGGGTTCCCTGGGTGAAATGGAAATGGGCTAAAGGGATGGCATCTGGAGTGTAGATAGAATATCCAATAAAAAAAAAAGAAAATAGAAAAGAAAAACTTGTAAAACAGGTTTGTTGAGAGGAGAGATGAAAGTGAAAGAAATAATTAAAACAAAATGGTTAAGAAAAAAGGCCCAGATACAAGAAAATAATGAATTAAAGAAAGAGAAAAAGAATTCGAAAAGGAAGGGAGGACATTCAGAAAATGGAAATTAGTGCTTTTCACTACTTAAGATGAATGGAACCAGGATAGTCTTCAGGGAACTTAGAGGGGAGGTTCAAGACCACACATACCAGAGGAACAGAAACATCTGTAAGACCCACAATGTCCAGGCCTTGTGCTTTCCTGATGGTCTTGGTGGTGATGACCTACTGGTCAACCTGCTGTCTAGGATGTGACCTGCTTCAGACTCATAACCTCAGGAACAAGAGAGCCTTGACACTCCTGGCACAAATGAGAAGACTCTCTCCTGTCTCCTGCCTGAAGGACAGAAAGGACTTTGGATTCCCCTTGGAGAAGGTGGATGCCCAACAGATGTAGAAGGATCAAGCCATCCCTTTCCTGAGTGAGATGATCCAGCAGATCTTGAACATCTTCACATCAAAGGACTCATCTGCTGCTTGGGAGGAGACGCTCCTAGACTCATTCTGCACTGGCCTCCATTAGCAGCTCAATGACCTGCAAGGCTGCCTGATGCAGCAGGTAGAGGTGCAGGAACCTCCCCTGACCCAGGAAAACTCACTGCTTGCTTAGAAGAAATACTTCCACAGGATCACTGTGTACCTGAGAGAGAAGAAAACAGCCCCTGTGCCTGGGAGGTGGTCAGAGCAGAAGTCTGAAAATCCCTGTCTTCCTCCACCAAGTTGCTGGCAAGACTGAGTGAGAAGAAGGAATGAGTCCTGAGACAAAGTTGAGAGGACTCTCCAGGACTGGAACACTGCATCTCACAATATAAGCTCTTCTTTAAAAACTCTCATTTATTTTGGTATGAATACAATCAACATGCCTAGCTGTTTCATAAAAAGTGAACAAATTTTGTTTATATGTAAAAAGCACTTCTCTCTGCATGTATTTGGTCATCTCTATCAATTTATCTATCTATCCATCTACATTTATATTACTATTAATATATTTTAAATTATTTTGCAGTCTATTTTCTTTAATGTATCAAACCATCATATGTAATTAAATTGTTTTGTATTCAAAAAAAGACTTCCTAGAATTCAATGAAAATGAATACACAACATACCGAAACTTTTGTGACACAATAAAATCAGTGCTAAGAGGAAAGTTCATAGTATTGATTGCCTTTATGAAGAAATTTCAGGTATATTATGCTAGCAAGTTAAATGGAAAAATATGTAGAACAAAAGGAAGCAAACATACACAAAAAAAGGTAGATAATAGGAAATGATCAAACTAAGGACTAAAGTCAATAAAATATACATAAGAGAATCTCAGAAAGAAAAATGAAACCAAGAGTTTTTTTTTTTTGAGAAAATCTACAAGATAGACAAACTTATTTAAACTAATTAAAATACAGAGAAAGAATATTCAAAATTAGAAACAAAAAGAGATAGTAAGGGAATCATTAAACCATACTTTAAAAATATGTAGTCCACAAAAATAGGCAATCTAAAAGAAGTTGACAATTTTCTTAATAGACACCACTTATCAAAGTTAAGTCAAGACCAAACAGACCTATAGCCCCTAAGGAAATAAAAACAACCATTAAAGATATCTAACCAAAAAAGCCCAGGAACAGATGGTCTCAGTACAGAATTCTACCACACTTTCAAAGAGGGCTTCATAACAGAGATATTGGGATGGTTCAATGTATGAAAATCAGTTAATGTAATCACTATAAACAAACTTATGAAAAATAAAAACTACAGGATCATATCATTAAATGCTAAAATCCTTTGACAAAATCCAACACCCCTCCATGATGAAAAGTCATGGAGGCATCAGCGATATAAGGGACATAGCTCAACATAGTAAAGGCAATTTACAGCTAGCCGCTAGTTATCATCAGATTAAATGAAAAGAAATTCAATGCAATTCCACTGAAATCAGGGATAAAACCAGGCTGTCTACTTTCTCCTTATTTATGCAATGCAGTACTTGAAGATCTAGCTAGAGAAATAAGAAAATTAAGGAGATGAGGAGGATACAAGTTGAAAAGGAAATCAAAGTATCATTATTTACAGATGAATGATAGTACACATAAGAGATCTAAAAAATTCTACTAGGAAACGCCAACTGTTAATAGATACCTGGATATAAGATTAACTCATAAAATTCAGTAGCTCTCCTATATTCAAATGATAAGCAGGCTAAAAACCATATCATGGAAACAACACCCTCTCACAATAGCCACAAATAATATAAAACATCTTGGAGTAACCGTAACCAAAAAGTGTAAATTGAAGAAACTATCAGAAGATGGAAAGATCTCTAATATTCATTGATTGGTAGGATTAATGTAGTAAAAATGGCCATTTTGCCAAAAGCAAACTACTGAGTCAATGAAATCCTCATTAAAATTCCAATACAGTTGTTTACAATACTCAACTTCACATGGAAAAACAAAAACCACTAGACAGTTAAAACATTCCTGTAAAATAAAAGAACTTCTGGAGATAATAACATCCATGATCTCAAACTTTACTACTGAACTAGAGCAATAAAACCATACAGTATTGGCATTAAAAACAGGCAAAAGGATCAATGGAATTCAACTGAAGACCCAGAAAAATTTACATACTGATAAACATCTGGATGATTATGAAATGTAGATGATGATGATGATGATGATGATGATGATGATTATCTTTACATCCCTCTCACTGCCATCCTCACAGTCACTTCCTCCCACAATCCTTGCCCCCATATTCACTCCCCTTCTCCTCAGAGATGGTGGGGGACCCTTGGATATCCCCCAATTCTGGCACATCAAGGCTCTGTGAGGCTAGACTCATTCTCTCCCACTGAGGCCAGACAAGGCAGCCAAGCTAGAAGAACCTATGCAACTATTAGGCAACAACTTTTGGATAGTCCCCACTCCAGTTGCCCAGAAGACCAAGCTGCACATCTGCTACATATGTACAGAGAGGCCTCGGTCCAACCTGTGTATGTTCTTTGGTTGGTGGTTCAGTCCCTGAGAGTCCCAAGGATCCAAGTTAGTTGATTCTGTTGGTTTTCCTGTGAAGTTCCTATCCCCTTAGAGGCCGTAATCTTTCAACTTGTTCCTCCTTAACAGTCCACAAGTTCCATTTCCATTGGGCTGTGGGTCTCTGCATCTGAATTAGTCAGCTGCTGGGTGGAACCTATCAGAGGACAGTCATGCTAGACTCTTGTCTACAAACATAAAAGAGAAAACAAAAAATATATATATACATTGGAAAAAAGTAAAGCATTGTCATCAAATGGTGCTGGTCTAATTGAATGTCAGCAGAATGTGAATCTATCATCCCACACATAATCTGAAGGCCAAGTGGGCCAAACACTTCAATGTAAATCAATATACTAAAGCTGATAGCGAAGAAAGTGATGAAAAGCCTTGAACATGTTTGTCCAGGAGATAACTTGTACAGGCACTAAGATCAACAAATATTAAATGGAACTTCAGGAAACTAACATGCTTCTGTACAGCAAAGGATACCATCAAAATGACCAAAAAAAAAAAAAAAAAAAAAAAGCCAGCTTACAGAATGAGAAAATATCTTCATCAGCACTACATCTGACAGAGAGTTAGTTTTAAAAATATATAAAGAACTCAAAAAAGTAGACTCAACAAACCAAATAATTCAATTAAAAATGGAATATAGATCTGAACAGAGAATTATTATCAGAGGAGTGTAAATGGCTGCGAAGCACTTAAAGAAATGTGCACCATCCTTAACCATCTGGGAAAGGCGATTCAAAACAACTCTGGTATTTCATCTTATACCTGTCAGAATGTCTAACATCAAAAACATAACTGACAGGCCATGCTGGCTAGGATATGGAGCAAGGGAAACACTCCTCCAATGCTGATTGGAGTACAAATTTATACAGCCACTTTAGAAATCAAAATTGAGAATTGATCTAGTTCAAGATCCAGCTACACCAATCCTGGGCATACACCCACAGAATGATCCATCCTACCACAAGAACACTTGCTCAACTATGCTCATAGCAACTTTATTCCTAATAGCCAGAGTCTAGAAACAACATAAATGTCACTCAGCTTAAGAATGGATAAAGAAAACATGGTACATAAACACAAGTATTATGTACCATTATGGAGTATTATGCAGCTGTTTTTGTTCATTTGTTTGTTTTTAAGAAAGAAACATAGTGATATTTTAAGCCAAATAGATGGAGCTTGAAAACGAAATCATCTGGAGTGAGGTAAATCATATCTGGAAAGATAAGCATGGTGTGTACTCATTTATAGGTGGATATTATCTATATACTAAAGAATAATCATGCTACAATCCACAGACCCAGAGTAGCTAAGTAACAAGAACGCTCAAGGGGGGATAAATGAATCTCCATAGGAAGATAAAATAGAAGAGATTGCATAGGTGGACTTGGGATGGGTGGAGATATAAATGTTACTTTTATTTCCTCAAGTGAAATGATTAGATGAAACTCATGCCCAAACTTTTAAAATACATGCCTTGGGCTGAGCTCAGAGCATTTCTAACTATCTATTTATGCCTTGTCCTAGAAACTTCTAACCTTCATACAATCCAATTTTCTGTAATTCCAGACCTTAAAGGCTTCAGCTTCCAGCCTCCATCTGCTAACCTAGGCCTCCAATATTCAGCCTCTGAGACTTTCTGTGGAATAATTTTACCCTTTCTGATCTTTCTGAACTCTGGCTGGCTAGTTGACCTCAACTGTTTTGGCTCAAACTTCTCTCCAAGAAAACTGATTCAAACTAACTTTTCGTGGATTATGACTAGATTGTCTTGCTTAGAAAGACTCACTCTAAATTCCACAAACTGCTCTGCTCCAAACTGAATTGAGCTGAGCTAAATTGAACTGAGCACTCTCTCATTCGCTGCTCTTTAAGTAGCCTCTCTTTACTGTAGTTTCTTGTGAAAGTTAGTATATTCTTTCTCTGACTCTTTCTGTCAAAGTTTTCTCTGATTCATCACTTGTCTGGCCCTCAAATAGAAATCAGTATTTGGGATTCAAGGTGTGTACTAAATGCAAGGATTTTTTATTTTGTCCGAGCTGTTTTCCAGTGGGATCATATATTTGGAAATTATCTTTTGCCAGAGCAACTGTGTTGCTGGATTAAAATTCCTCTCCATGTTTAGCTCCATACCCCATTTTTTAATAGGGTTATTTGGTTGTCTAGAGTCTAATTTCTTGAGTTCTTTGTATATATTGGATATTAGTCCTCTATTGGATGTCAGATTGGTAAAGATCTTTTCCCAATCTGTTGGTTGCCGTTTTGTCCTATTGACAGTGTCCTTTGCCTTACAGAAACTTTGCAATTTTGTGAAGTCCCATTTGTCAATTCTTGATCTTAGAGCATAAGCCATTGGTGTTCTGTTCAGGAACTTTTCCCCTGTGCCTAGATATTCGAGGGTCTTCCCCACCTTCTCTTCTATTAGTTTCAGTGTGTCTGGTTTTATGTGAAGGTCCTTTTAAATGCGAATGGCCTAGAAGCACCTAAAGAAATGTTCAGCATCCTTGGTCATCAGGGAAATGCAAATCAAAACAACCCTGAGATTCCACCTTACACCAGTCAGAATGGCTAAAATCAAAATTTCAGGTGATAGCAGATGCTGGCAGAGGATGTGGAGAAAGAGGAACACTCCTCCATTGTTGGTGGGATTGCAAGATGGTGCAACCACTATGGAAAACAGTCAGAAAATTGGACATATCACTACCTGAGATCCAGCTATACCACTCCTGGGTATATATCCAGAAGATGCTCTAACACATAACAAGGACATATGCTCCACTATGTTCATAGGAGCTTTATTTATAATAGCCAGAAACTGGAAAGAACCCAGAGGCCCTTCAACAGAGGAATGGATACAAAAATGTGGTACATTTATACAATGGAATATTACTCAGCTATTAAAAACAATGAATTTGATAAATTCTAATATAAATGGATGGAACTAGAAAATATCATCTGAGTGAAGTAACCCAATCACAAAAGAACATACATGGTATTCACTCACTGATTATGGGATTTTAGCCCAGAAGCCTGAAATACCCAAGATTAACTCACAGACCACATAAAGCTCATGAAGAATGATGACCAAGT
The DNA here is from genome assembly GCA_021653895.1 of Mastomys natalensis. Classification (NCBI taxonomy): domain Eukaryota; kingdom Metazoa; phylum Chordata; class Mammalia; order Rodentia; family Muridae; genus Mastomys; species Mastomys natalensis. The sequence continues at coordinate 320,145 of JAJTUV010001802.1, forward strand.
AGGGGGGGGCTTCAGTCCTTCTTAGAAGGAGTAACGAAATACTCAAGGGAGCAAATATGGAGACACAGTGCAGGACAGAAACTGAAGGAGGGGCCATCTACAGACCATTCCACCTGGATATCCATCCTATGTGCAGTCACCAAAGGTAGAGGTTGATGTGGATGTCAGGATGTACATGCTGACAGGAGCCTGATATAGCTGTCTCCTTAGAAGTCTGCAAGAGTCTGACATACTCAGAGGCAGATGCTCACAGCTAACCATTAAACTGATCATGGGGTTCCCAAAGGGGAAGATAGAGTGAAGGCTGAAGGAGTTGAGAGGATTTGCGACACCATGAGGAAAGCAACAATCCCAACCAACCAGAGCTCCCAGGGTCTAAACCACCAGCCTGGGAGCGCTTAGGGAGGGACCCATGGCTCCAGCTATATATGCAAGGGAGCTATATATAAGTGGGAGAAGAGATCCTTGGTCTCATGAAGGCTGGACGTCGTGGGGGGGGGATACTCGAGGGTGGGGAGGTGAGGTACGGGGGAGGGTGGGTGGGAGTACACCAACTTGGAGGCAGGAGGAGGGGGAAGGGATAGTGAGTTCCTGGGAGGGGGGGAAATGGGGTAAGGAGAGAACATCTGAAATGTAAATAAAATTACCAATTAACAAAAAAAAGTAAGAAAAAAAATTCCTCTCCATGGATGGGAACAGGATGGATCTCATATCCAGGAAGAAGGAGAAAGAGAATGATAAGAGACAAGACATATTTTATATTTCTTGAAGGCTCAGCTCAAATACAGAGTTGAAGAAAAATTTTGGCTTTCTTTGTTTCTCCATATGTTTCCTCTGTTTTGCAAACAGCCTATATCTACTTGCTGGGGATGGCATCCATCTGATGACTTTGTGGTATTATCTTCAATTTTGTTCAATGGAAAACTTTGAACTATGACCCTAAGTCTGGGTTAAAGAAATGATTATCTACCTTGAACAAAGTTGCTAAGACAGAAATAATGTAAAACAAACAAACAAAAAAACAAAACAAGGCAAAGTTAGCATAAGATATTAAAGAGAAGGTATGGGAAGAGACAAAGATATTTAAACAGAGCCAGGATCATTAATATCTAACAGCTAAAAAGAGAAACTGCACATCTTATTAAACAGGAAGTTAAACGATTTTTTTTCACTATTTTTAAAAGATGTGTTTTCCTGTTTTAATTTTTCATCATGGATTATAAAAAAGTTAACGAGCATACTCATAGCAAAAGGAGCAAATGTTAACTATTTTAGAGAGAATTTCAGCTAGTCACTGAATGCATTAGCTTTTTTATGTTGTTCATGGAAGCTTTTGAGAGTCAATTTTTACATAAGTGACTAATGTCTGAAACAAAATCAAACCCATTAATATACAGGAAATTATAGTTACTATAAATTTAAGAAATGTTAACCAAATTACTAAAGTCTTCCAATATCATACCACAAACTTATTGGAATATTGTAAATATCATGCAACATAAAAATATGCCATTATAACACAAATTAAAGAATTATATGAAGATACCAGCAATGATGTTGAGAGGTTTTTGCTATGAAAACTTTATTTTACTAATGAGCAAATCTGAATATAGTACTTAAGGAATTTATTGTTGAGCACAATAATTTATTCTTAATCAGAAAACAATTGAAATGCCTCTGTGTTAAAATATATAATCGGGTTTTATTGCTTTTGTGAATATCATATCCTAAAAAACATTACTAGCAGATTAGAGTTCACCTACGAAAAAGGTGATCGAAATTACAATAGGGCTGGGAAGATAGTGTTTAGGGAACGGTATTAAAATTTGTATTTTTTTTTAATGGAAAGTTTCATCCACAGGTTAAGCACGCTTTCACTCTCCAGAATACTGGCATTGGAGAGCTTAGGGATTGCATTCATCCTTGAAATGAAAAATCCTTGACATCTAGAAAAACTCAAACTTTGTTGAAGTACTTTCTTTTTGTAAACTCCCTTGTTTCTGGCTTTACCCTGGTACTCCTTTTATAAATTAATATAGAGCTGTCCTGTCTCCCTCTCTAGCCATCTTCTTTGTTATTTTCTTGAGAACTAGGATCCTGTACAGCATTCAGCAATGCCTGCTTCATACCTTCATGGTTCTCTGTCAGTAGTTTCCAGATATGTCTTCGACCTGTGGGTTCACAATGATAAACTCATTTTCAAGACAAAACCCAGGCAGACTTTCAATCAATGCTTCTCACTCAGACTCTGAAGAATGGGGATTACTGACGTATACAATGTACCAGGGTTGCACTAATTTTAATAAGAGGCAAAATATGTTAACTTATTTTTTAGTACAAATATCAGAGTGTCTTCTGCAAGAAGAAGGAAAATTATTTTCAAAATATTTAAACATTGCTAGAGTATTTCCATCTGTGTTTTGAAGATAAAAGATAAATCATGAATAAGACAGAATCTTGCTTTTATATGACTCGTATCATACTGGGCAGCTATAGACACTCAGCCTGTAAAGAAAATATAAATAGACTAACAAATGGTAATCAGTCTTAGAAAAGAATTAAATAAAAAGATGGATGAAAGAGACTTGAAAGAGTTCTTCAATCACAAAGGGAAACTAGACAAGTAAAGAGCCTTGAAAGGAGAAGAGAAAATGTATGATAAATCCACAAGTGGCTCAGGACTGGGCTTCCAGGGTCTTTGATGCTGATACGCTAAGAAAGACTGTTGAATGTAGAAAAATGCAGTCTCATAGAAAGCAAAGCAATTTCCAAAGTTGAGCAGTGCTGGACTAGGCAGGTACTAAGATGGGAAAACACTCAACAGAGGTCACATTGAAGCACCAGTTTACATATGGATAAAGTGGCTTTTAAATGGGTGTAATGAGAAACTGTCAGAAGTTAAAAATGGGTCTAGCAGGAAAGACGATTTGGAGGGAGAGAGATGATCCAGACTAAATTTCAAAACAGACTTCCCATCTCTATATGGAAAACTGGATTTTAGTAAAGAAAAAAAAAAGGTGGAGAAAAATTAAGGAATACTATTAAAGTTCAGAGAGGAAGTAAGTCAGGCACAGGAAGAATTTATATTGACCCATTCTGATGGGAAACATGATTGGCTGACTACTATATTGTATTTAGAGTGTGAAGAAACAACTTGTGATAGGATTATTGTAACCTGATAAACTGTAACTGGCACATTCCTTGAGTTGAGACACTCTCTGGAAGCAATATGTGTTGAGGGAAGAAATGCAGTTTCAAGATGCAGTATGTGTGTACAAACTTTGAATTTGGTATCAGATAGCCAAGTGAAAATTGAGAATAAGCAATTTTATTTTAAAAGACAAACTCAAACAAAGCCTGGGGAGGGAAATGTGAAAGCTATAATGTCCCTGCTGGAGTCTCCAATCTAATAGTGCCTGAATGATCACAAACAGTAAACTCGTCTGTGCTGAGTAAATAAATTAATGAAGCATTTATTTCTCCTATTATTTATGTTTACTGCTCAAGCAGTCTTTTAATTAACTCATTCATTATTAATTTTCTTTCAATCTCACTCTGTGTATGAGATAATGATAAAATAAACAGCATATCTGAACATTTCGCTTACTGAAATCTCCTTAAATTGAAGTATTTTATGTAAAGTTTAGTATTTATATACTGCAAAACTATTTCAAAAATAATGAAAAATTTGAAATTACGATATTAAATATGACTATTGTAACTATTTAGTAAAATGGGATATGTCTATGATGAACATATCCATACATCTATTCATTTATTCATTCTACCATTTATCTTCAGCAAATATTTATTGAGTCTCTATCTTGTTTCTCATACCTACAAGTTCTGGCTAAGTAGTAAAGATGTTTTGCAAAACTGGCAGTGTCTTTCTTCTAGTCCATTGCTAGAGCTTAGTTATACTGCAGAAATGACAGCAATCCTGTCAGATTCAAGACAATAGCAAATTTAATGGAAATACGCTCATAGTATTTTAACATCTTCATGGGAAAGTTAAATATTTGATAGTATTTCCCATGAAATTTAGAATACAAGGTTAGAAGGTCAATTGAGGAAGAAAACCATCATAACAAATAATTGGCATATAATTAAAAATCATAGTAATGTATTAAAGCTAAATTGGAATAACTAACAGAAGAATTTAAAAGAAAGGAGTGAAAACAAAAAAGGAAAAGAAAATTATCTGAATTAAATCCTGAACTGAATCAAGTACACTCAGTGTAAAAAATAGCTTCAAAATATAGAAGATGAGTCATGTATAATAGTACCACCCTTGTATGTTTAGCATGAAAGCTGAAAGCAAGAAGGTTCCAAGGAAGAAGTCAGTTTAGGATGTAAACAAACTCAAAACAGTCTAGGCATCCTAGAAACATACTATCTATAAAACAAACAAAAAGCAAGAAAGCAAAAAGCCAGCACAGAGGTCCAACTTTGAAACATGAAGAAAGGTGATATCACTCCTCTAGAGAGGGCAAGAGTAAGATCGGGTAAGGGAGATATTGGGATTCTCCAATGGGAATGTCAAGTAGAATTAACAGCCCTGGATAATAATGCAATTTAAGAAGTGGTACTGACTCTAGCACAGAGGTACTACAACATGGACAAACTCTAAGGGAAAACTAGATGGAGAGAGAATAGTTTGTGTGAGAAGCATGTAGAGAAACATGGAAGGGGATGGCATCCCATGAACACACAGAGAGAAGAGTTCTCTGAGAGGAGACAAATCAGAATAAATGGTACAATTATAAATTGAAAAAAAATAATAAATTAACAACTTAATATGAAATTTTATGGAATTAACTTAGGTGAAGAAAACACATGAAATCCCTTTCCTCCATCATGAAGAACTATGTTCACAGTTTTAGTAGGATGCTACAAAGAATTTTAAACAATGTACTTCAAGAGAAAGAATTTGAAGCATGGTAATTGAGTGCTTTCAAAGTCTCAGCACAACACCAAGAGATTAAGGAAAGCAGGGATCTCCAGTCTATGGAAAATAAAGCAATACAATTCCCCAAGTCACTCTAGAAAAGCAGTTCTTAACCTGTAGGCTCCAGTCCCTATGGAGTTTGAATGACCCTTTCACAGGAGCCATCTAAGACCATGGTAAATCACATATATTTACATTTAACTCATAACAGTAGCAAAATTACAGTTATGAAGAGGCAAAAGAAATGATTTTATGGTTGGAGGCTCAGCACAAAATAAGGGACTCTATTAAAAGGTTGCAGCACTGGGAAGGTTAAGAACCACTATTCTAGAAAGACTTTTAGCGAACTGTCTCTTTTGAAAGAATCTCTTAGAATTTAAGACATTGAGACAAAGTGTTTCAATGGAAAAGTCTGCATCATACTCTAGAAGAATAGATGAAATGTTTAATATAAAATGTGTGTTCCTTTTTTTTCTTTTTTTTTTTTTTTTTTTTTTTTGGCATGTCAAGTTTAGAGAGGAAATACATCCTTTTGTGTTAGATCTATGACAGGTACCCTTGTGTAACTGGAGCAAACAATGTCATTAGTAAAGTATTTGTGCAGGATTTTTTATTAAATAATAAACATACATGGTTATGTTTTTAGACTACATTAATGAAGCAAGTTACAGAAATTAAGAAGATTTTCTGCCCAGTTGATAAGTGGATACGCCACATCACCTTAATTTCCCTCCACCTATACCTGCAGAGGCAGACTTGATTTTGAAAGTAGTAGAAAAATTTAAAGATCAATTTTCAGCTTGAATGATTCTGCAGCTGAAGGCTCCATAGGTACACGTATTATTAAGTCATGTTTATTAAGTATAATAATCTCTATAATTTGGAAGACTAGAATATTTGAATCTATAAGTAACAGAAATGTCAATGTGTTATTTTATCACCAGAGAAAATGATGCCATGTAAATTATCTTGAGAACACTGGTTTACTATACATTTCTATTGATTCCAAAGTATAATACAGACAAAAATTGGTCTGCTTATCTATACATAAAATCTATCTAGACTTTGAGTGCTGGAGTAATGTGTTTTAAGAAAATACAATTGACCCTGTATAACTAAGGGTTTGTTATTTATTATTTTATGTACTACCATAAAAATGGACTTAAAATGAGTGACAGATACTTAGAATGAATTGAAGGAGCTCTTTCAAGCCAAATTTATGGTGAACATTTTTATGTTTCCAAGAAAGAAAACCATATCTTCAAAGATGATCACTTGGATATAAATTCAGACAATATCAATTGTATTATACCCTAGTCAAAGTAACTACGCCTCCAACTGATGATAAAGGGAAGTAGAATGATCTGTTTGTTTTCCTTTGAAATTCAGGCAGCAAACAGTCAAGTTTAAACTTAGCAAGCTAAAAATAAAATAATGGGAAAAGGTGTTGTCAGCTAACTCAATAAAAATAGAAATGTTTTCATTACTTCAAAAATAATGAAAATATATTTGAGTAAAGAACACATCAGCACACTGCTTCTAACACTATTTTGGAAACAGATTATGGAATGATAATGTATGGAGACAGGAAAACATAGGAGCCAAACTGGGCTTCCAGAATCCTTCAGCATGAAGTGAGGTGCATGGACTTCAGAAGCTCACTCCATGCTTCATGAACATGTATTATTAATCATAAAAACAGATAATAGAGATCTTTGCAATAGAGACAGCACAAAAATAATATTATAGATGATATATACACATATATTACAGTATGTATACAAACATACATAATGAAGTCATTTTTGTGTGTGACTATGTGTATACAAGTGTCTGTATGTATCTTTCAGATAGTTTTGTCTCAATGAAGTAAAACAGCATATGGGAAAAAATTAGTAGTTAACAATTAGTAAATTTTCTAAAAGTTGGGTCTTCTAACGGTTGGTAATATTAGGTGCTGGTATATTATAAACTTTTAAAAAGTAACCTACCATATGACTGTAAGGCAAATTCTGTCTAATATTTTCCTTTGACTTTGTATGTGAAAGAATCTCTAAATAACAATTAGAAAAAAATAAGTTCTATTGCCTGTTATGGGGTTCAGTGCTCTTGAATGTTAACATGTTTCTTTTATAAATAATGAGGTTAATATTTTCATCATTCAATATGATGGAAATTGCATGGCATAAAAAATTAAAACTAATGTTTCATCAATACGTTGGTTAAAAAAGTTAATTTATCCAAATTTCAATGCCAAATTTTTTTACAATGAAAACTCATAGCTTTGAAAAATCAAATTAATTGAAAAATATCATTTCTGAATTATCACAGCTGCAAAAATCTATTATGATCAGAACTAAATCTTTGAAAATTAAATGGGACACTTATTCAATTACTTGACAATTAAGACCAATATAACAGCATTTTTTCATGTGATTTATTTTGCAAATTAGAAATATGTAAAAGGGTTGATGAATGGAAGAAATTGACACATAAACCGAACAGATGAAAGTGGTCTTGCAATTCTAGTTTTTAAGACGATGAAGACAGGTTGCTTGAATTTGAGGTCACTCTGGATAATTTTAAGAAATCTTTTCTCAAAAATAAAAGTAAGAGTTTAGTTTAATGACAAATATTCTCTCAAAATGTGCCAGAGCCTGGGTTTGATCTCTGATACACTAGTCACCTTCTCACCCCACCATAGGAAGTTAACACTTATGGTTTCAAATAATATTAGGAAATGATCAATTTTAGTTACAATCCTACAATGAAGTAAATTCATTGATCTACTAACATATTTTCTTATGCTTACATTTTAAAGTATTTTCAAAAAGCATTTTGTGTAAGTCATTTAAACTGTTATACATCATTCATTAAAGAAATAAAATTATTAAAAGCTTGGGGCATGGCGAGATGCTTGACAATATTCATACAATATTCTCCCTCTGTTTGAAGGATTAAGGATCTTACATAGAAGTTACATTGTGGGTCCTGTGGCGGAAACACAGAAAAGCTTTCCACGATGGCAGGCCCCAATAACACAAGAAATTCCAAAGGGGTTCCAGGAGTTTTATTGTTCATAGTGTGTGATAGATGGTCTAGATGTGCACACACACACACCTGCCTCCGGTTAAGCTAGGGGCCAGCTGATTTAAATAGGGAGAGGGAAAAGAGGAGGGACTGGGAAAAGAAATAACAATAACGTAATTAGCTATCCCCTCTGGCCTTTAGATAACTCATGAATATGGAAATCTCTCCAGACTGAAGCCTATAGTCACACTCTCTATCTGTGTGTGAATGGTGACACAAACCTCTCTGGGAAGGGCTGCTTTGTCCTACATGACTGAATGGCGCAGGTTAATGGAGATCTAGATCTAATGCAGGGGCATGGTGAGATATGTGCCATACCTACACAGGCAATGGACACCTGTTGGGTCTCCAGCTATCTCGAAACTAGTGCTCTACCAGGGGGATAAAATCATTCTTTCACGATCCTACATTACATGTGGTTGTACCAGCTTGCAATCCCACCAACAATGGAGGAGTGTTTCTCTTTCTCCACATCCTCACCAGCATCTGCTATCACCTGAGTTTTTGATCTTAGCCATTCTGACTGGTGTGAGTGGAATCTCAGGGTTGTTTTGATTTACTCTCCCCTGATGACTAAGGATGTTGAACATTTCTTTTGGTGCTTCTTGGCCATTTGAGTTTCCTCATTTGAGAATTCTTAGTTTAGCTCTGTACCCCATTTTTAAATAGGGTTACTTGGTTGTCTGGAGTCTAATTTCTTAAGTTCTTTGTATATATTAGATATTAGCCCTCTATCAGATGTAGGATTGATAAAGATGTTTTCCAAATCTATTGGTTGCCATTTTCTCCTATTGACAGTGTCCTTTGCCTTACAGAAGCTTTGCAATTTTATGAGGTCCCATTTGTCAACTCTTGATCTTAGAGCATAAGCCATTTGTGTTCTGTTCAAGAACTTCTCCCCTGTGCCAAGGTATTCGAGGGTCTTCCCCACCTTCTCGTCAATTAGTTTCAGTTTATCTGGTTTTATGTGAAGGTCCTTTATCCATTTGGACTTGAGCTTTGTACAAGGAGATAAGAATGGACTAATTTGCATTATTCTACATGCTGACCTCCAGTTGAACCAGCACAATATGTTGAAAATGCTGTTCTTTTTCCACTGGACAGTTTTAGCTCCTTTTTCAAAGATAAAGTTGACCATAGGTGTGTGGGTTCATTTCTGGGTCTTCAATTCTATTCCATTGGTCTTCCTGTCTGTCTCTGTACCAATAGCATGCAGATTTTATCACTATTGATCTGTAGTACTGCTTGACATCAGGGATAGTGATTCCCCAGAAGTTCTTTTATTGTTGAGAATAGTTCTCACTATCCTGGGTTTTTTGTTATTCCAAATGAATTTGCAATTTTTCTTTCTGTCTGTATGAAGAATTGAGTTGGAATTTTGATGGGGATTGCATAGAATCTGTAGATTGCTTTTGGCAAGATGGCCATTTTTACTATATTAATGCTGCCATTTCATGAGCCTGGGAGATCTTTCCATCTTCTGAGATCTTCTTCAATTTCTTTCTTCAAAGACATGAAGTTCTTGTCATTCAGATCAGTCTGGCGGTTCCTCAGAAAATTGGACGTAACATTACCTGAGGACCCAGCTATACCACTCCTAGGCATATACCCAGAAGATGCTCCAACATATAACAAGGACATATGTTCCACTATGTTCATAGAAGCCTCATTTATGATAGGCAGAAGCTGGGAAGAACCCCTATGTCCTTCAGTGGAGGAATGGATACAGAAAATGTGGTACATTTACAAAATGGAGCTATTAAAAACAATGAATTTGAGAAATTCTTAGGCAAATGGATGGAACTAGAAAATATCATCCTGAGTGAGGTAACTCAGTCACAAAAGAACACACATGGTATGCACTCACCAATAAATGGATATTAGCCTAAAAGCTCACAATATCCAAGATACAACTCACAGACCACATGAAGGTCAGGAAGAAGGAAGACCAAAGTGTGGGTGCTATGATCCTTCTTAGAGGGAGTAACAAAATACTCATGGAAGCAGATATGGTGACAAAGTGTGGGACAGAAACTGAAGGAGGGGCTCTCTGGAGACCCTTCCATCTGGGTATCCATCCCATGTGCAGTCACCAAAGATAGATGCTGATGTAGATGCTAGGAAGTGTATGCTGACAGGAGCCTCATATAGCTTTCTTCTTAGAGTTCTGCCAGAGTCTGACATATGCAGAGATGGATGCTCACAGCTAACCATTGAACTGTGTTTCCAATGGAGAAGTGAGAGAAAAGACTGAAGGAGCTGAAAGGGTTTGGGGCCCCATGGGGAGAACAACAATACCAACCAACCAGAGCTCCCAGGGTCTAAATCATCAGCCTGGGAGAACATAGGGAGGGACCCATGGCTCCAGCTGATATGTAGAGGAGGATGGCCTTGTTGGGCATAAGTGGGAGAGGAGGTCCTTGGTTCAGTGAAGGCTGGATGCCTCAGTGTGGGGGAATTTGAGACTGGGGAGGTGGGATTGGGTGGGGAGGGAACATCTTCATAGAAGCAGGAGGAGGGGGATGGGATAGGGGGTTCCTGGGTGGGGGTAAATGGGAAAGAGGATCACATCTGAAATGCAAACAAAATATTCAACAACAAAAAAAGAAGTTACATGTGGTAATTCAGGCTTTATGATTCTGAGCCATCATCAACCACAGCTCATATAGCTACCATGCCACAGTAGCCTAGCCATATTTTAGTCTCTAGAAGGATTGTTCCATCTCATACGTTTGCACTTAAAGTTGTCTGTCTATAAATACTTTATATGATTTACCTTCTCACCTTAGACTTTGTCATTCACTGTAAGTTGCTAGGCAATATGCCTATATTCACCTGCCTCATTCTCTTAATGTTATTTGGGAGAGATTATTTTTACTACAAGCCTAATATATTAATAATGGGATACGATTTTTAAATCCCTTTGCCATTTGAACAAATATGTTTCCCTTTTGTGAAGTTAAAAAAATAAGTAAAAATTTTGCTATGAACTCTTCTGGGACAGCTTTTGCTTTCTCAAAAAAATAAACAACAGATGTGAATGGTCTTTCCTTTTTTTTTTTTTTTTTCTGCTTTTAACAGTGGCTGGAAAAATATTGCATTGAAAGTTGAATAAAGTGAAGGAAGCTTCAATCACATTAAAGAGATGGGAAATGAAAATGACAAATATATCTCACTGACTAAGAAGAGGATTAACACTTTCAGGAAAGTATACGAGAAACTGGTACACTTTCAACATAGCATTAAAATTTACCTTCTCTGCATTAATAGATGCCTATTAAATTTTGGTATATCATATGGAATTATTATTATCTCTGGGTATTAGCTACTCACAGATTGGAACTAAGGAAAAAGTTTGGTAGGTGAACTAGAGAAATGACTCAGCACTTATGACCACCTGCTATTCTTCCAGAGCCTGTGAACATGGTTCCCAATAGCCATGAGAGTTACTTCACAAATGCTTATAACTGCAGCTAAGAGGTATATGGCATGCTTGGAATATGTAAATATACACAAACATACATGCATACAAAAGTAATCAATCATATACTAAATATCAAGTGTAAAGAAAAATACATTGTTGAGAACATTAGGGAAGATAAGGTCCTTTTCTAGAGCAAAGACTGAAGTATTAAGAAAATTTCAAAAGAAACTTTGATATTGAAGGGCTAAACTAGGGAAAAGACTGTCTTAGAGTTTTTATTGATGCAATGAAACATCATGAACAAAAAGCAAAACAACTTGAGGAGTGAGGGATTTCTTTAGTTTACACTTTTACATCACTGTTAATCACTGAAAGGAATTCAAACAGGGCAAGCATCTGGGCACAGAAGATCATGCAGAAGCCATGCAGGCCTACTAACTATTAGAGCTTGCTCCTAGTGGCTTACTCAGTCTGCTTTCTTTTAGAACCCAGTACAACCAGTTGAGGGATGGACCCAACCACCATAAGATGGCCCCTTCCCCATTAATCACTAATTTAAGAAAATGCTTTAGAGTCATGCCTACAACCTGATCTTATGGAGGTATCTTCTTAATTGAGATTCCCTCCACTAGCTGACTACAACTTGTGTGAAGTTAACATATTTCTGTCCAGCACAATTGACCCTTGTCAACTTAAAAGACCAATATATCAGGCCCAGACTCATCCTTTCATTTCTCATTTATTCTCAAGATCTCACATTAAAAATATAAATAATTTTTGATATCTCAGTCTTTACAAATTCACAGTAAAAGTTCAGTCTCTTTAAAATAGTTATTCTATTTTAAAAATAGAATTAAAGTCCTTTAAAACTCAATGTCTCTCAATTCTGGACTTCACAAAAATGAAAAATAAATACTTTCTGGTTTCAAGAGGTTAAAACCAAGATACAGACAACCAAACAAAGCAAAACTAAACTAAAACAGTAGAAATATCTAAATGTTCAATGTCTGGAACTCACTCACAATCTTCTGGGCTCCTCCAAGGAGCTTGAGTCTCTTCTTCTCTGGCTCTCTAGCTCTTCACTCCTTTACACACAGCTTGTCTTCTAGGCCCCAGCTTGCTCCACTCCACTGTTGCTGCTGTTCTTGGTTGTCATCCCATATTACTGGCATCTCCAAAAATGCTAGCATCTTCTGCTTCTACTGGACTATACTACTTTCACTAATAACCCTTCGTAGTCTCTTTTTCTCATTCCAAGCCTCATCTTCTCTGCATGATGATAAGTTTGTGGCCCTTAAAGACACTGAGTCTGCACCTTTCCCAATGGCCTCTCCCGGACTCCCATAGTGTCAAGCCTTGGGTTTTCTCCATGACCTGTTCATGCCTTCAAAACCAGTACCAGTGAATGACTCTTACAATACAACATTTGGCTGCCAGTATATATAAAATGTGAAACTTAAGAATACAATTAAATATGCTTTTCTAGTGCAAAGAAAAAAATAAAACAACTCCAGGGCTTGTTACTCCTTCACAAAGCACATCTTTACTCTCAAATTCCAAATGTACAGTTCTTTTAAAATTGAAAAACTTCTATTAGATACTATTGAGTTGGAAGCAGATGCTCTCATCCTTTGAGAAACATGGCCTTTCTCAATAGATGCGGTTCTTACTCAATGCAATACAGTGGCTAATTGCTGGCTTTCCTGACTACCCCTTTTTGTTTTTTTTTTTTCTGTTGTTTCTGTTGTTGTTATTTGTGTTTTAATCTATGACTTCTCATTCTGTTTGGGGATTTTTGTTTTGCTTTGTTGTTTTTTTTTTAAGTTTATTTTTACATCCCAACCTCAGTTTTTCCTCCCTCCTTATCTTAGTCCTTTCCCTCAATTCCTTTCTTTTTCACCTCCCCATCCACTCTGTTTCTCTATAGAAAGGAGGAGGTCTCCAATGGATATCAATTTGCCATGGTATACAAGTTGCAGTAAGACTAAGTGCCTCCTCTTGTATTAAGGTCAGACAAGGCAACCCAGTAGGAGGAAAGGATCCCAAAAGAAGGCAACAGAATTAGAGTTAGCACTTCTCTGACTATTAGGAGTTCCACAAGAAGACCAAGCTATACATTTGTAATATGTGTGTAGAAGACCTAGGTCAGTCCCATGCAGGCTCCCTGGTTGGAATTTCAGTCTCTATTAGCCTCTATGATATCAGGTTATGTGATTCACTGGGTTTTCATGTGGCATTCTTGACCCTTCTTGCTCCTGGAACCTTTTCTACCCTGCTTCTGAATGTTTGGCTGTGAGCCTATGCATATGTTTCCATCAGTTTCTGGGTGAAACCTCTCTGATGACTAGGCACCAATCTATGAGTATAACAGAATATTATTAGGAATCATTTCGTTGATTATTTTGCCAGTCCTGTTTGGTTCTATCCTATGTCTCTAGGCTATCTAGGGTCCTAACCCTCCAGACAGTGTCAAGGGTCTGTGTCCTCTTCTGGCATGGCTCTCAAACTGGACCAGTCATTCACTGGCCACTTGCAGTTCTTAAAATGTTACACTCATTAAACATCTTTACTCAAGAATTTTTTATATGACTTTGGTTATATAAATATATTTTTAAAATACACAAAATCTATGTTTACCAATGGAAGTTTTCATATTGGGTTACTTAGTCTAGCTTTGACATAAGGGTTTTTGCATTGTCTTATTGTATCTTGTTTTGGCTGTTATCTCTTGGAGACTTGCTATTTTCAGAAGAGAAAATGGATTAAAGGCGTGCGCCACCACTGCCCGGGATTTCTGAGTTCGAGGCCAGCCTGGTCTACAACAGAGTGAGTTCCAGGACAGCCCGGGCTACACAGAGAAACCCTGTCTCAAAAAACCAAAAAAAAAAAAAAAAAAACAGAAGAGAAAATGGAGGGGTGAGTGGTAGTGGATATCGGGGAAAGAGGAGAAGTAGGGGGACCTGAGAGGAATAGAGTAAGGGAAAACTGCTGTTGGGATCTATTGTATGAAAAAAGAATCTATTATCAATAAAATCATATTTGATGAAAGCAACTTTACATACTAATGAGATGAATATGCTTGCTTACTTTTACAAAGAATTATATTGTGGCTGAATTTTGATTCCTCAGGAGGTAGAACATCTTCACTGTTTAACAGAATTGATCAATATCTAGATTTCATAACTGTCAACACTGAGAACACACATACCTAGTACAAAATGGCAGTATGATTAATGCCATTTCAGAAACTGTTAGAAAATTTATAATAATTTTAAGCAAACACGTATTGAATGAATTTTATGAAATTTAAGTCAGCAATTCAAATTACAATTTCTAAAACTCATGAATCATAATATAATTCAAATTCATATTAATTTGGTACTTGCATGCTGATAAATGATGGTAGGAAAATATTTATTCTTGATTGTTTTAATTAAACCCTTATCTTCCTGCAACATCAGAAAAGTTTGTACATGCAATAAAACCCCTACAATTCATAACATGCAGCAGTTTCAGACTGAGAGATATTTTAGGTAAGGTATACTGGCATTGAAATGAGTACAGGGAAATGTGTTCATGTTGTATGTAAGGAGACTGGATTGACACCACAATGAAAATTGTGAAAGTATTGTGAATAAATTCAGACTCAGCATGCCTTATATGTTGAATTTAATTTTGCTTACTGAATAGTCACAAGTTTCTTAGTTGTCTCCCAATATTTGCAATCCCAACATTGAATAAAGCAATTGTGTATGGGAAGGTTACACAGAGTATAATGTGGATACTTGAGGGACTACACTAATAGAACATTATTTACATATGTGTGCATGTATGTCCATATGTGTATTTTTATGTATATATTAGAAGGGGGTTGTGACATTGGGATACGTGATAGCAGCCTGATATTCCAACAATGTCTATCTGCAGGTTGGAATGGCAAAAACTGTGTTAACTGTGACCCCATGAAATAGGAAGACTCAACACTCCTAACCCAGTGATGAAAACGTGAAAGATTCCTATAAACTCTATAGCACTGAGTCCACATTTTTGTGGACTTTGAAACTAGACACTGCAGAGTGGTAACAGCAGGAGACTATAGTAGCAGTACTACATATATTGTCTTCATACCTGATACATGTCAGCCACCTATTGGGATGTCCTGCACATATTGATGGTATGTTTCCTCATTCCATACACACAACCATATATGTATCTCCCAAGTGATTCCAAATCCACTTAGGTGCCAGTCAACACACCATTCATTGCACACACAAAACCTCCTAGTTGGACCTTCTTATACATCATACACAAGTGGTATTTGGTTCTGTTACAAGTTTTTCTGAATTTTCTTGGCTTCTTCTTGTCAAAAGATTATATGTAATTTAAACAAAACAATGACAAGAAACCAGCATTTCTAAGAAGAATATCATGAATTTTGCTAGGTAGGCATTAGCAAATAATCTGTTCACAACAGATAGTGCACTGACAACAGACTGAAGAAATAATTTCAACCAAGTCTGCCTTAGTGAGTCAATGACTTTATTAGAAGGGCTTAAAAGACCATAGCTAAGGGCTTACCCATAGACAGGCAGAACAACTTTAAAAAGCTGAGCCAATTAAACACACCCTCTAGCAACTGTTGCTGCTTGTATACCTTTGAAAGTGAATGTGCTTGGATATTGTAAATTTCATGAGCTTTCTGAGTCATATATGGTTTGCTTTCTAGCAAATATTATGCAATTCCTTTCTTCTTCTAAAGAAATTCAGAGGAAATGGCTACACAGAAAGGCTAACCTCTTTATATATTCCTTGGAATGAATTCTGTCCTTCACAGTTTCATTAAATTTTCCATGAAATTTAAAATACATACATAAAATTGCATGTATTATAATAGTAGACATTGCATATAAGTTCCCTTCTATAATTGGCACCCAGATAAATAAATTGAGTTGTCAGCAGCTAAGTCTCTCATCTACCTTAACAGACTATTCATTAAAGAATGATTACATCCTCACTTCTAATGCCATGTATTTTGTCTACTTTGAACGTGACATAAATAGAATTTTAGACTGAATCCTCTGTCATGCCATGTTTTATCATCTCAACATAAGATTTCTGGCATTAAACATATACTAATGGGCACTTGTATATATTCGGTTGCATTGTCCATTAAACTATATATAAGTGACATAATTAGCCTATAGCTACAATGCCTTTGCTAGAAACGGATTGTTTTTCTTTTGCAAAAGAATTTCAGAATTGTACATTTTTATGATGTCTGCATATCTCTGGGTGTGTCTTCTAAATAGAAACACTAAAAATATCTTTTTAATTTAATTTATCATTATTGTGGGGTTTTATAAGTTTGTCTCAAGCACTTGTGAAGGTCAGAGTTCAATTTTTGGCAATTGTTGCTCTAATGTAGACGTCTGTTGGTCCTAAAGATCAAACTCAGGTGGACATTGCTTTAATACGTAGCTTTTGCTACATGACCATCTCTTGAGCTCATATGTACTTAATCATTAAATGAATCATTGATTTTAATGTTTTTAAAACTTTAATTGTGTGAATAAATTACTAATTATTTTTAATCTATTTTAGTGAAAGAAGAAAATAGGAGGCTTTTTAACCCATATTAGTGTCACAAAAATATTATTAACTAGTTCATTTTAACTCAATTTTAAGACTGAAACACAATTTGTCTACAGTAGAACTCAGCAAACCTAAAACAAATTATAAGGTCAAGAAAATTCACTCCATACACTTTAGCACAAAGTAATGGATGGGCACATAAACTTCACTGTGGAGAAAGGAGGTGCTACATGTATTTGTATACATATAAAGGTCATATGTAAGTACATAAACTGAAATTACAAAGAATGTGCTATTCTGCATATATAGAAGACAACAATTTAAACAACTCTTTGTGTCTCACATAACAATATTTGTATATTGTCATTGTGATACTGGTTTCCTGTACCTAGAATTTTCCACTCTATAGTGGTGGCAAGAAAAGTTCGCAACTGTGGTAAAATGTCTGGCAAACAGAATTTAGATTCATTTTGGCTAAGGATCTCGGGACTGTCAGTCTAGGACTGCTTGACCTGCTGCTCCTGGTTTTGTGGTAGGGCAAAACTACTTGTGATGGTTTGTACATGCATTGCCAGGGAGTGGCACCATTAGAGTGTGGCCTTCTTGTAGTGGGTATGTCACTGTGGGCATGGGCTTAAGAACCTTCTCCTAGGTGCCTGGAAGCCAGTCTTCTAGAATCCTTCAAAGGAAGTTGTAGAACCCTTAGCTTCTCCTGCACCATGACTGCCTGGATGCTGTCATGTTCTTGCCTTGATGATAATGGACTGAACCTAAGAACCTGTAAGCCAAACCCAATTAAATGCTGTCCTTATAAGGACACTTTGGTCATGGTGTCTCTTCACAGCAGTAAAACCCTAACTAGGACACTACTCACCACACAATAGGCAGCAGAGACAGCAGAAAAGGATAGAGCAAGATATGGTTCTGAAGAGTACATTCCCAGGGAGCATACTTTCCTACTTCAGCCTTCTAGGCTCCAGGGGAGGGACTGGGAGGGGAAAAGGGAAGGGAAACTACAGTTCAAATGTAACATATGTGAGAAAAATAAACAATAGAAAACAATTAAAAAAAAAAAACCAACAACACTTGAACCTCACTACAACAGGCAAGGACTCTACCACTGAACTACTTCTCGAATCATCATTTCAGCTCAGCCCCATACCAGGTCCTACCACCTGCCATTAATCCTTCCACCTGGCATTCATCCTACCCTCTGTGATCGATGCCTTCAACACTTAAGACTTGAGGGACACTAAAGATGTAAGTCATAGCACAAAATAGTCATGCACCTTTCACCACTGAACTAGTAGCTATGGTTCTTATAGTATGGATTCAGAAGGCTCTCAACTAAATTTCTCATCTTAGGAAAATGTGGGCCTCTTCATTCTCTGTAATGGATTCCTCCGAGTGTAAAAACCCAAGTTCAAGTGATATAGTCCTTCTCTCTCTCAGTCTTTCTGTCTCTTTGTCTCTCTCGATGTCTCTGTCTCACTCTGTCTCTCTTAGTCTTTCTCTCAGTCCCTCTCCCTCCCCCTCCCTTCCTCCCTCCCTCCTTTCTTCCCTCCCTCTCTGTCTCTGTCTCTCTCTGTCTGTCTCTGTCTCTGTCTCTCTCTCTGTCTCTCTCTCTCTCTTTCTCTTCTGTGACCAAGAGTTTTGTTGTAACAATTACACACAGTGCAAATTCCTTAATAAAAATTATGGAAATTAATCTAGTTTCAATCAAGGTAATCACTGAGAAATCCACAAGCAAGTATGAGGCATGGGCTGTTTGTAAGCACCTGAAGATGAAATCCCTGGAAATGTGAAGATACCAGACACCACCCATTACAGATCCATTCTGCCATTCAATGTAGAAGATTAGACAAATGAAAAAAAACAAGTCTAAAGCTTAAACAATGCCACTGGAAAACATTTCCTGATAATTGAGATTTTTTAATTTGTTTTCAATAAGCTATGTTCATTGTTTAGCTTTGAATCTTGCATATCAGCCACTCTTTGATATTTTTATTTTATTTATTCATAGTTTTATGTACAATAATGTATACCTGTAATATTTTAATCTCAAAATTGTTCTGTGACCAAACGTTTCTGGCAGTGATTGAGCAGGCGTTTGAACATACCAGGCACGTATTCTATTGCCAAACTACAGCCCCAGCCCTGGAATCCTGTTCTCACTAAGGCTTCCTCGAGGTATGACTTCACAATTTCCCAAACATCATGTCCTACAGGTGAGCAAATGAGAATCTTTCACTTTTGAATACATCTAATATTGGACCAATTAAAATTTTCTTCTTTGCGTTAAAACAAAAATTTATCTACTATAACTCATAACAACAATAATAACGCATACACATAAAATTGTTTCCAGAATGTGCTGCTTAGAGCTAAGCTAGATTTTGTCTCTGTGACTAACTTAAACAATTGTGTTTATAAAAGTACACGCTAGTAAAGCATGGAGAACTACCAAAGGGGGAATTTTTTTTTTTTTTTTTACATTGATATTGTAGATGCCACAAGGAAAAAAAAAGAGGCAGAGATTTGATGTTTTGTTTCTTCTAAACATTACAATATATATAAAAATTTAAAATCCTAGCGAACTTCAACAATATCTATTGTCTGCCCATAAATTTTCTCCACAGGTTGGTCAGTTATTGGAAGAGCTCACATCATTTCATTAAAGATAATTAAGCCACATTATGAACACACAATTACAAAGACTTGGAAACCTGTCTACATATCCGTTCTGCTCCAAAGTCAATTTGTCTCTGCTTTTTCAGCATGCCAGAAAAAAAATTGCTTTACTTCTAGGATTAATGTAGAGCATCAACTTGAATTGAGCAGCTTCATTCACAAATCCTTCAACTTATATTAATCTAAAGCATCTGAACACTGGCAGAGTTGCAAAACGCCTGGGATGAAAAAAAATAAGAAAAAGAAAATGAATCTTTATAGTTTCTTATATTGAAAACATTGTTGTCAGGCTAAACTCTGGAAATAAAAAATCCTTTTCCTGCTTATTCATATGAACATTTAAAAGAATTTTCAAAATTCAGTCTCTTTGAATGTTTCATAAAGTCTAAGCTTCATGTGGAGCACAACTTATTCATATAATAGGACTCGTACATCTAAAAGCAAAATAAAATCTCCTTATATCATTTTTTATTCATTTAAGTTGTTATACTAATTTTAATTCATTAAGATATTGCTTTTTCACCAACCCTTAACACTTTTAATGATACTCTGTTATGCTTGCAAACAATAGCATGTCATTCTCTGAGAGGCTCCACCCAGCAGATGACTCAGACAGATATGGGCACCCACAGCCAAACAGTTGATGGAGCATGGGGACACTTATGGAAGAATAGGAAGAAGGATTGCAGCCTGAAAGAGACAGGAACTCCACAGCAAAACCAACAGAGTCAACTAACCTGGATCCTTGGGCTCTTAGAGTGTGAACCACCAACCAAAGAGCATACACGGGCTGGACCTGTGTCTCCTCAATCATATATAGCAGATAGGCAGCTGAACCTTCGTGTGGGTCCTGAACAACTGGAGCGAGGCTATCACAAAAGCTGTTGCCTGTATGTGGGATATGTTCTTCTAGCTGGGCTGCCTTGTCTGGCTTAAGTGGGAGAAGAAGCACCTAGCCTTGCAGAGACTTGAAGTGCCAGGATAGAAGAAATACCCAGGGAAGGAGGTTCACCTACTCAGAAGAAAAGGAGAGAGTTCGGAAGGATTGTGGGAGGGGGTAAACAGGTTAGGGACAGTGAATGGGAAATAACGTAAATATGTAAAATAGACAAAATTAAATGAAAAACTATTGCCTCTTTAGCTGAACATAATTGAACAATGTGAAGTCATGTCTCTATCAAAATACCTTTGGTAAAAGCCTCCAACTGACTACTTCTCAAATATCACTGAGATTGTCAATTGAAACTTGAGTTTCATTTGTATCTTTTGATCTCTGCTAAACATATTCCCCTTAAACAAAAGCTAAAAAGTCTACCTAGCTTTCTCTCATACTTTTGAACACATCTCAAATAAATGTAATCATTTTGTCTTCCTCATCATTATACGTGATGGATAAGGTTTCAAGATGGCTCCAGATAACAAAAAGCATAAATATCAAAATTATTCTTGGGTTCATTTTAGATGCATAAAGAACCAGCACATGAGCCACAGAGAGGTGAAGGGAAACAGAAGATATTCCACACTAAATAACATGAGATTCATGGGATGGGATGAGGAAAACATACTTCAAAGTTCCAAGTCTAATAATTTTTGACATAAAAGGGAAACAGATGGACTCAGAGGTGAGACTGAACTGGGAGAGTTGGTATTTAATCCATAAAGGTAGTGGCATTCAACTATTTTCTGAAAGTGACGATGTTTCAAAATATTATTTGATACTATGCAGAGAGGAGATGAAAAAGGAAGGACAGTAACCCATGTTCTGCCCAAAGATGGGTTTTGTGTTCCTAATTTAAAGATAGTATGTTACTTTCATTAAGTGAGTTATTCCAGCTAATGAAAGTTGTACTTGTCATGTAGTAGAGAAGCTATCTCATTTGAGGAGGAAGTGAAGCCTCAGATCCCCTAAAGCTGGCTCTAAGAACTTGATTTATGAGTTTGCTAAGCGTATGTAATTATAAAAGCACTTATGTGGTACAGAGGACTCCCCAGGAGGCAAGTGATCAGTAAAAACCCAAAGAAGATTTTTTTTTTATTTTAAGATACCTTGAGATTTGGGTTGAGATATAGTTTATAAATGAAACGACATCCAAGTGCTTGAGTTGAGACACATATGTCAAGTGGGAGAAATCCAAAGAAAGTGAACCTTGATAATATGGAAAGATAACTTTTTTACTTATGATATGTTGAATACAATTATACTCTGAGGAAACATGAACCTTGAAAAGGATGAAAGAGAGAAAAGGTGAAATGAGGAAGCAAGGTGCCAAGGGGCTAGTCAGAAGAAATGTAATTAAAAATACGGATGCATTGATTAGCCATGGAACTTAGGAATTGGGCTTATCCTCTGCATTCTTTTTTTCTTTTATTGGATATTTTCTTTATTTACATTTCAAGTGTTATCCCCTTTCCCAGTTTCCCTTCCAGAAACCCCCTATGGCATCCTCTTCAACCTGCTTCTATGAGGATGCTCCCTGACGCTCACTCCTGCCTACCCGCCCTAGCATTCCCCTACACTGGGACATCAAGCCTTCACAGGACCAAGGGCCTCTCCTCCCATTGATGCCAGACAAGGCCATCCTGTGCTACATATGCAGCTGGAACTGCAAGTATACTCTTGGTTTGTGGTTTTAGTCCCTGAGAGCTCTAGGGGCGTCTGGTTGGTTGGTACTGTTGTTCTTTCCATGGGGTTGGAAACCCTTTCAGCTCTTTCAGTCCTTTTTCTGATTCCTACATTAGGGACCCCATGCTCAGTCCAATGGTTGGTTGCCAGCATCCACCTCTGTATTTGACAGGCTCTGCCAGAGCCCTTCAGGAGACAGCTATATCAGGATCCTGTCAGCAAGCACTTCTTAGCATCCACAATAATATCTGTGTTTGGTGATTATACGTATATGAGATTGATCTCAGGTGTGGCAGACTCTGGATGGCCTTTCCTTCAGTCTCTGCTCTACACTTTTAATCTATATTGCCTCCTGTGAATATTTTGTTCTCCTTTCTAAGAAGCACTGAAGCATCCATACTTTGGTCTTCCTTGGTTTTGAGCTTCATGTCGTCTGTGAATAGTATGTTGGGTATTCTGAGCTTAGGAGCTAATATCCACTTATCATCAGTGCATACCGTGTGTATTCTTTTGTGATTGGGTTACATCACTCAGGATGATATTTTCTAGTTCCGTCCATTTGCCTAAGAATTTCATGAATTCATTGTTTTTAATACCTGAGTAGTACCCATTGTTTAAATGTACCACATTTTCTGTATCCATTCCTCTATTTAAGGACATGTGGGTTCTTTCCAGCTTCTGGCTATTATAAATAAGGCTGCTATGAACATAGTAGAACATGTTTCCTCCTAATATGTTGGAGTTATCTTTTGGATATATGACCAGGAGTGGTATAGTTGGGTCCTCAGGTAGTACTATACCCAAATGTCAGACTGATTTCTAGAGTCATTGTACCAGCTTGCATTCCCACCAATGGAGGAGTGTTCCTCTTTCTTCACATCCATGCCAGCATCTGCTGCCACCTGAGTTTTTGATCTTAGCCATTATGATTGGTGTGAGATGGAATGATGACTAAGGATGTTAAACATTTCTTTAGGTACTTCTCAGCCATTCAATATTCCTCAGTTGAGAATTCTTTGTTTAGCTCTGTCCCCCACTTTTAATACGAGTATCTGATTCTTTGGAGTCTAACTTCTTGAGTTCTTTGTGTATATTGGATATTAGCCCTCTATCGAATGTTGATTGGTAAAGATCTTTTCCCAACCTGTTGTCCTCTGCATTCTTAAATATACTCATTCAGTTGCCCATGTACAGCTTCAAATCTCTTAAGATATGTGTTTTGGTATTGTTTTCATGCTTGTGAAAGAGCCTGGAGTAATACATGCCAAAAGCTTTCCATTTTTACATATTGCAAATTATTTTCCTGAATTTGAATGGATGAAATAGGCGTTTATTTTAGGCTTGAGAACGTGTTAATGGTCTAGTATTACCTGAGAAGAGATCATCTTGATTATTAATTGATGTGGAAATGTATGTCACTTTGTGGCGTACCATTTTCTGTCTGGGATCCTAGACCATATCAATGGACAGCAATAGTTCAGCGGACTCTTCTTCTCTGCTTCTTGATTATGCATCCTTTCTCACAGCTACTTACCCTTCCTGTCATCTTGAGTTGGCTGACAGATGGGCTATACCCTGAAACTGTGGCTAAAATAAACCCTCTCTCCACAAAGCAGCTTTTCTTGGGGTATTTTATCACAACAATAGAAAAAAGAAGGTAAGGGAAACATTCATGTGTGGCATTGTAGAAGACAAACTTCTAAAATGATATGTAGAATGGTAGAATAATAGAACTTTAACAAACAATACTTAGACTTCTTGAGAAAGGTAAGATAAACTTTAACTGAAAAGAAAGTGTCAATAAGACTATTTCTTTGAAACAGTTTCTTTTCTGAAATGTTGTTTTCTGGTAGACTCATATCCATTGTTGTTTAAATTGGGAAGACACATAAAACCATACATGTAGTGTGTGTGTTTGTGTGTATGTATGTGTGTGTATAATTTTAAAACATTGTTTTATGATTATATTATTATTGACTTTAAATATTAGTCAAATAAATATTATTCAACATGCATATATGCTACAACATTCATGTGTGGCATTGTAGAAGACAAACTTCTAAAATGATATGTAGAATAGTAGAATAATAGAACAATAATAGATAATTATTGAATATGATTCAATAAATGTTGAATATGCATGAAAAAAAATAAAATGTAAGCCAACAACAGCAACAAAACCAAAGACCATTTCTCCAGGGCATACATGGAGATGTTTGCTTCTCTCCATAAAGATATTGTTTGCTTGTTTGTTTCCATATACTTTCTTTTTTTTTTTTTTTTTTTTTTTTTTTTTTTTGGTTTTTCGAGACAGGGTTTCTCTGTGTAGCCCGGGCTGTCCTGGAACTCACTCTGTAGACCAGGCTGGCCTCGAACTCAGAAATCCGCCTGCCTCTGCCTCCCAAGTGCTGGGATTAAAGGCGTGCGCCACCACCGCCCGGCTCCATATACTTTCAATTAAGACTTAATAATGAATACAATTTATCAGTGTCCTTGAGTTCTTACTGTTCTTGATTATGTGCAAATTGATTACTAATAATTTGTTCTTAAAGAGTTATTTTTAACATTATTGCTGAATGAAAATAGATATTCTTTGTGAATTTTTTTAACTTTGATTTTTTACCTAAATGATTGAGGACTCCATTCAATAACAAATATATAAGTTTATAAGTGTAATCTATATGTGAGATTATATCATATATGACTACAAAAAGACAAACACAAACTCAAAGTACCCTCTATGGACAATAGTAGCATGCTATAAATTTCCTGAAATTAACTTTGTACATTTTGAAACTTTATTTAAGAAGCAATAGAAATAAAAATATAGTGAAGTATTAAATAAAAATAAGGATTATGATTTATTCATTAAACTTTATTTAAAATACTAAAACTTTTCTAATGAATGAAAGATGCTTTGTTTGCATATGGTGATCAAACGATATTTAACTTTGTGACCTTTTATTTTCTTCTTTATGTTGAAAATAAGTTCTTTTCTCATACAATATAGACTGATTATAGTTTCCCCTCCATCTATCCCTCCCAGTTCCTCTGCACCTCTGCTCTCCTTTCTGTCTACCAAAAGAAAACAGCAGGATAACAACCAAACAGAGATAACAACTGAACAGGACAAAATAAAATATAATAAAATGATCTGCCTCATTTTCTCCATGTCCAAGATATGCCTCCTTTTCCTCTCTGATTTTATTAATTTGGATATTCTCCTTCCCCTTTAGGTAGTTGAATGTTTGTCTATTTCTTCAAAGGATCCACACTATGTTTTATTCATTCTTTGTTTCTATCCTATCAATTTCATCCCTGAATTGTCTCATCAAATTCAGAGAGTTATTTTATTTTTTTTATTTTATTTTTATTTTTATTTTATTTTTTGTATCTGTTGAAACAGACTTTGTGTTCAATCATGTTATTGATTTTGGAGAGAGTTTCATGGGTAACAGAGAAAAGGGTATACTCTTTTGAATTTGGGTAAAAATTTCAGTAAATATTACTTAGGTTATACTATCTGTTAGCTATAGCATTACTTGGTTTAGTTTTGGTCTGGATGACCTGTCCATTGCTGAAAATGGAATACTGAGTTTCCCACAATCAGGGTGTGAGGATCAATATGTGATATAGACTGTAGTCATGTTTGTTTTACAAACTTGGTTGCCCTTGTCTTCGAGGCATAGAAGGTAAGTATGAAAATTTCATCCTGATGGACTTTTTCCTGAGATGAGTATGTTGTGTCATTCTCCATATCCTTTAATTAGTTTTGGTTTAAAGACTATTCCATTTGATGTTAAAATGGCTACACCAGCTTGCTTCTTAGGTCCATTTTCTTGATATATCTTTGTCTAACCCTTTAGAGGTAAAATTTATCCTTGATTTGGGGAGTAATTCTTGGACACAATAGGAGGAGGGTTCCTGTTTTTACATTCATTCTGTTACTCTGTGTCTTTTTATTGGGGCATTAAAACCACTGATACTGAGATATAGCAGTGACCTCGCATTATTGGTTTGTGTTATTTTTATTATGTTTGGTGGTGGTGGAAGTGCCATATGTATGAATATGTTTGGGGAGGGGCAAGAGCCCTTCTTTTGATTTTGCTGCTCTAAGATTATTTATTTGCTATGTCTTCATAGGTGTAGTTAACCTGCTCAGGTGTGAGTTTTTCTTCTATCACTTTCTGTAGGGTCCAGTTTGTACATACATAGTGTTTAACTTTGACTTTATCATCGAATATCTTATTTTATCCATCTATGGTGATCAGAAGTTTTGCTGAGTCACTTATCAAGTCTGGCTTCTGTGGTCTCTTAGATGTTGCAGCACATCTGTCCTGTCTCTTCTGGCTTTTAGAGTCTTCACTGAGATGTCAAGTATAACTCTGAATGTTCTGCCATTATATACTACCTGGTCATTTTCCCTTGCTGCTTTTAACAGTATTTCCTTGTTCTGTATGTTTAGTGTTTGATTAGTATGTGGTATATTCTTTTCTGGTCCAATATATTTGTTGTTCCTTATGCCTTTTGTAACTTCATAGACATCTCTTTCTTTAAGTCAGAAAATTTTTCTTCTATAATTTTTTGTTGAAAATATTTTGGGGCTTTAGAGCTAGGATTCTTCTCCTTTCTTTATATCTATTATGTTTGTTTTGTCATTTCATAGTGTCCCACATTTCCTGGATGTTTTCTGTCAGGAGATTTTTTTTTATATTTAACATTATTTAAATCATCTTATCAATTTCCTTTATTGTATCTTCAATCCTAGATATTCTTTTCCATTTCTTTTATTCTTTTAATGATGTTTGTATCTGTCCTTCCTGATCAAATCTAAATATTCACTTCCATAAATCCCTTTGTTTGGGTTTTCTTTATTGATCTTATTTCCAATTTCATGTCTTGAATCGTTTTACTTATATTCTCACACTGCTTGTGTTTTCCTAGATCTCTTTATATTCATTTCCTCTTTAAAGACCACTATTATATTTATAAAGGTTGTTTAAGTTCTATTTATGTGTGTGTTTGTGTGTGTATGTGTG
This sequence comes from Mastomys natalensis, assembly GCA_021653895.1. Taxonomy (NCBI): domain Eukaryota; kingdom Metazoa; phylum Chordata; class Mammalia; order Rodentia; family Muridae; genus Mastomys; species Mastomys natalensis. The sequence continues at coordinate 347,552 of JAJTUV010001802.1, forward strand.
TGTTTCTAATATGTTGGAATATTCAGAAATATTCTGTAGTAGGATCGCTGAGTTCTAGTGGAGATATATTGCCCTGGCTGATGTTCTGTTTGTTATGCTGGTGTCTTAGTATCTGGGTTTGGGATGATTATATGTCTATGTGCTGATTTCTGGATTTGTCATTATGGAGTGGGCACCTATTTCCCTTGGTTTCTGGTTCCTCTGTTTCCTTGGCCTGCTCGGGTTGTGTGTTCACAAGGAATGCATGCTGGCACTGGAAGCTATGATACTGAAATGAGTTGGCAGAAGGAAGGTTGGAGAAGAAAGACTTTCTGATCCATTAGGGATGGGGTCAGACAGAAAAGGGGAACCATAGCAGGTTTTCTGCTACAGAGCTGGGGAAGAGACTTGGCAGATTGAATTTCATTAACAACAGGAGATATATGTGGGTCTGCTGTAAGCCTACTTGTTACCTTGGGAGGATAAGCACTTACATTGCCAGGGGTTACCTCATGAAGTAGGAGGATGAAGGTTAGAAGGGAAAGATCTGTGGGACCCACAGGAAATAGGAGCAGGAAGAATTCTAAGTTTGTTCTGGCACAAACTTAGATATTAGACTGGGGATTGAGTCTGGGGAAAATAGAGAGGTGTATGGACAGCATACCTGGTTTTTGGTTTTTTGTTGTTTTTAGCAGATGTGCCTTGTGGTTTGTTAGGGGGTGCCTGACAGATTTAGGGGCTAGGAAACAGTGAGAAAGGAGGAAGGAGGTTAGGAAAGGATACCTTATGTGATCCACAAGAGTTGCGAGTAGCAGGGAAAGAAAGCTGCAACTAATGTTCTGTTGCAGTGCTAGGGACAATACTGGGGGAATGGATCTGAAAGAACCTCAAATTTATTTTCATCAGAACTTTACAAATAGTGTTAAAATCATTATTATTGATACTCATTGATTTACAAGTGATTTGTTTGCTAAATATCAATTTATAAGATAAAATTTTAAAGGACATTGCTTATTTTTCTGTAAGCATAATGTCACAAATGTGTTTTCTTTACAACACATAATTGCTCTGTAAACAGTCAAAATTGTATTGCTGATAGCTGAATAAAAGTAGAAAAGTCAGTATGAATACTTCAGGTCCTCAGACACATGAGTACTGAGTAATCTAAGGACATGTTACTGATTCATGGAAACATATTCAGATGTTATATTAAACATGGATTTTAATACGTATAGATTGCCTTTCCATTTTTCTGAAAAAGAAAAGAATACAACTGTGTTTAAATTGGGATTTTAAGATTCTTTAATACACTTAAAATTGTAGTCAGTTTGAATTCTCTTCTTTAATCATTTACTATTAGCCATCCAAAATGATTCAAAAGTCTACCTGCTTGTCTTTTTATCATTGTATAAAATGATTTCAAAAAGAAATAAAATAAAAATCATAGGAATCATTTATCTTTAGAAATTGTTGTGTTATTTGACTTCCTGACACATGCAATTTCTGAGTATGCTGATGAGCAATAAGAACGTTTGTAACTACTTACTGCTACAGTGTAGAAGAGACATGAGAGCAGTCTTCCCATAGTGTTTTGGGTGTGATAGTTAATTGATGTTTGTGTCCTAGTTTACTTTCTTTCGCTGTGATAACATATCCTGACAATAAAGGCAACATAGGGAAGGAAAGAGTGTATTCATAAAATTCCAGGTTACATTTAATCAAGTGGGGAAAGCAAGGCATACACTCAAGTAGCTTGTCATATGACATCACAATCAAGAGCAGAGAGAAACAAATAGACTCAGGATACCTGCTTGTTTCTCTCAGCTAGCTTTCTCCTATCTAAGAGAGTTTAGGATCCCTGCTAGGGAATGGTGCTGCCAAGAGGGGATTGGATCAATTAATAGTCAAGACAATCCCGCAGGAATACTCACAGACAACGTTTTCTAGATAATTCTTCAATTGTCACTCATTTTCCAGGTGATTTTAATTACAAGTTGATATTAACAGTTGCTGACACATGATTCAAACTAACATGTTTGGATTTCAAATCTATGTCATCATCAAAACTATTTTTCATAAAACAGAGGCATTCCACCTTCTGTACTGACACAATGTTTGCATTTTTATAATATGATGCTTCAAAAATGTTAGTTCATTTTTGCCATAAACAGCAAAAATCCACTAAAACAGTGTTTGCAAGTCTCAGGAAAAACAGAGATGACCCCTTGTTATGAATCCTCTCCTCTTCTATGATTATTCTAAGAATACTTAATGTACTACAGGAAAAAATAATGTTATATCATTTGACATATGTGTCAAATACAATATAAGTTTTATATGTAGCAACCATGAATAATAATCATAGGTTATGTTAGTAATCAATATATCACATTGATCAATAGTATCATAGTAATCAATGAATAATCTAATGAGAGTAATTCAAGTATTAGTCAGAAATAACAAAAGAAAAGGAGAAGAAGAAAAGAAAAAACGAAACAAACAAACAAATGACACAGTCAAAGCACAATTTGTTACTTTTAAGTGTGTGTGTGTGTTTATGTGTGAATTGATAGATAGATACACAGCACATGTGATCAAGTACATAGAGGCCTGAAGTCGACCTTGGGTTTCCTATTCATTTGTTTGTTTCTTTCTTTCTTTCTGAAACAGGATCTCTACATATCCCTCATTGTCATGGAACTCGCTATGTAGACCAGATTGGTCTACACAGAAATCACCTGCCTCTAGCTCCAAATACTGGTAGGAAGTGTATGCACCTCTACCTGGCTTCGATACCCTTCACTCTATAAGGCATTGTCTTACTGAACTCACAAGTAACCCAACCTAGGTAGTCTGAGTAGCTAGCTTACTCCTGGAATCATCTGTAATCCAAGCATTAGGATTACTTGTTCCTGCCACAGGAACCCAGTTTTTGATGTGGATTCTAGGGATCAGAACTCCAATCCCCACAGATTCTCACATTTGCACAACAAGCACTTTATTCACTGAGCAAACTGCCCAGTCCCCACACAATTTGTTATTTTACAAAGTTATCAAGAATTAGACAAAAAAATATTGAGTGGGTAGGGAAGTAGAGAGGAATTGGAAGAGAAAAAGATGATCAAAATATATTGTATGGAGTGTTTTTTTTTTTTTCTTAAAAAAAAAAAAAAAAAAAGGATCTTAACCTAGGCCATATAAAAATTCTATACTCTTGGTCTGACATGCATAAAATTTGCAATTTGCTGCCTTCTTGCATATCAGCTGCTATTTTGTAGCAGGACTTTAAGCCGCAATCCTCAGGGCCCAATTGTCTTTATCTGTGAAGTAAGTGGAATAGTAAATCAACATTTTCCAAAATATGTACTTCATAACTCTCATTTTGGTGTGCTAATTTTATATAAAAACATTGCTATGGTCAGTGGTTTTAAATATAAGGCTAAAACACTGTTAAACAAGATTGTTTTTAATTAAAGACTCCCAAGAGATTGTTAACACAATAAAGAATTGTAAATCTCTCAGAAATTGATACAACATACAATGTCCTTTGAAAATGAAATGGTCTATATTTCCTCTTTCACTTTCTTCCAACCCTGTTAGAGGAAGTGAGTTATGTTGTGACATTTAAACTAGGAGATCTTCAGCTTTCATTTTATCACTGTATATTCTACTATTAATTTTTCCTGAGATGAAATAAATATCATTCACATTCATAGGCAATGAAAACTACCCAAAGAGGTGATTCCACTTGAGCATAGTTTAGAAAATCAATGCATTTATTGGAGTTATTTACAGGAAAACGGATGATTCCAAGGCTGTGTATCATGGAAATGACCACACAGCAACTGAATGAGGAGGCTGTATCCATGCAGCTTCTTACAGTTTGTACCAGGAAGGTACTTTGGAGAGCCTCCTTTCCCAGAAATTTATTGATATTTTCATAATCTTTAGAAATAACCTTGTTAATCTTTTCTCTTTCTTAGCTTTCTGATCCTTGTAAGTTTCTTGAACTTACTGAGTCATTATGAGCCTCCCTTTTTCTTCCAGGAAAGATTGTGTCAATTCAGAATAATAATATTTCAAAAATCTACATATTGTTTATACTATTAGCTACAAAACAGCTACATATCTTTCTATACGATTTTATTAGAACCCTACATTTTGACAAAAGTAGGAATCTACCTATAATAAAAGTACTCAATATTGAAGGATTTTCTATCATGAATATAATAAAGGTTATAATACAAAATTTAACTAGTATTCTTCCCATTATTCTATTAGCTGTACCGTAAGTTCTAAGTAAGTCACACATCTCTACAGTAATAGTGTTGAGATTTGAGCCTCTGAAATAGTTTCTCTTTAAAAATTCAGAATACCTATTTTCAGAACATTCCAATGAAAAATTACTCAGTGAAGTGCTGCATACTGCCTTCATCTTTAAACCGAAAAATGACAGCACCTGTACACAGGTTGTCTCATAGCTCCAGTGGTTACTGGCCTTACCATTAAGGAATAAGTTTACTATGTCTCAGCTTGTCTTGATGTGAGAACGAGATCTCTTTCATGAAATAGATGTGGCAAAGAGCACACTGCTTGTCCCAGAGGTGCTACTTCATAGAGCATTCACTTTCTCAATAATTGCATAATTAGTTTGTTTTACAAATCGTTAGGACTAGCTTTTCTTAGTTTGTGCTATACTATATAGTCACATTAAAAACCCACAGAAGAGATGTGGGTTTTCTTCATATTTTAGCAAAATACCATCAATTATAGCACTTATCAGAAGAATTAAAAGAGTCATGTGATTCTTCATCACACAACTGCAAGCGTATGGAACGAGGGATTATTAGAAGATTTGCAGGTTTTCTTTTAGGTTTGGTTTCATGTCACTATTTATAGCAAGAGTGTTCATTGAATAAGGATCGTAATGAATTTGTAGAAGGTTCCAGTCACAGAAAATAAAATGATTCTCTACTTATATACTAAAAATTGTTTTGTAGATTATCATTCCACAAAAAAAGTTTATATGTGATCAAATTTAGATGTCAGAACTGATCTGAGTCTCTGCATTACTCATACATGTTTTGGAAGGACACTTGGTTTTCAAGCAGTAGAAACCAGGAAGTTTTTCTATTTTACTAGGGAGTGATTCAGGAATCTTAGCATCATTGTACATTGTTTATTTCCTACTTGCTCAGGTAGTTCTAATGTCGTACATGCATTAATTTAGTAGAACATTTCTGAAACACTTGAATTTTCAAATTTTTGTCATTTGTCCCAGGAGAAAAAGACATTTTAGAATGTTGTGTTTGGGTGCTGGAGAGATGGCTCAGTGGTTAAGAGCACTGTCTGCTCTTCCAAAGGTCATGAGTTCAATTCCCAGAAACCACATGGTGGCTCTCAACCATCTGTACTTGGATCGTATGCCCTCTTCTGCTGTGTCAGCAACAGTGTGCTCATATACATAAAATAAATAAATACATCTTTTAAAAAATGAGATGTGGATGCTTGGAGCCAACCATCAGACTGAGCTCAGGGACCCCGATGGGAAGGACTGGAGGAACAGAACAGGATTGCAAACTCAAGAAAGAACAACATCGGCTGGCTGGACCACTCAGCGCTCCCTGGGACTAGACGGCCCAACCAAGGAGTGTATAGCAAGGGATCCATGTCTCCAAATGCAGATCCATGTCTCCAAATGCATGTGTAGCAGAAGATGGCCTTGCCTAACATCAATGAGAGGGAAGGCCCTTGGTCCTGTGGAGGTTTGATGCATAGGGGTGTGCTGTAGCAGTGGAGGGTGGATGAGCAACATTATAGATGCAAAGGGGAGGGAGGAGAGGGCAGATGTGGATGGGAGGTTCGAATCGAATGATTAAGAAAAAGAAAAAGAAAAAAAATGATGTTGTGTTTTTAAATTGACAGCTTCAAAACAAACTGACAATTATGTTTTATTCAAATACACAGCTTGAATTATCATTTCCCTCCATGCGAATTTTGAAGATTAATAAGTGTCAGGTTCTGTAAAATGTCAAAAATGGGAAAACTCCCTACTCTCGATTGCAAGCATGACCGTCACAGTCCATTGCCTCCACAGTTCTCTATGAATTGGCATTGGTTTCTGAACATTCTTATTTTTTTATTTCAATTGTAACTAATTAGTATCTCTGCATTCTGGAGAACACCAGGATTTAGGGCATTTTGCCTTAAACTTAATTTTTTTGGGGGGGATGATTTTCCCCTTAATTTATATAAAATACGATTTTATGAGAAGGCATGCCTTTTGCATTAAAAAATGAAAAAGGATTTTTTATGTACAGCTAGTTTGAGAAGACTAATTATGAGATCCATTTAACTGAAAGCAGTTAGGATAATTACATAATAGTAAACGTTAACAGCACACATTCGTCAAGTAAAGTTAGTTGCAAGGAATCTGTTCTTAATAAGTTAAATGTTGATGGCAAGTTTTGACTTTACATAGACACACTAGCTTCTTTTACTTGCCATTGTTGGTAATAAAGAATGAAGGTACTTTAAATACTCTTCTTAAAAACTACATTCATTTAAATTTATGGGTATGTGTGCTCTGCCTGCATATATGTATGCCTGTAGTCGGAGGTATTAGAAAAGACGTCCGACAGGCTTCCTGCTCGGCCACCAAGTTCCTGCACTAAGCCCATTTTGTCTCCGCAAGCTCTCCAGCAGGCCAGAGCTCCTGAGCTGGTTACCCAGGCTACTCTCTCTAGCTTGCTCCCATAGAGATCAGTGGCTGTGCTTCCAGCTCTTGTTCGCTTGTCCCTGGAGCCCCTAGTTCCTTCATAGCCATAAACCCCCTGGTTGTCCCACCTTCCAGTAACCCAGTAAAACAAAACTCTAATGCTCGTAGTTAACCAATGGATGTGTGTGTGTGTGTGTGTGTGTGTGTGTGTGTGTGTGTGTACAGTCTCAATACAAAGGATGCTCACACAATTTAGGTTATCCCAATTACCCTAACCTTTACATTTCATATCTACCAATTTACTTAAAACCATCCGGGGCCAGGTCAGCTGCCATTTCACCTTCCTTGCTCTCCGCGTTTCTCTCCATGTCTCCCTCTTTGCCACCCTTAGCTCCACCTCACTTTTCCCTGTCCAATCACAGGCCTCCTGCTGCAAATAGATTGGACAGTTAAGTTTCTGCCACATATGTACACTGAGTACCTGATGATTAGGGACGCCAGAAGCGGTGTATGATCTCTTGAACTTTGAATAGTTGTAACCCTCCATTTGTCCACTGGGAACTGAATTCCAGTCCCTGCAATAGCTGTAAGTGTTCTAAATTGCTAAGCCATCTCTACAATCATCTCCTTTTAAATACTCTGAATGTGTCTGTAGGCCCTGGGAACATCCTCCCAGGTGGAAGAGAACCCTTTGTTCTTGAGATCTGGAAAGGTTCACTGTTGCCGTGTGAATTTTCTATAGACTTCATGAAATGTGATGTCTATCACCTCTGGCATGCCAGTTTGGGTAGATAATTCCTTCCTTACAACACTCTGTTTTATGATGGATTGTTCTGGAAAGAGGTAAAGCTCTTGTTACACTAGGTCTCTTGTTTCACATCACAGGCAGTCACACTTTGGCACTAAAAGAATAACAAATATGAACAGATGAAGCCATTCCCAGGTAGACTGCTAGGAAAGACAGTCTCTGCAGTTAAAGAGTCTTCAACAATCTGTCAAAACGGGCAATGCTGCGTAGAGCTGTTCGTTTCTATATCTCATTTTGGATTGATGTACACGCACCTTTATATCCTTCAGTTCAATATAACATTTGGTCTTTCATGTTTTCAGTTTAAGCTACAGGGAATTCAAAGATATTTCAAAGTGTAATTATACCAATCTGCATATAAAAGGCTATATTCCTACAGAGGGTTTTATAGAAAAGCAAACGCTTTCAAAGAAGAAAATTAGAAGTAATTCCCACAACTGAAAGTCACCAGAGTTAATGCATATTTCATTGGATGAGAACATTTTATTTCTTAAGCCAATATATTAATCCAGAAAATGGTGGGGAGTGTGTGTGTGTGTGTGTGTGTGTGTGTGTGTGTGAAGTGATGAGTGAAATAGAAGTGACAGCTGAAGAGCAAAGCAAAGAAACAGCAGGTGCACATTATATACGATGTTTGAAAAAATAGCCACATCACATGAGAGAAGTCAATGCTCGTTTTTACCGGTAGCAGACAATGAGTTTCTCCGTTATCTATTGTATTAGCTATCTATTGTTGCTAAACAAGACTCCCAAGAAGAGAGCAGCATAATCCTGCCATATTTATCTCACAGTTTGTGTGGTTTGGAATTAGTGCAGCTCAGTTGGTGCTGAAGTCTCTCAGATTTGCAGTCACGCTGTTGGCTGGGTGCAGTCTCTTCTGAAAGCTCAAGTTGAGAATCAGCTTCCGAGCTCAGTCATGTGGTTGTTTGCTTGCCTCCATCTTTCGTTAAATGAGCCTCTCCACGCAGCTGCATCCACAGCATTTCTGCAAACAGCACAGAAACAAGGAAAGAGTATTCAAGGGGCTTCTCAGAAAGGAAACTTCAGATGCTGCTCTACCCTGACTTTACAGGAGTGTCCCCTGCAACCTCCCTCCCACTGGAACTTCTCAGAGGTGGTTTGTTATATTCCACCTCCATTCAAGAGAAAGCTTTGAATGACAGAGGCTGTCTCCCTTCAAGTGTATATTCATCCAAAGTCATTTTTAGCCTTTTCAAAAATGCAAATGACCTTTTAAGATAGGAGTCCTCTCAAGATTTTTAAACTGAAGAAACATATAGTTTTTAAACAAACTCTCAGCTATATTTTTCAAACATATTACTTTTCAAATTAAACTTTTTGAATTCAGAAAAATTTTACACTTAAAAGTAAAACAGTGATATGATTTTTTTTTAAATTATACTTTGAGGGAAGAATTCCATTTAAGAAACCTCACTAATATAATTGTGTGATTCTAAACCTAACAAAGTACTTAGCAGAAAACTTGAGCAGCATATGGTTATCCTAGTCCCAAACAGTAAACTGTGTCTGCATGTGCCAATTCTTAATTACCAGCTCATTAACACGCAGGTGTCAATTGCTGGTGGCAAAGGCAATACCCACATGGCCTAGTTTCTGTCATGCACAGTGTAATTAAATTGACCTCCAGTGCTGAAGCTCGCTAGTTTCCTGTTACTATTTAGACACTAATTCGTGCCCTAATCAAATTAGAACAAAATGGCAAATAAACCAATGTAATAACAGAAAATTATGCTATTTTATGCTATTTTTTAAAGACTGAATCTTCATGTGGAAATATAACCTTAAAAAGAATTCTCTAAATAGTCACTGGTGCTAGATATCACAAACAACAATGTACATCGCATATATTGGATGTCCACAAGTCCAATCTACATCTAATAAGGTTAAAGTTTTTGAAAAAAAAAATGGAAAAAAATAAATTATTCTAAAACTGACATTCAGGTAAATGAATGGTATTTGGTGTGATTTAGTGGTTGATATATGATGAAAAAAAGAATACATTGTTTACTTTTACATTTCTGATTATTAATTCAAAATATGATTCCATTTCAAATGCATTAGCACTTTCCAGCAAAGTCATAGCAATAATCAAATTATATTAATAGGGGCTTTACATGTATGGCTTCAAAGCTCTGTAGTCACCTCAAAGCTATGATTAAAAAGCCTGATGGTCTTCCATGAATATCACACAGGTTTACTCACTACGTGGAAACTTCATTTTCAATCTTCTCATTAAAGAAACAGGACAATTTTTGTACTGATCTTTCTTCCTCGTAAAAGTTTTTAGTGGAAAAAAGTCAACCCACTAAGAGCAATAAAAGAAGTGTGAGAAAGAATTTCTTACATTTGGGGAATGTCTAAGCATCATTGGGTGTGCCTGACATACTAATATTGACAACATTTAATTCTCAGTGACAACAAGAGTAGGAGGAAAATCTAAAATTAATTACATAGAAAATTCCAAAGGCTCAAAAACTGATCCAGCAAATTAACTGAGGAATGAGAATGAAACCAAACCACAAGCAGGATTTTAAAATGCCATCAAGAAGTCATTAGATGCACAGATGCCCCCATCTACCTGTACAGGTAGGTGATCGTGTGTGCACTCTAGTTAGAACAGAGGTTTATCCTCTTGGAGGTTAACACAGACTGTGTTTAGATTGGAAGACAGCAGGCAGAGTTTAATGTCTGATCATCGTACTAGAAAAATCTAGGACTTTAGTCTCCCAGATTTCATTTGCTGCTTAACTTTAAGAGCCAAGTATCCAGGGTTATGCCTGTAGGCAGAAGATCTGAAAAATATTTCTCTGGAACATCTAACTTACTTAAGAAAAATATACCTAAACACAGTAACATAGATTCTCTAATTAAATGATTTGTGTAAATGACTCTAAATGCCTATATACCCAATAAACACTTCTCACCATCAGTTTACCATTCAAATTTTATTGTAAAGATAGTCAAGTGATACATTTCTAACTTTCTGGTTGGAATTATATCCTAAGTCTTATATGTGCCAGGAAATTCTGTACCATTGTGTTACCTTCATTTATATAACATTTTCCCCATAATTCTAAGAAATAGACACTATTCATTGAGATGTCTCTCATCCATATATTGAGTTCAAATATTATTGTAACAAGAATGATACATTCTATTCTTTCTTATTGAAATTATGTCCAAAAATCTTATGATTATGAGCCAGAAAAATCTATACCATTTTGTTACCTCCATTTATGTAACCTTTTACATCAATTCCAAGAAAGAGACACTATTGAGATGTCTCTCATCGCAGACATTCATGTGAATGGGAAAAAATATTAAATGTGGGCAAAGAGTTGAAATGAGTATCATGGGGAATATAAAAGAAAACCTCCTTAGAATTAATATTATAAATGTAACAATAAATATTTAAGCACAATGGAAGGTTGGCTGTCAAAGATCTTAGAAGATGAAAATCTTTAAAAATTATAAAATAAACAGTTAATAAACAGATCCAATGTTATCTTAGAAAGCAGACTTTAAAACTAGGTTTAAAAAAATAAAAGAAAGAGAGAGAGAGAGAGAGAGAGAGAGAGAGAGAGAGAGAGAGAGAGAGAGAAAGAAAGCCAAAAATAAACAAAAAAAACCAGCAGTTAGTAGAGAAAGTACCTTAAGTTATAAGGTATCTGTGATGAAGGGAAGTAAGCAAAAATGATTAAATAATAATTGAAGAAAATTTTTAAAATCCTGAAAAAGTTCATTTGATGGTTCAAAGAATTTACCAAGTGCCTTTAGCACAAATTAAATTAGATATACCTCAAATGATATTATGAGCTTTCATAAATTGATAACAAAGAGACCATTCCATACATTTACAAAGATGTTAAAGGACCTTAAGAAGCCATGATTTATTAAAACCTTTTATCTTGGAAAACAGCATTTTGACCCTTCTCAAACAATCTAAGAATGGAGAATTAATTGTGGCAGGTAGAGCTAGTTCTCAGAAATCTGGATGACTGCCTCTTCAGGCCAGCTTAGTCTCTGTCTTTATGCTAACTGATTCAAATGGTTCTTCTGAATTCCAAAAGTTTTTTCCTAGTTACCATTAACTGTCAATACAGCTAAGAGTTACATGAGAAAAGAATCTCAGTTGATGTATTGCCTATCTCAAACTGGACCACGGGTGTGTCTGTGAGGACTGTCTTGAATGTTATTGATATAAAATGGCAAAGCCAATTGTTGGAGGCACCAATCCTAAGGAGGCATTCCTGGGTTAAGCAAGTCAAAATGAGTGTGTAAGCAAGCAGCAGTATTCCTCCATTCTTTTGCCTTCTACTTCTGCTTTGAGTTCTTGCCGTAACTTCTCTCAGTGATACACTGTGAGCTGGAAGCGTAAGTCACACAAATAAAACTAGGAAAGGAAACAGAAGTTCAAACCCAAAGCCACCCATAGCCTAGCCTTACAAGTCTATAAATGCTAATCACATGTGTGGGCAGACCATTCTTAAATAATGTTACAGACAGGGTGGACTGTGAAAAACTGTTTGCCAACTTCTCAGATAACTAAATTTTCCTAAGATGTGATTGAGTCTGTGTGAGAGGGAATGAACATGTGCACACCCTGGTGACCTCACTCTGGGCATTATGCATACCTATCATTCACTTCTGATTGACCTACAACCCCAGTCCATTCAGCTATGTTTTCAAATAAAAGTTGTCTTCCTTGTCTCAGTCTCGTGTACCTCACGTTATTTGTCCTGTTATGCAGCTGGAAGCTGTATTTGATTCCTATAACAAACATCTGGGCTTGGATATGATTACATTGAACCGTTTGGTATTGGTTCGGCCACAATTCAATAATACAAGATGATGGATATCACTACCCATGCCATAGGGAACACTTTTCAAGCACTGTATGGATTGAGGTATTATTGAGAGTGACAATGACATTTATTTTATTTCTCAAAATAGACAATGCTAAGTTGTGTTTGTGCTTAACTGGTGTGGGCAGGTCTATGTGCATATGTGTGAATGTAGGCACTTTAAGTCAGCATGGATTGTCTTCTATCCTTTTCCAACTTATTTTTTGAGACATTTCTGACTGAAACTATGACTTCTAAATTTAATTAACCTTGCTGGCCAGTAAGCCCTAAGGATTGCTCTATAATTTCTTCCACAGTGTTGGGATTATAGATGTGCACCCTTTCTACTGTCTTAGTGCTGGGAATGTGTCACAGGTACTTACAGACTGAGCCATCTCCTTTGACTCAACAATGTTGAGCTCTTGAAAAGAGCACAAATCAAATTTCATGTCCCTCTAGATTCTAGACAGTGAGTTTAAATGGGATAAATTATGACTTCCTCAGTGTATGTCCACTCAAGCTGCAGAGTGAAAGGCAAATACTTCTTTGTTATAGTTATATAAATCTTCCTTCCCTGTGGTTTTTATTGACTAATCTAATGACACACATGTCTTTCAGTTTTCATTGCTATTATTGCCAGAGAACATCAATCAAATGCCTGTTTTTCAAGACTGGGTGTCAACCTGGTCTTCTTCTTGGTCATGTACCTACTTTTCATCCTAGTACAGCATTGTTGCTTTCAAGAAATCACAGCTTATCTTCAAATAAATTCATGTCAACTTTTTAAAGATCTTACTGTGATATTAGAATCAAGAGCCTCCCTAACTGGCATGTTCAAGGAGACTGTCAACAGTACTGTGCCATTATTTAAGTACTCTTCATGATTAGAACCTAGCCAAATAAGTTGTTGTTATTGTTGTTGTTGTTGGTGTGGTGGTGGTGGTGGTTTGATTGCTTTCTTTGTTTTCATCAGAGGGGATTGGGCAAAACTGTTTCTTAGTGCCCACAAATAGGATTGACAACAATGTCTTGCTAATCTGATTTTCTGTTCCTGGATGCAACCTCAGTGATGCTCAATGTGCTGCTTGTGTCTGCTCACATGTGGAACTTCTCTGTCTCTCTCATCTGTCTAGCGAACATTAGGTAAATGTGTGATCTGGTCCTATAATCTGAGGGTAGAACTTCTTCACTAACTGTTTGAATGGTTGGCAATTTCAAGAAACCTTTCTACCTCTTCTTATGTTTCTTTGTGTATTTATCAATTGAACTATGTTAAGCAGTCTTACATAGAGGTTATTGCCAGTATTAAAACTTGCAATCTTAGAGAGTAGTTCAATGAGACACAGCATATTTACAAGAAAGTAAAATAGCAGGATGGGCTAAGGCAGTGGTTCGAAACTTGTGAGTCACAACCTGCACAAGAGTGCACACCAGATTTTTACTTTGCAATTCATAAGAGTAGCAAAATTGCAACTATGAAGGAGCAATGAAGTAATTTTATGAGTGGGGATCACCACACCATGAAGAATTGTATTAAAGGGTCAAAGCATTAGGAAAGTTGAGAACCTCTGTTAAGAAAAGGTAAAAATCTCTATCTTTCAAGGAAGCCTCTTAAGCCCAGGTAGTAAGCAACTCAAAATAACTTCAGGGATTTTCCCTAAACCCAAAGGGTTTCTTTTTCCCTAAGAATGCATAAGTAGCAGGCCATGCTGAGACTCATTCTCAGGTAAACAGGCAGAGACCCACCCAGTCCAGACCTAGGGAGGACTATAAGAAACAGAGACCAGTGGAACTTCATATTGCTTTTAAGAACAGTTGAATCAATAGATGAGGACACTTTTCAACATTTTTTTGAGTAGTCTTCAGAGTGTACTGTGCACTTCAGGTTTCCAACTTTCATGAGCTCTCACCCATTCTAAGATAGGCTTTAGTATTATGCAGCTGTGTTGGGGCCATTTCTGCTCCTGTAAGTAACTCCTCACCCATAGTCCTGTAAATGACCCAATATAAAACTCATTCATTCACCAAGTGGGACTTTGGTGGTACCTGAACCCTGGTCTGTTAATTGCCTATATGAAGTGAGTTGACATTTATTCATGTCTCTCCAGAATATTGTTGCCCAAAAAACTCATTTGCCAGAGTCCACTAGGCACAATAATGATGTTATTCCTTAAGCCAGATTCTCAAGCGTATTCTTGGTGATACAGCAGTTGTTTGCTCTGATTCCTCTGGGAGAGACACTCTTATTTATGTAACTCTACAGTTAGTTATTCAATATCCATAACATACATCTGTCATTAAGAGGAAATATATATGTGTGTGCATGTGTGTATGTGTGTGTGTGTGTGTGTGTTGAATGTGTGATTCAGAAATAACATAGAAAATTTAAACTGTAAAGCAAGTGTTGATATTGTAACCTATTTGCATATTATCAAATAAATTCTCATGATGTTTCATTGAGGAACAGACAAAGAATGGAAAACTAGTTTGACATAAGTTAAGAATTCAGAGTAAAGATGATAATGGACTAGATTTGATGTCAAAATTATGGTCAGAGTCTTTGACCAGTTTACTAACATTTATCTTGTCTTTCTAGCCATAACATTAGGACATGGATAGGAACAAGACTCTGTTCTGTTCTAAAATACTATTTCTGGGAAAAACTCACTCAAAAAGAAAACACACAAAAATGGTTTCAATTTCAACTAAAGGCTTCCATAGGTTTAATGAGTGTTGATTCAAAAATATAAACAATAGATTCCTGTAAAGTAATTAATGAAAAACATATCTGAACTCAGATTAAAAGGAAAGATAAATACATTTTTTTTTTACTGTTATATCTTTTATCTTTACTAATATTTCTTTATATTGATTTTGTGGTGTTATATGTATGTCATAAGTGATGACAGAGGAATTTACTTACTCTGTGTCTTTTTGTTTTATACTGGTCAAACATGCTTTCTTCAATATTCTCTAGATAAAATGTTGAGAATTTAAAAAATTAAAGATATTCAAAATGACATAGCATATCCAAAGTCATTTCCAAGCAAGTATGATTCATCAAAAAATGTTAACTGAAATGAAAATTTAAATAACTACCAAATACTATAAAAATTATAAGAATGTAGGCTAACTGTTTTCATTTATTCCCAGGATATAAAACTATAAAATTATGTTGTATTGTTCATATTGTTTTCTTTTCTGATCTTCTTTGGTAGTCAGCACAGTAAAGTTTAAATGAAAAAGAGAAAACTGGAAATCAATTTTACAAACAAGATTATATTCCTGTAAACATATTTTCTTTTCTTTTATAGTGTGTTCATTAAAGGAAGCCCAATTTACATAAGAAAAGCAAAACCTCATCTTTTATTCTATCCTGCCCATTGTCAGGCCGGACCATCTACCATTAAGACACTGGTCTTCTTGAATGTCTATACAGTCTTTCCTTTTTCTCTATTTTCATTAGTTTGGTCTAAAAAAAAAGTTTGTTACATTGTTTTCTTAGCTACAAGGTCACAATAACCTTATAATTGACCAAATGTTTTTCTCTTACAGAAAAAAATTGAGTCATGATTAGTTATCTTCTGTGTTTGTTTATATTATTATTGTTGCATGTGATAATGAGATCTAACCGTTTCTAGGGGAGAGTTTTTGGAACTTGATTCTTTGAGATAAGAAAGTGGATCATTGGTTACATTGCATGCTACACAGGCATAAGGACCTGAGTTCGAATCCCCAGTTCAGATGATAAATCCCACACACCACATCAGGTCTTAAATGCAGCACTAGGAGGAGTAACCAAAAGGAGGCGCATAGATCCTTGAAGGTCATTGGCCTGCCAGCATAACAGATAGGGTTGCTTGATATTCAGTTAGGTGCCTTGATTGAGGAAAACATCCTAGGTTGATGTCTAGTTTCTATACATGTTCTAACACATGAATCTATATAGCATGAGATCAAAAATGTACACTACACACAAATGCATGAAAATTGTTTCATACAATAGTAGATTATATATTTTATTCAATCTCTGTGCTGGTAGCTAAAATTTAGAAATCTTCTAATGTTCCTGGTTGTCACTACAACATTATTTATATCTGGAAAAACACTTCTATCCTAGAAGCAAACTTGAGTGTACAACACAGTTTTTGTCATAACCAATTGACAAGATCAAGTAGTACAGAGTGTTTCATGTATCTATGTCGTTTGCTGTTCCTGCCATTTGGTTTTCTTAATTTTGTTAAAATTATAAGTATGTGGTAATTTAGGATCAGTGTGGCATCTTTGACGTGAGTGATGTTTGCAACCTTTATCATTGAGATGCTGGGAATTTGGCGACAAGCTTCCCTCATGCTAGATAAGTGTTTTACAACTGCACTACACTTCCATTCCTGTATACACGTTGTGAGTATATAGACCCATGTCAAACAAGGGTAACAAGATGAGAATCTATAAAAACATGCTGATGAGATCACTTAATATTATTACAATTTAAAATATAATGTAAATCTTCTCTCTATAAATGATTTACATACCACAACCTTAAATGTGATTTTGTTAGATTTGAACTAAAATCACCTAGTTGATATCTATTTTTATTAACTTTACACTTTCAATTTCTCTCTTTCTCTCTCATGTGCACACACATGTACGCACACACACACACACACACACACAAGCACTCCTTTCTGATTCAAAGATGCTTGGTATGTTGTAATGTCTGTTATCTTCCTATAGTCCTTTTAAATGATAGTACTTTTCAAATAATATCAAAGAAATCATCAGTCTTGGAGTTATTTCATGGTGTCAAAAACCCTAAACCAGCTTAGTGATAATGAAAACCTATTGAATAGCTTTGTAATTTGAGATTCTAAAGACTAACTCTCTGCTTGCTAAAAAATTCCCCTACATCACCTGTTACCTATATTTTTAAGAGAAATGGAATGATGGAGAAATTTAAATTTAGCTATTTAATACATTATTAATTGTATTTTTAAAATATGAAGATAGAAATCTTTCACTGGGCTAGAAAGATGTCTCAACGGTTAAGAATTCTTGCTATCTAAATTTGGTTACCAACAGCCACATAAAAAAGAAAAGCACCACTGCCTTTAACTACAGTTTCATGCAGTCCAAAGCCCTCTTCTGATCTTCTCAGGAACCGGAAAATACATGGCACACTTTCACACAAAACACACATGCACATATATAAATAAAATAAAAATCAATCTTTTAAAAATGGGAGAGAAATAAGTTTCACATATTTTAGAATAAAGCTTACTTTCTGGCTTCTGTTTTCCCCCACATGAATGCCTCTGTTTGCCTTTGTCCTGTCTCTTGTGGTACATAGAAAAGTTACTTACAAAACGGGAAGGGAAAGAAAAGAATAAGGATTCTCATTCACATAACATGACTGCTATGTGAATACAGGGTCCTTTGTGTCCAGAGACTGGGTAAAGAATTTTAAAATAATCATCCAAGGAAAATAAAGGGACAAAATATCACATACTAATCATCATCCGCACAATAGTCTCACTTAAATTTCCACATGAATTAATAAGTCTGTTTAAAATGGAAATGTTCCTTTGGAAGCATCAGTTTGACTACTGATTAGTATGGATCACATTCTTTTAATTGGGAAATATAAAGGAATTTACTATATTCAAAAGAATAAGAGAATTCTAGAAATGTTTTAAACATCAAAGGGCAACACTAAGGAAGCACACTCTTACAAGGCAGAGGCCTCCAATTAGAATCATTGAACAGTCCAATTGCATTGAGCACATACTGAAGGCTGCATCAAGTAATTTTCAAAGTGAATAGAAGACATGTAAAAATGATAATTATGTGCAAGAAAGATCCCATTAAATGTACAGTACTCCCAACAAATGTTCAGAAAGGCCATTGGCATCAAAGGTGTAGCTACACTACATTCAAATTTCTGCACTTTTTTCAATCATAGAAATAAATTATTCTGTTAGAATTGCCGAGGAAGCTGGAGGAAGATCAGCTCTCAGGTAGTGATGACTTTATGTTCTGCTCTGCATTCTGCAAGCAAATGGAGACACAGAGCTGATGAATGGATACTCAAAGAAGTGTAGACTCACCTTCAGGTTTTGAAATGATCCTTGCTTAACTACAACCCTTCAATAGACTGGGATAGTTTCCATTTGTAGATTGTGTTCTACAGTATTTAAAATCAATGATGGTGATAAAGTGATTTAAATGATAATAATAAATTGATGATAATAATAACAACCTACCTATAGTTTACCATTATGTTATGAATTTCCTATAAAGGAGCTCACTTAATTCTCAGAAAAAAAAAAAAAAGTATCCATACTATAAACCGTATGTATCCATACTTCACGGAGACCAGAGCTACTATCAGAGTGAAGTGACTTTTCAAAATATCTTTCCTCACTTTCTGTTGCATGATGCGAAATAGTTTAAATTTGAAGTAGATGTCATATGGTTCAATGTGTTGCAAACATTTGGGGAAATGATTCATCGTAAAAGTGATATTTCAGAGTGTACCCTCTTTCACGCATACATCTGAAATTTTTCAAAATGAACTATTGTCTACTGTATGAATGATGCTCTTTGATAATGTTCCGGTTTCATTTTCTTACTGTAATTAATTTTCTTTATATATTTTGAGGCTAATACTTATTCTAAGTCAGTCTCAGCAGACACTAATTATTTTAATCACTTAATTTTCATGATTTCACCATTATATATTTTCTTTTAATTTTTGTTATCATCTGGGAAGGCCAAAACTAGGTGAGTACATAGAAAATTTTACCTCCATGATGTATTTTATTTAATGTAAAAACTTTTGCTATGGTCATCAGAAAGAATGACAACAGAGGTAAGAAGAAACCCAGGCAACCCATAATTATTACTGACAACATTTTATGGAGAATTATCATTTCAATTCATCATTTCTATAGAAAACAAGTTCAAAGAAAAACAAATACCTAGACCTTAACTTACTGTCTGATAAGATGAAGCTTTTAGGTTGAGTGTGTGCAGGTTGAACTAATGAAAAGTAGTTATACTAATCACATAGCAGAATAAGAAGTACATTGTTTCTATCTTTGGCTCCTTGAGAGCTAAGTTTCTATAGAGCTAATTTAGATGATTTTGACATTATATAAGATGCACCGCTCCAGTCATACATAGTTTCTTCTCCAAAAGTGACACAGATATTTTTTTCTTGTGTTTCCATGAACTTGGATTATGAAAGTGAGGTTTTTTTCTTATTTGAGATCAAGTGTTTACCTTTTTGCTTGAAGGCTCTCGCATTTTATGTACAATTTATGTGTTAACATTTGTGAATCCTTGATATTACTTCAAAAGTCTTAAGTTAAAATAATCCAGCACTAACTAGAAAAATGTTGACTTGAAAGATTTGTTGGGGGTAATCCTGAGATTCACGTGGAATTGAATGCCTACACTCAATCTGTAAACATGACACAATTCTTCAAAGTCTACCATATGCTATTTCAAGTGATACACAACTTTGAGCAGATGTCCCTTCAACCTGTGATATTAAAACTAAATTTACTGAAATTACTAAGTTAGCATCAGTCATTTTAAAACATAGGGCCACGTTTTGCCTCTGATGGTTTTATTCAAAGCTCCCATGGTGTCAGTGGAAGATCCATGCATGGAAAGATGGTGTGATATATATCCTAGTTTTATTTATTTTGTATGTATACAGCAGTATAAAATAATATATTACATTTACACACATTTTACTTATGTATGGTTATAGCATTCACAGTAACAACACTGCAATTAAGACCGAAACTCATGTGTTATAATACCCTGTTTTCACTCACATATAATTGTATCAGACATGTCCACAGAACTGAAACTCCCGCTCACATTCAGCTCAAGGACATACAGATGTTTGGGAAGTGAAAGTTATATCTTCCAGATTTTTTTAAGTTGCATGTGAAAGTGTAATATTTTCTGCATCCAAAATGCAGAATTTTCACACTCCTCAAAAAAACATCTGGGGAGAAAAACTTCAAACTAAGCATCTGACGAGTTTTCAAGAAATAATTTTTTTTTCTAATTTTACAAATACTTAAAAAATAACAGTGATTAGAAACACATGCATGCACACTAAAAGTATTAGAATCAAAGTCATATTATTGCCTGCTATACTCTGGCGGCACACAGCTACCAGCATTCTGACAGAATGCTAAGATCTAAAATCTAAGCCAAATGTTTGCAGAAAATATTCTCTACTGAACAGTTTCACAGATTACTGCATAAGGGTTTTGTCCGACTTCTCAGGGGGATATTTCTTGAAGTACTAACAATATACAAAATAACTTTACTACTTCAGGATGTAAAAAATACTGAATTTAGCAATTTTCTGGTATTCCTTGTTTAAAAAGGAACATAAAAAGGATGTTAATTCAAAGCCTTTACCACTACAAAATTAGACTTGAGGAAGGATTAAGAACCCCAAAAAAAAATTCCAATATGAGAAAATACATGATTCCAGAAAAATCACTGAGTATATCAATATTAAAGGTTTTGTAGTTCTGTGGGTATTTATGCCGTAAATTGTTATGAAGGGGAAAAATTAAACACAATGACAAAAAAAAAAAGTCATTATCTTTCAATACCATAAATACCTTATTTATCTTGGCAAACACTCATCACACTCAGGTTGATCAACCGAACTCCATACACAACTTTGCAAGATTCTACAGTAATATCAATGCCTACTTCTGACAGCCTATTTGTCAAGAACTGCAGGGAATATTTGTCTTCCATTTCATGGAAAAGCAAAATGAATTCAACATTTCAAAGCATCTGAGGACAAATTATGGCACAAACTAGAAACAAAAGAGAATGAATAATGAAAATATTTATATCCTCTATATAACTTCTAAGTCACAAGGTTGGATAAAGGCATTGCATTTAATGTTTTTCTAAAATTAAATATACATGTTTCCTAAAAAGTGTGACACATTTATATCATTGACTTTGTCATACCTTTGATTTCATTATGATGCAATACTTATATACTTGACTTAAGGTGATTTTACAAAATTATGCTCACAGATTAAAATTATAACTTTACATGTGGATGAAATATTCCTAAAAATTGTCATTTGACATACCATTAAAAACGTACAACACTCTTTCCACAGGAAAATTTTTTGAGTTTTACTGCTCTAATACTAATGAGACTAAATAAGGAGTAAATTCCACTTTTTTTATTTGAAGTGTATTATGGATGAAACATTATCTAATCCTATCATTTCCTTGAGCATGTACACAATAATAGCAGACTGGATATTGAAGCGATCAGATTAAATGCGAAACTTACACTGCCTCTCCTTGATGTGCTTGATGAAGCTACCTGTCGTATCTCATTGCTCTCTTGTTCCCCTTCTCCTTTGTTATAGGCTTTGTCATTGAAACATAATATTTTAGTCAATTTACTGAAATTGTATCTCCAGTGTAACTTCTAATTTATCCTGCATGCAATAATTGATGAATGATACTCTCAGTTAATGTTGTGTGTTTTAATAATTTGGTTTGTCAAATTATGTATGTTTTGGTAGAGTGATGACACAATTTAAAACTATAGTACAAACTATGCTAGAGAACTGCTATTATATATAAAAATTACTAGCATATAACTATATGTCAGAAAAGGATGTATAAGGTAGGTTGCATATGACATGAAAGATTTAAAAAAAAATTAAATCAAGTGAATTAGTACAACCATTGTATGTGAGGAGAGCGTAAAAGATGAATGTGGATGTTAACCAAGGACTGTAAATTGAGCAAAAAATGGTTTAAATTAATACTAAGTAATTGAACATAAAAACCATTTCTTGATTTAAAAGCAATTAGAAAAAAAAACAAACAAACCTTTTCCCAGTTAAATTATATATAACATCTTCTTACTAAAATAGTCTATTATATAGTATGCCATACATTTGAGTAAAAGATTGCTATGGCACCCAGTGAGTGTATGTGTTTTGGAATCACACATTATCAACTGGTTTCTTTTCAAATGGTCCCTCAGAGACAGGATGATGTTTACATTATGTTGCTATAAGCTAATTGGTATTATGATACATTATTATATAATTCAATACTATCAAAAGAATGACACTGAATACAAATCTAGACTAATATAGGAAGGACTAATCACTGCGTGTATGTATTTTAACGATCAATCTTAATTAAAAGTTCATTTTAAATCATATGAAATTAGATGAAGTTCATTTGTTAAATGTTACATTTTAGTCTATTCTTTATAATTCTATAGCTTGAATTAATAGTGAGAACATAACCAGATGAAAATAAAACTTATCATTTCAAATTGAGCCTATAATTTGGGCTTGGCAAATATCTTGATATCATTCTGGAATCTTTTTTAGAGGGCAGTTAAATTTTTTCCATGATTTGATTGGATGAATCTCTCATACATTCTCTAATTCTTGTCCCTCCCCTGTTTCAACAAGCAACAGACAACAGCAGAAAAAAAAATATGTGAACTAAAGGAAAATACATCTTTCTGAATTTAATAATTAACCTTGTTGACATGAAAATAAAAGACAAAATTAATTTTTCAAGGCTGACCAATGAAGAAATATTCTCATTAATAAAACACTGACTACATTTAAGCTATAAAAATTTCACATATAATATTGAAACAGTAATGTATCATGTTTCTATCTCCAAATTTATTTAATTTTTTTTAAATTTAGAGACTTTTTAAATATTTTTATTGTTAATACATACCAGCTCAGATAATTATTTTTATATACCTCTATATATTCACATATAGAGTTATAGATTTTTATTCATGTTTACTTAAGTCACAAAACTATGTAAAACTATGTAAAATAAAATGCTATGAATTTATATGAGGAGAACGTCTTAAAATAGTAATCTTCAGTTACATATTTTACACCACAAAATGTACAGACACCCAGATTTTTTCCTAACAACAAATACAGGTGAATTTATAGTTTCTTTATAAAAGCTTTAAGTGATGCTAAATTCAGAAGCCGTGGAAATAGAATCGGAATCATGTAGACTGCTTGATGTTTTGAAACTACATCTTCTGTGCTCCGCCTGACAATAATAACAGCTACATCTTTGGCATTGAAAATTCACAATGAGTTCTTGACAAAATTTTGCAGCTTAGAACTTCACTTTCTTTTAAAGAAAGAAGAAGACAGGATTGAGCAAGTTATGAAAATTAGGACAAACTATTGATAGTGTTTTTCAGTTAATCTTAGGACCCTGAATTGCCTTCTGCTTTATTGTATGGTGAGGGCTGTATGAATCCATTTAAAAACCAACTAATTTGTATCACATCTTAGGAAAATTATATAATATAATATATATTTTATATTTATTTAGAAGCTTTGAAATAGTACAGTAAACACTTTGCAACACGGTGTATAAACTACAGAATGTCTTTGATATTTTGTGGGTCTTGAGAATACAACATTTTTTTTAATAGCCCACGGATGAAAAGAACATAGTCACATCTCTCTTGTAAAGTTGGGATAGTTTGGGGAACACTTGGTCACACAAAAATAATATAAAACAGTCAAGTTTAAAACAGTGATATTGCATTTATAATGCACAAATTTCTTTTATCTTGATGACTGGCTTCTCATGGTGAATATAAACATCTAAAGGGCTCAGTGACATTTGGAGAGAGAAGGATAGATAGTGCTGTAAACAGGCACACACTGATCGGAGAGGCAACGTCGGTTGCCTATGGAGTTTCTACAGTCTGCACATTTCAACTCATTTCTCAGGCCTGCTGAGAGCAATTAGGTCCTACACGTGGCCACGATGACTCCGCTGGAAATCTAACACTCAGCTACACACAACTAACTGGATGGCCAAGATAATGAAGTTGAAAAGTTGATGCTTTTGTTGGTCGACTCTGTGCAAATCATACTGCTTCGGGTAAGCTGCAGAATTGACTAGCATATCCTTTTCCGCGCTGTGAAAAAGAAAGAAAAATACTCTAAGAAAAAGTGGTTGACGTTTGGGGTTTAGAACTGCACATTTCTGCACATGAAATCATACAAGAGGAAAGTCAGGGAAACCCTGGGTTGGACCCACATTGTGTCACACAGCGGCAGAAACATCCCAGTTTCTAGTAGTCACTGTGGTTCAGTTTTTCAGCATTCTGACATTGACTTTTTACATGTTAGAAGTCCATTTTGGATGGGAACTACATAGTTAACATAGCGATAACAAATTATACAAAGATTAATTCTTAAATGCACTATAGAACAACTTCTGTTTCAAACTTTGTGAATATATAATCAAAGTTTAGAAAAAATAAATATATAAATGTTTATACCACTAGAACAGCTCTTTAAAAAACGTATAAATAATTTTATATCTAAGTTTATTTTAATAAACTTTAAAACTATGCTTGTTTTAATCTCAAACTAGGGAAATATTTATGGTGTTCAAGAATTCAAAGATGACTCACATTCCATAGTTTTCGTTTATCTCATTTTAAACATATAATAGTTGTACTGATACAATTAGCTAAACTATTTTCATGGGATGCCATTTTAAGCAGCTTTGTCAGTAATAAAAATAAGATTTTCTCAGAAGAATTCTAATACCAAAATGAGGGAAAATATATTACATTATGTTTCAAGTCCTATAAAATATGTGCATAAAAATATAGTGACTAGATTTCATTATATAGATTATTTAGTAGTAGTGTTAAAGATATTTTTATCCATAATACATATCTTTCAGAATATTTTACCTTTAAAATATCAGAGCAGGAATGATTTCCCTTAACTCAGCATGTAATCTGAAAATACTTAGATATAAATATATATCAAAATTAAATAATTCAATTAAAATCACACCAAGCATACATATATTTCATTAAAAACTAAGGATTTCAATTGGTGATATAACGGAATTACTTTAGTCCGGTGAGACTTCTTTTCTTTTAAACAAAATTTAATATGTTGATGGGTTTATTGTTGATGTTTCTTCCTGATATTTCTACTATTGTCAAGTACATGTTCTATCTTTTCAGTTCCTTTACCCTGATTCTTATACATATTCTTCCTCAAAAACTCAGTTTCTGAACAGTGAAGCAGTCTGCACCTTTTCAACAGTCTGCACACATGCCCGCTGGAACTGTAAATCTCAAACAGTCCTGTGAACAGAAATTAGATCCGATGTGAGGATATGTATGTACTGCATAGTAACGATTATAGAAGTTGCCAAAAATGACTTAGTTTTATTTTTTTTAATAAAGTGCTTCCCTGCATCTCATGATACAATGCAGTGCCAAACACTGGACCAAAAGGTGGCTATTATATGTAGTCAAAATGTCACAGTTTTCTCCAAGCAAACAGAAACGGTTCTTTTAATAGACTTAAATTCCACTTTGTTATTCTTGACTTTAAATTCCTGTTTTATGGTACAGGTATATGGTAACTTAAGTAGTGACGATTTGTAAAACTCAGAAATGAAAATTGTTTAGCAGGTTAGTTTTGTACAGCCAGAGAAATTCAATTTACCAAATGAATTAAGCAAATTACCACAGTGTCCAGAATCACTGTGTGAACTAGATATAATACTGTGTGATGCAGAGAATTATCAAGAATGCTGGCAAGATCATTTACTTTCCCACCTGTCCCATATTCTGTTTTAAAACTGTTAAGTTTTCAAAATAAGATGATTTCCACTGCAGTTGTCTATCTTCCTTCCTTCCTTCCTTCCTTCCTTCCTTCCTTCCTTCCTTCCTTCCTTCCTTCCTTCCTTCAAGAAATTTTAGTCCAGGAGTTTAAAGACAAAAGGAACTCAGTAACTTGATGGTACTATTATTCTCAACATACAACTTAATTCATTGTGAAGAAAAAGTGCTTATTGCATTAGCGCAGAAATGAATTGATGGGCAAATGTTTTAACTAGTATAACAAATACCCTTTATTATTAGGTTAAAATACTACTGGTGAGAAAGTCACCAGAATAGACAAATTATGTTCAAACTACAAAATATATGTACTGTTCATATGGTTCAGAGATATGGGAGTAGCATGCATAATTTTAAAAACTACAAATAAAAAACTAAGCTCAATAGATGTGTTTTAATGGCTTCTTTGAGTTGCACGAACCTCCTTTCAGCTTCAGCTGTTGTCTGTATATTTCCTTTTTTATTAATTTTAGCTCCTCTTGCCCACTCATTGATTGAAACATACAAATCTTCAAAGACCGATAAGAGTGGAGAAGACATGGAAGAAATTCTCTCAACTGTTCCTGAAGATATAGCCAC
The DNA here is from genome assembly GCA_021653895.1 of Mastomys natalensis. Lineage (NCBI taxonomy): Eukaryota > Metazoa > Chordata > Mammalia > Rodentia > Muridae > Mastomys > Mastomys natalensis. The sequence continues at coordinate 374,251 of JAJTUV010001802.1, forward strand.
ACCAATTTATTTCCACACTTTTAACAGGTGAGTTTAACTTTTTAAGAGGTGAGTCATAATTTAAGGGCAATATGTATTGATTAAGACAAGTGTTAGGGAGACAGTATTTTAAGAAAAGCAATAGCAATCCATAGTCAATGTTAATGACAGTGGCCCTACCAGTGTTGAAATTATTATAACTCTTTTGTGGGTATTATTTCAGGGTGGGAAGAATTCAGCACACATGCTGACATTCTTAGCTCCCTGACGTCCTTCTGTACATACACAGCATGATCAAAGTCTCCTTGGAGAACTTCTCTTCTAGGTTTTCATTTCTCAAATGTATTTTTAAAAGCTGTACATCAGTGTGTGCCTTGAATCAGTTGCCTGACATTGGATAACGGCTTTCTTTGCGCTGTGATCAAAAGAATTAAGGAACTGTTTGTGCTTCTTTTACACTCTATTTTTTAAATGCATTTTTATTTTTCTTGGTGAGTCACAGAAACATTTCATTTTTCACACTTATCTTGACATCTGAAGTAGAAATGAAAAAGTATTCTGGATAAAAAATATTCAAATATCTACTGTTAAAATTTATCAAGTAGCTTTTAATGAATTGTGCAACAGTCTATTTTTTATGCTCTGTAATCTATTGCCTTTCATAGTGTGCAAAACAAAGTTTTAAATTATGGGGAATATTAAAACATTTAGATTAATTAGCATGTTTATTAAACTGATTAAGTAAAGGCTTAAGAAGAATGACTGTCACATGCATGACTTTTATGTAATAGTAAAATTACCATAACCGACAGAGTAATTGTGCCATACAGTTAGTTGCCTGAAGTAAGTAAGTATGACATACATTAAAATGATAATTGATAAGCCAACTAGTTACATTTTAACACTTGTATTACTAGAAACACAAAGGTGTCTTATGCCTTACTACAGTATAAATCAAAGAAGACTACAAAAATAAATTATACTTGTTAAGCAGCCTAATCTGTTTCTGCAGAGGGGAAAAAAGCAACCTTCAAATATCTCCAATGATTGAGACCCCACTGCAGTGAAAATTTTTTAGGAGCTGAGATCAGTCACCTATTCAGAGCTCATTGAAATGTTTAATGAGCCTCACAGTCAGGACACTCTCCATACATAAAGCAAATCTAGCCTGTGAGATTCTGAGCTCATTACCCCCTGTGGGAGTCTCCTATGCCTGCCCTCCGTTCTGTCTGTAAAAGCATATCATAAACTTAAAGACAGTTTAAAGGTAAGTTTCCATTAGAGATTCGCCCAGTTGAATAATCAGTTCCTTTAACCTTCTTGTGTTATTTTTTGAACTACTTATAAGGACTCTCTTTTATAATTTTTCTAAGGATTTTTACCTTGTGTTTAACCCGTTGTTGGAAAATGAAGGGCAGCAATGTTCAAATGCTAATGAAGGGTAACTACTTCATTTCTCTTGCAACTTCCCATCTGCACACATTCATATTTTATATACTGTGCATTGCTCTCTATCACCATATAGAAGAATACAAATTGATTTTTAGTCATGCAGCTGTGTGTGTGTGTGTGGGGGGGTAAATGTGTGTGTGAGAAAACTACACAAGCTTAAGGTCTATTGTTACAAACAAAGCCTTTTCTTAATATAGTGTATCATTTATGTGATCAATCGTAACACTTGGATGCAATATAAAATCGAGTTTACATTTAAATTGCGATGTCAACTTGATCTCCTTTCAAGGTATGCCTTATTCTTTTATCAGGTCATATGACCTTTATTATAGCCTAACAGCAATAAATGATCATGTAGTAAATGGGAAACAAGAATGTGTTTGAAGACAGCATTGCTATCAAATATATGAGAAGTCTCCATCTTTTGGAAAGACAAATCTTTGAAATGAATCCTTGAGGCATTCCTCTAGACTATTAATGCAAGAATAATGTACATCTTTAGTTGATTATTTTTATTGGCATAATGCTCAATGCATCCTTTACATTTAATACTTATTAAACCAAAATATAAAATTCATGGATATTTTAAGAGCTAAGAAAACTGCAAATTATAGTTTCATGAAGCAGAAGTATACAATAATGAAAGTGTATAAAGGATCATTTCTAAGAAGAGAAAAATCATAGTAGCTTCTCTTTCTACTTTGAACTCTGCCTAGAATCAGTCATTACTACCAAGGTGCTCCCAGGTCTGCCATCATAAGTACCATATACAATTTAAAGAGAGGGATTAAAGGGGAACATGGGCCCAATTTTCTAACATAGCAAAATGTGATCAGTGAAGGAATTTATTTTATAATCAATAGGATAGCTTCAAATTCAAGTAAAATTACAGCCTATAAGAACTCCTGAATTTATTGCCTGGAGATTTCACAACTCAATTTGCTAGTGTGTATTTTATATGCTTTCACTATGAAAAGATTACACCTTTAAGAACAGAGTTGTTTCATTATTCATCAGTATAGTATCATCACCAATCATTAAGTCACACTGTTTTACATGAAGAACTGAGAACCCTGCCATAGGACAGATCCCTTCATACCAGAGATCCCCCACAGATTAAGTACCCAGGGGTAGGAAATACCAAGTATATACTTATTTCATGTACAAATAACATCTGTGTGACTTACTGTACCCATGTCATCTACCTCTAATAATAACACACTTATAATATTAGTTGACAATGTGTTATGACAAAAACAAGTGATACTGCCTTATTTTATTTGAACAAGGTTTCTAACAACACATAACAGTCATTTATTAGTATCCCATCTAGAAATACTATGAAAATTTATTTTATGAAATAAAGCTTTACATTAATATAAAATATTTATAAGAAAGAATAAAACAACTCGGTATGTACGAAAAATAAGCATTTCAAGCTAGATTTTCCAAAAGGAAAATTGGAGTATGGCTCTTCTCTGTACTTCGTGGCTACTGTACTAGGATTTCTGAGAAAATAAACAAAGCCAAAAAAATTGTTCCATTAGTTTCTTTAAGTTAAATTTAGAGATTGACTCATTCTGGCCATAGCTCAGTACATATTTTACAAGATAAAGATGTATATTTATCTTAGTGCCAATCAACATGGGTTTTCTAACATAACATGCTCAAATGTGAAATGTTTTGTCCAGAGCTACTTAAAAATATCATTTATGCTTAAACATAAACAATTGCAACTTCTGAAGACAATTTACCTAGTACACCTTCCTTCAACAAGCTCAAGATATTAGTTCATTTGGCTTGACAAATGCTTCTAATTTAATACAGCTAGATTTTAAAAAAAAAGAATATCCTCATGTTTCTTCAAAAATAAATGGTTGTTAAAAATGAGCCTGATAATACTTTACTGCCAGTTAACACTTATACTTCAAGTGCTTTCTTCAAAGCATCAGAAAATTAGTTATCTCTTTGTAAGGTTTAAATTAGCATCCTTATTCACAGCAGGAAGCATGAACTGTTTCAGAGTTTGGTTATCACTGTGTTCAAGGATTCTACAGATACAGAGAGCTTTGTGTGTCAAACATCATTTTTACATGCCATTCCTTTCAACTTTTCAAGACCCATATGATTGCTTGTTTCTATGAAAACCAAGCATAAATATAGTATCATACAATACAAAATAAATGAGTATTCAACACTTTTTAAATTGGTGACATGATTTACTCATGTGCCTGCTGTATTACTGATGAATTCCTTTCTTAAGTAAGGGTAAATCTTGACAACAATTGAAGCACAATCTAGGAACATCAAGCCATGAAAATAATTGGATTAGTAAATATAAAACTAAATACAGTATCACCAAGCGTGATTCTAAAAAGCCTCTCAACACACATGACTTAGTATCTGTGTGCTTATTAATGATATTTGATGTACTTGATGGCTTTGGTCCCTCTAATGTTGTTTGATTAGGTCTCTTTTTAGCATGGAGCAAGCTAATAGCATTTGGGCAGGCTCAGAGCAGAACTGGGAATATAGAAACCCTGGAAATGGAGCACAGAAGAATTCAGGAGTAACATTCCTACACAAAGCAGGTTAGAAACCCCAACGCTTCACGGTTTAATATTCCTCAGCAGCATTGGCAGATAAAGTAGAGAGTTCCCAGTAAGAACTACATCTCCAAATAGACAAAAAATAATTTGTTAATATATACATATTCTGTACAATATTAGTTGTGATATATTTATCTGTGTGAATCAGTCTGGCAATCTTTACTCAAAGCATTTGCTTGATTATGGCCTAGATGTCATTAGTAACCATAAAAACTAGAAACATACTTTGTACTGCTGGTTTATTTGAGAAACTTTCTACATATCTACACATATCAATATTGAAGTACTATGCAACAAAAATAGATAAGATACAAAATTCAATTATCAGAATTTAAATTCATATTCAATGACTGATAATTATCACTAATAAATATATATAGATACAGTCACAAAATTATTTTTTGTATTAATTATGTTTAAACTTTCACCTCAGCTTTTGAGTGATGTATAGTCTTATAAGACATAGCACAGTTAGCAAATGATCTCTTCTTTGCAAAAGAAACATGGTTTTCACATACCCTTTCTGAAATGTAAGTCAAAATATAAACATTAATTTCAGTTATATCATATAGCCACCAAGCCCTACATCCTTAGGTCCCTTCAATCCAAGCTCTCATGAAATAATAAAAGATTAGAAAACTGATATGCTGGGAATCAAACAGCTTTAAAAGGTTTAAAACACTAATTACTGAAGTAATATTCTAGCATGCTTGTTAAAAACTAAAGTTAATTTTAGTTATAATCTAATTTGATATCAAGTTTAGACCCTAAGTCTTCATTTTTCTTCTATGGCATTGAAGTGTATATTCAATTCAGGTTTATTTTAGTTATTGCAAATGTAAGATTTAAAAGAAATTATAAAGTTGTACTATGCACCTAGAATCAATGAAAGACAAAACAAATTCAAGAAAACATTCAGAATTTCAATGATTAACCAAACTAACAAAATGGATTTTGTCTAAACTTAAAGATACTGTATATTCTCAAATAAAATACTTTTATTTTATCAAAATTAGCAAGTGTAAAAATAAACAATATTCCATAAAATTGGCTACTTGCTAATTCCTGGACAATATTAGGAACAGACTAAGAATATTCATTCATTGCTATTTTGCATAAAGAATCAAAAATCTAAAAACATAAACAAAAACCCTGTTGTTAAGCATTCCTCACTGAAGGTGAGAGAGATGGAGGAGTCAGCAAAAATGGTTGAGACACTAGCATTTAAATACCAATTTGATTCCAAAATCAGAACACAGTATTACATATCTGTAATGCTGTGAGCAGAGATAGGCATATCTGAAACTCATTGCCCACCAGCCTAGCCAAAGAGATGAACTCCAGGTTCTTTGAGAGACTTTTCTCTCAATAATAATAATAATAATAATAATAATAATAATAATAATGCAGTGTAGAACAAAAGAGGAAGACACCTGGTCTTAGCATCACTTGTACCCATATATCCTCACATCTACGTGCACAAAGACATACACACATACACACACATACACACACACAAATAGCTCTAGACGCTTAAAGATAGTTATATTAAAATCTAAGATTTAAGATACCCAAAGAAAGTCAGTTACTTCAATCAATTTCCCAGTCATCATCGACAACGTCTTTACCTTTAATCCGAGTTCCTAGTGCCCCCCATTTTGTTCACATGGACATTTAGCTCATATGTCTTAATAGTGAGTATGTATAAAAAGGATATGCTGGTGACAATGTAAAATAAGTAGATTTGTGAAACTAGGATTTGGATGTTGGGAAAGTATGAGGCTTAAGGAGACAAAGTACTGTCTCAAAAAAAATGAATTAAAGTAAGAACCACTAGGCCTAGAGTAAATCTGTGAAATTATAGATATTTTGAACACTGAAATATAAGCAGAAATATTCAGAAGCATAAATTGTGCTGTATTTTGTTGTCTTCACTTGTTTGCTTTTTAACATGGGGTTTCTACTATGATTACTTTATTCAGTGATGTCAGATAAGATATGCAGAACATTTCTTCAAAGAGTAAAACTTCTTCCTTCCAGGGTGCAGGGCAAATGACAGATTAATTTTACAAACCTCGTGGGTGTCTGCTAGCTTAAAATGTAACTCTGGACATAGGCACAGAGATTATATTCTAAAACATGTGCCAAAATATGGGTGAAATGATGTTACAGATTGTTTTAAATACAATATTCTTGTGCATAAGAATCTACAAGACATTAAGGGAAAAGTGTATATGTCTGTTGGGAACGTTCACAGGAAATGTGAGTTGTGTCTTGCTTCACAAGCAGGAAGTGGCCCTGCCACTGTGGCATAGGAGAATTCACACATGAAAGTACTCATCCTGGAGTAGAACGAAATGATTGAAAATCCAAGATCTTTAGACAAATGGTGGAACAAGAGGGCAAGGATCATTAAAAGATGCAAAGCAAAATAAGTCATGGCTTAACTACAAAAGGACTAAAAGCTGGTGACATATGATATGGTTGTCATCATATCATAGCATCTCCTAAGTGTTTAATAAGGACATTAGACTAGAACATATTAGAAAAACACTTGAAATAGAGGGAAAAATCAGAGAGCTGCTCCTTGATTCCAGTGAGCTAGGCAGAACATTCTGGCTTTGAAGGAGTCTGCCATTGTCTCAGAGTGTAACAGAGAACCCTAGGATTATACTTCCTGTATTTGAAAATAGCATGCCTTCCGTTACTCTGATGTTTCAAAAAGCAATAAAACATTCTGCAGTGAGAATGGCTGCCCAGCCCTCCTGCAGCCAGCTCACCTCTAAGGATAATTGTGGAAGGAGTGGGGAGTAGGGTGTGATTCTCAGGGAGAAATTCCATCCTGCTATCTCAGTATCACAAGCCTGAGGTAATGTCAGTTGTGAAGAAGCTAGGAATCCACAGAAGACACCCCAGTATGTTCTTCCTATAAATTTTAACTTGGGAAAAATAAGGCAGATAATAATCACAGACTAATATTAAATTCACTCTGTAACTGACACCGAATCTTTTCTTCTGACAGAATATTGCTTCTAGGCTTACTCTTTTCAGAGAGACATGTGTAAGTCTTGCTCTGGGAAGTTAGAGTCTGTGATTCATGGGATTATTGAAGTTAGAAGGACTATTGTGACCATAGTGTTTCATTCAACTGTGCTAGGAGATTAAGTCTATAACCTTTGAGCAAGTATCTCCTAGGTGACAATACATAGCATAGTCTACTAGTGGTTTCATAAATTGTCCGTTCTCGTATATTTTTCCATACACTAAACTCTTAATTCTTAAAAAAAAAAAAAAAAAAAAAAGGATGTTGACATTAATATACACACAACAGCAACAACAATGCCCTGAGACAAAACTTGACCCTTTCAATAATATTCTTTTCCTATGTTGTCCCTAAAGCAATAAAAGTCTCCTTCCTTTAAACTGTCCACCCTTGCTCTTTTCCTCGTTCTTTCCTTCTTCCCTCCCTCCCTTGCTTTCTTTCTTCTTATGTTCTTTTTTTTCCTTATTTCCTCCCTTCTTGATGGATCTGGGGCATAAACCCATGATTTATGCATGCTAATCAAACATTCTGTCATTGTCCCACAACCAACATTTCTGTTATCAGTTTTCTAATCAAAATTGACCTCATCAGTACATTATTTATTATTGTTTATCATGATGCAAATAGCTCAGCCATCCAGTCCCAGGACTGGAGAAATCACTTTGGTAACATTCTCTCGTACATTGTCTGGTTAAGGTTCTACTAAGCCTGTCCTTCGTGTTCACTCTCCACTGGGACCACTGCTGTTCAGGCTTTAAGAGCCACAACACACAGCAGCATCAGTCAAACTCCCAGCAGTAAAACAATGCACAGTGCCTGCATCCCCCTTTTGAACTGTGCTGTTTCCTAGGTCTAGGGTTCCAATGTGAATTACAGACATTCAGAGTGAAGCTGAATGGTCCCAGATTAAAAGCGAGGCCTCCTTCAGCCTTAAGGAAACAACTGTTAAGCTACTACATGAAAGGATCCTTATTCAATAATTTCTAATGTGGTAACAGTAAGAATGTCTACATCTGAAAATGAGCTTTAGATGTATTCACATTTGATAAATGTGTAAAAAATGTACCAGTATCGTAATTGGCTCTTAATAGTTGTTATCTCTTTCTGCTAGTAGTCTTTAAAAAACCTTTAATTTATCCAAAGCATAACCTTCTATAACTTAGTCAAAACAAACTTGTACTAAGCCTTGAGATTTAGGTTATACATTAATCATTCTATGACTTTTATTTCAATATGTATGATACTTGCTCTCAAAATTCTTACTTTTGCTGACATAGTTCACAACATCTAGAACGTCCTGGGTCACCATCTGGAAAATCATGTGGATAATATACAATAACTGGAACACATAACACCTTCATTGATTGCATTATAAGGAATCGTTCTCAATGATTGTTCTAATAAAGTAACCATCTTTTCTTTTTTTGATAGACTGGAAAAAATTGTGAGGAGAAAGATGTTTAAATTCATACATTACAACAATAAAATTTACAAGCTAATTAAATGTAAATATGTCAACATTTTATACTTCTATCATTGGAAATGGCACTATTAAATGCTGAAAGTTGGATCATTATAAAAAATGTAATTTATTTATGAACAGGAAGTACGACTGAAATAGGTGTAAGAATACTATGATTCTTGAGTAGAGATTGAACTGGACCTTAGTATTTAGGTCTTTGGTTACTCAAAAAAATAATGATATTTATGTAAAAAGATGGAGATAGATAATCAGATAGATAATCAGATAGATATATAGATAAATATATATTTCTCTTGAGGAGTTGAGTTATTTGTAAAATACATTTATATATAGCTGTAGAATTGAGGTAGAATCAAGACGATAGAAAACAGAGAATCATAAACTAGTGAGAATATTCACAAAGAGTCAGATAAAAGTCTGCTACAGAAAGTAAATTCTACACATTTTCTTGGAGCTTTGCCACCATTTGATAATTTATCTGACTTAGAAAGACAATAGTACAAAATACAGATACAGGCTGACTGAGAATCAGTAGATAATTTAGTGAAGGAATAGGTTAACAACATCCCTTGGGTTTCATGTGTTTGGATCCTGGCCTAAGTTAGACACAAACATCTCTACTCTACCTCACAAAAAAATGTGTGAATTTCTGTTCTAACAGCCATTTGCATTTACTGAAGATTCAGAGCATCTATGTTTCTCACATGAAGGTAACAATGATATTTACTGAGGATAACAATATACTACCAATAGTCACAACCTTCACTAATGATTAATCACAATTGTCAACATATAGATGACATATATTGTATTAGACATTGATTTGTTTAATTCTTTTAGTTCCTTTTATTTTTGGCCAGGAAATGTGGAAATTATTTCTTTTCTCTAATCATAAAATCTATTATGTTATATCACATACTAAATCAAAATTCTCGTGTTCAAAATGATTCTGAGTCATTGTTTATTTTACATAATCAACTATCTTCCCTCTTTATAAACACACAAGTTGAGTAAAATAAAAGTGCAATGAGGTTCAAGGTTGTAATCCTGGCCTGTAACTAGCACCATCATCATATAAATGAAGCTTAATGTCTGCTGTACATTAGATATTTGATTCTGTAATATCTTAATGGATAAGGGGGGAAATGGGAATATTGTACTTTTAACACATGTGCTCTGTGAAAGAACACATTAATTGCAGACCAAAATAGTGATTTATTGTAAAAAGAACACGTGGCGTCTGATTTTTCTCTGAGTGAGAGAGGGCATAATTAGTTCTATTTAAGCTCAGGATTTTAATTTTGTCCATACTCAGGCTGATGCCATTGTTCCCATTTTAACTGAATATACATAGTTGGCTGCTTTCAATATTTAATGAGTGCTTCCTTTGGACCACTCTGCTTTAAATACGCTAAATAATTTAATCTCCACAATGAGCTCTTGAGAATCTATGTTACAGATAAGAAAGAGTTACAGGAAAACTAAAGTTTTGGAGATCACATAGTTACTGGCTGGGTTAACCTTAATTTGTCTGTCCACATAACCGGAGGTCTTTACCTCACCATGAACCTTGGACATGAGGGACTACATCAAGACTACCCTTGAGAAACCACCCTAGGCTGTGAGAACAGATAAGATAAAAATGAATACTATGAGTAGAATATGAAAAAAATCACACATTTGGATACAGTTCTCCAAGTTAGAATAAAATCTAAAAGGATAAAATTAATGAAATATGGTCAGAACACCCACTCTCCAAGTGGCAAGACTATATATTAGTTTCCAGGGTTTTTATACACATACAAATGGACAGCTTGAAGTACCGTTGGCTATAAGATTTATTTCTAATAGAAAGGTGGTGTATTTGCATGAGGCCTGTGAAGAACATGTGTGAGGACCACACCACGCTTCTTCACTGTTTAGAAAGATGGAAGGAGGGACAGAATCCTGGCCATGTATGAACATCGTGATGTTCTGGGTTGGACAACTAATTCCCATTAAATGAGGATGTGTTCTGCTACGCAGGATCATGAGTCATTAAAGACACCTGTGTCCCTTATGATTTCAGCCAGAGTTTTAATACGAGCTTTAATTTTCCTCTGGAGATTTCTCAAGAATACTATAGCTTCTTTACTTAGTACATTAGTTATATTTTCAATAAAATTATTGATCTTTCTATTTACTCACATAACTGTGGTAAGTTATTAAGGTATATTTTTCTTGTACTATAGTCTAGGCTTGAGACACTGAGTAATGGGATTCTACACCGATGAAAAAAACAAATGAAACACCTAAAATGTACCAATATTCAAATATAATCTTTTAAAAACTGGGTTGTGCTGTTCTTCTCAGTAATTTGCAGAGTAGCTTAAAGCACTGATCAGCTCTCTCCTCTCTTTCTCTCTCTCTCTCTCTCAATACCGTCTACTCTCCTCTCCATCTTCTTCTCCTTCTCCCTCTTTTACTGTTATTTTTCTATAATTTTATACTATCATGATGGTCCCTAATAATAAATATAAAGTTATAATAAATAATAGTAAATTAATAGTAGTACCACTCATTGATAGTCCTTTAAAATTAGAAAATAAGTGAAATATCTTCATGTTAGATTAAAATGATTTAAAATTAAGGCTATAGGAATATGATCAATGTTTTAATTTAAAGAAAGTATAATATTACATATTAGATACCTTCAAAATATAATCACTACAAATTAAATAACTATCATTACAAAATGACAATTTAAATATTCAAAAATCAGATTACTAACCTCGAACAATTTTAATTATGAGAGAAGAAAATTAAACTATTGAATGCCAGGTATTTCCTATAAATAATTCAGCAAGATAATCCTTACTTTAGAAAAACACTGTAAATTCAGTGTTGCTATAACTCAATAAATATATTCATACCATTCTATTAGATGAAAAAGCGTGGATCACTAGATTCCTTAGTTTAATTCAAGTTGTTAAGAATTGGGTTTCACTCTACTAATCAACAAAGGATATTTCATGTTGTCTACTACCAAACAACTCTTCTGTTGATAGGAAATTAAGCATCCATAATATGATTACATATTATCACACACCAAAATGTTTATAAATTTTATTCCAAAATTATTTACTGTAGCCTGAATTTCACTAGCTTGATCCTGTATCCTGGACTGATCCCCACTGACCCCTTGAGGCACTTTGTTGATTTTGTCTTTTACTTCATTCTTCTAAGATACATGATTGATTCAAGTTTCTGCATCACCAGGTTAAAGCAACCACTTAATTTATTCTCTAAAATGCTAAGCGCAGATAAAACGATTATATATGCTATTGATGCTCACTGTTGACATAGTACGGAAAGCATGATCACTACAAGGTGAAAGTTTATCATATGTGTGACTTAATTAGCAAAAGTGCTGTCGTTTTATTTGATTGTGGTCTATTTTACACATGACCAAAGCAGATCTTCTATTTTTTGTTAATCCAGTGGAGGATAACATGGCATCAAATGTGGAAAATTCTTGTGTTAAAAAAGAAGAAAGTAAATTAACCCGGATATTGGTGGTGTGATACCTTAGTCTGAGCACTTGGGAGGCAAAGGCAGATGGATCTCTGACTTTGAGGCCAGACTGGTCTACAGAATGAGCTTCAAGACAGTAGGACTACTACAGAGAAATCATGTCTCAAAAATTAAAAATAATAACAACAATAAATTAACTCAATAATAAGAATGACGTAAAATAAGATATGTTAAATTTCTACTCACTGGTAAGTGATTTGTGTACTAAGATATGACATTTAAGTGGTCTGGAGCATCATTTTAACATATCCAATATTTTTATTCTATACATCCATAGTTAATACACGAATACTTGTTTGAATTCTAGAAAACTCACCGAAATTTTTGCTTAAATTATAATGCTTTTGCTGCCTTTTTTCTATATGTCTTATTATCAATCATAAACCATCAGGTAAAGAAGATTAGAGGCCTCAAGAAACTCAAATTTTTTCCTTTAAAATTCTAAAGAAAGAAATCTAAGGAGTCAACCACAGAAAAAGAGAAAAATAAAATACTGTTTTCTCAAAGCTCCTCCTCTGGACAGCTGAACCTTTTCTCTAACTTACTGGACTCAGCTAGAGAATAACATTTTGTGGGAAAAAGCAACATCAAGGGCCTAGAAAGTGAGATTCTGTCAAATCACAGATGGCATCTGCATATGTCTGTAGTTTGTAAAGCTTTCCTGTAAGCTGCTTCTCTCTCCCTCAGGAGCAAACACCAGTGTTCTGGCCAGGGCTTTGCCTACAGGATTTTACTTCAGCATTCAAGAGTCTGAAAGCTTTCTTTTCTTCACTGTTCTCTTGAAGAAGAGGAAGTGATCACTGTAGTGTGTGTTTAAATACTTAACATTTATAATATTATTTCTCCTCTTTTCTTCTCTATCATCCATTCACCAATTTTTTTTTACAACCCTCTTAGGATGTGCCGATTTTCATCATGTTCATTCCTTAATTTTAAGTTCCTTGAAACATTATCAGAGAAGAGATGGCTCAGTGGTTAAGAGCTCTTGGCTGCTCCTCCAGAGGTCCTAAATTCAATTCCCAGCAACCACCTGGTGGCTCCCAACCATCTATAATAGGATCTGATGGCCTCTTCTGTCATGCAGGCATGCATGCAAATAGAGCAGTCATATACATAAATAAATAAACCTTTTTAAAAATTTGTCAAAAATTGGGATAATTTTCTAGTGTGTTCTCAAAAATATGTAAAGTTCTAGTATCTCAATTTTATTTCATATTCATTACAATCTAAATTTAAGTTGACATATTCAACTCTCTGTTTCTTAAAAATCTACTAAATCAACAGTACATTATGTTTCAGTGAATAAAAATACACAAATATAAGAGTCTAGTATCTGAATACTAAATATTCAAAAATACCTCCTTGCTAAATTGTACTTTTTGTATACATTAGTAGATAATAAGTTTTACTGATAAGTTTTTCAATATTATCAGAACAATGACTTGCTAATACATTTTAGTAGTATTTCATTCTCCATTTATTTTGTTTCAATAACAGAAGCTTTTGAATACAAATAGAATAATCACTGATTTGAGACTGAAACAGTTCTAAACGTGAAGTGGTAGGGACTTGGAGAGGCCTTGGGATACATCCATGTTTTCGAACCTGGACATAATACCAAGAGAGTTTGGGCACTGATTACATAGGGGTTCCTCATCTTGAGGAAAATTCTTAAATTATGTATTTACAAATTCTCAGTTCATTACGTATGATACTTTGATTAAAATAATCAATATTTCCTATTTTAAAGCATATTTAAACAAAAATAAGCAAATTACTTGTAAATATAAGTAATGTTGATGCAACTAATGGGAATTTGACAACTAGAAAATCGATAATGAAAAGGTCCTATTTTAAAGGATAGAGTATTTACAAAACATTTATAAATGTGTTATTATAGAATTAGGCAGTATCTAATTTTTGGTCCACATGTGTTTATTAAGTCTTGTATTTGTCCTAAAAGAAAATTATCATTTTAACAGACTTATGATTAACTATAAATTACACAGCAAGTTCTCTGAAGTTACTTTTAAATGTTTGAGTGAAATAAAAGTTATATTGGATTTTGGATGAAATAAATTCAGCCAAGATTTTATGGAAAATCTTGCCAAATTTCAATATATAATTTCTTTATACTTTGATATGACTAGACACATGTAAAATATAGCTTAATAGAAAACAATGACTGTTATGTAATATATTTCTGACCATTGTTTCTACTAGAAAGACTGAGTTAAATCAATAACAAATAGACAAATATGTTTACCTTGAACATAATCATTTCATGTATAATTTAAAATCTAAATTTATATGTAATAAAGTTCAAAGTTGCACCATTAAAGCTTTGCCTTCACTTCAGATCACCTTACCATTTTCCATACCAGTTTTCTAGATTTAAGATGTACAGCAGCTGAGACACTATCACAGAAAGTCTCATGTTTATGGACAGTCTCCCACAGCCCTTCCTGTGAAACATATTTAGCTTAAAAATTTGATAAGTCTATAGCATCAAGATGTCTTTGTTATATTTATTTAGTTTATTAATGTTATAATGGACTCTTGATCTTATGATGAATGGTACTTCAAAACACAACCCAGTTGCATCTTTGATTAGAGATGAGAAAAGAATCAAACACATCAGTAATTGATTTCACCCATTGTACATTACATCTATACATAGATGATTTTGCCCACACTGAACTATAAAATGGATCTAAATATCCTGACAAAATATTTATAAAAATGAGTTTTTGTAGAAGGAAGGGTTTACTTGGACTTCTGAGTTAGAGGACAACTTGAAATTATACTTTAAGGCCATGTGTAAAAACAAGCAAACATGATTTTGTAGATTCTATCTGATGACACAGGCCAATCATTTCAGCATGAGGTTACTGAAGTGGGAAAACTATGAGTTAGACAGGAGCCTAAGCTACAAATACCTTGTCTTATACATATGCTTTTATAGAATAAAGTAGTGTCTAATTTTCATCCTAAATAATATAGGCACTGACATATACATGAAATATAAAATAGTTACTGATAAACTAAAGTTAACATTAACTTTCCAGTGTATAAAACATGCACCATTTAAGTATTCAACACAAGACCTATGACAATTGAATGTACAACTTGGGCAAATATCAACATTAAAAGGAAAAAATGCTATACTAACTAAACTAACTAACTGCCTTGTTGCAAAACATGAGACTGAAAATAGAAATGCATTTTGCCTACACTGTCATAGTTAATTTGCTGTTATTCTTGGGCATTATGAACTGTTGCTTAAAAAGAATAAGACTGAATTTAAATAGCAAATGGACAGACTAAAACTATCAGCATCACCTATCAGTTTTTTGACAAGCAATGTGTCTTGTTAGTGGCTGCAAATGAGAGAGGAGCTGATCAAATGTATTCCCCTGTCAAATATGACACCAGCCAGTTTTACCTCTGATAGCTGATAGAAATAATTAAAATAAAATTTAATAAAATACAACACTTCTGTGTGAATGTGTAATGTGAGGAGGTAATGCTTCTATGTGAGTGGATGTGTCCACAAAATTTATTCATAAAGAGAGGACATAGATGTCTATTTATGATCACTTGTTGAAGTCAATGACTTAAAGCTATAATTGATCATTTTGAATGATCATTTGAATGATAAAAATACTTCATTTGTCACAGAAACTCTCAAAATTACAGTCATCATTATCCTTTCACACAGTTTAAAATTGTGTCTGTGAAATAAAGCATACACATGATGTATGTTTTGAATGTTATATGATGGATCAACTCTAGGATCAGAGCTAAAACCTCCATTTTTAATTTTTTTTTGCTATATTAATCTCTTTTAAAAATAATAACATTCTGAGAGTCAGTGCTTTCAAACTTGTATGTTCTCTTCACCCTAAGTGACCTAGATTTTTCTTTGCAGTGACTGGGTAGACTTAGGGAACCTTAAACTTCAAGTGCTTTTTATTCTTTATGTAGCACCAATTATGCATCTATTTATTTATCTATACAACAATTTTCTTATGCTAGAGACTGCCCCTGTCATGTAGTTCTGCAAATTTTGGCAACTTTTATACCACTGAGATCTATGTTACAATCTCTTTTAATTTCTGTTTTGACATAGTGTCTTTCTAAGTCATCCAGGCTGGGTTTGAACACTCTTTACAGACCAGGTTGGTCCAGATCTTGCCTTAGAATATTGATAGATTATATGTCAGGCCCAGTTTTATAAAATAATTTATTCTTAAACAATCAGTGTAACAATCTTACATAATTTTCAAGATACATTATCTAAATGACTTTAACTCCACAAAAAAAGGAGTTTAAAAAACACACTCAGCCAAGAAGAGTCTAGGACACTGAGTATTGAATATTGTTTAATTATATTTATAGGCAAATTACTTTGCATGTTCCAGGATTATCTACAAGATATTTATAACTTAAAGTATTCATATGTTGATTCAGAAATCCTCAGTATGATGCAGCAGAGAAAATAATTCCATATGTAGGCGTTCCTTTTCATTTAACAATTCTACTTATGTTTTAATTGATAATCTTCTTTTGTTAGACTCTTAAGATGGACAAATGCTTAAATGGGTTTACTTCCAATGTGCAAAACAAGAAAGAGGGTGGAAATGATCTGTAATATAAAATGAGTTATACAAAAATGTTAATATGCTAAAAGTGAAAGTGGGCAGGAAATACATTTCCCTTGGCTACACAAAATCTCACAGCAAATGAAATATTATATAATCTGTTCCCTCCTCTTTATATTCTTAAAGGAAAACAGTTTAACTAACCATGTACATATGCTCAAAACCATAATTATAAATGGCCTGAATAAATACGGAAGTTAAATAAAGAAATAAATTAAATTTAGAAGAACATGTGTGAGTCTGTGCTTATTAACTTCATAGAAAAAGGAACAATTGAGAATAACATATAAAGTACTCGTAAACAAGATGCTGGAAGAAATCCTACAGACAAAGTAAGAAATACGAGTAATTAAAACTCTAATAGTTATGAATCACTTTCACATATCCTTTGGATGTAATGTATTACAAGAACAATTCAAAATAATTTAAACTCTGAAAACATTGACAAATAAATTACAATTTAAATGCCAGATTAAATGTATTTCAATATCTAAAATCAGTTCATATTCTACTGCCCTCTAAAATTCCTACATACACCATCTAGATAAGGGATTAAATTAATTTAAAATTTTAAGCTCTAAAAGTAAATTTCTGCTTTAAAAGAGCAGAAACTGTGTTTATGCCTAGATGTGTGAATGAAATCCACATACTTAAAAGGTATCAATTCTTTACAGTTCATAAGTAATTTAATGTATAATATCATTGCTTCGTAGTGGATCTGGATATGCCAAAAGAATAATTGTATCAGGGAAAAAATTATAGGACAGAAGCAAATTTCAGCAACATTTGTAATTGTTGGGAAACTACAAATTAACTTTAGTAATTATTACATAAGTTTGTTCTCAATAGATGGTTTTGGTGAACCATTTATAAGATTATCAAAATCCAGTCTACTGAATTTAAAGACATATTTAAATAACATTTTAAATATTGCAGTGTTATAAAGAAGGCAAGCACATTGACTAAAGTAGCTATAAAAGTTCTTTAGCAAAGAGACCAGAGCTTTCTTGGACAGACAGTATTTTTGACATCATCTAAATGTAAAGATGTACAAAGACATAAGGTTGGCTCTGGGAAGCATGATGTCTAAGTAAGACACCACCGGCAGTGATGGATGTGAGCATATTAGGTAAGGCACTGTGCTTCACAGCTGCCTCTCAGAAGAGCTTTCATAACTTTAAATCCTATTATTTAAGATATACCAGAAGCAAGGAATTAAAGAATAGAGTAAGGACCAGTTATTTTATGTCCCTAGAGTTACAGGAAGGCTCCGGGCAGCTACTGTCTTCAGTTAAGTGAATTAATGATGGAACATGGGAATAGATTAATGTTTTCCACAGATGTAGAATATAACAGAGATTCAGTGAACCTCAAATTCTAGCAATAGACAGGGAGTGATATGGACAGGATTTGCATCTGGATATGTGCCGCAATTTGTTTCCTGTTAAAATGAGTAAGCTCTTTGTTTACAGGAGATTTCTTCATAATCCTTGAGTCAAGGAATTTAGTATAACAATAGCACCACTAGAGTGAGCCGATGACCTTGGATTTGTCAAAAAGGGATAAATTGAAATTTTAAGTAAATTGGATCTTAGTGTGAGGAACAAAAAACAAGAGATTAGCAACAATCCTCTCAGAAATATTTGGCTAATAAGTAAGAGAACTTGGAGGAAAGGAGAACGTACAAAAATGTAGGAAAGAAAACAAAATACTTAGAAGGCTTTGATTCATTTACTTATGGTTGCAACTACATGATGGAAATGTTTTTGTAAAAGACTTTATTAACAAAATAGTTAATGTGTAGATTTAACATTGGTTGAATTGCTATACTTATGGCATTAAAGGAACAGAGCTATCTCAAAGATAACACTACACGGGGGATATAAATATGCTGCTAATGAGTATCAGTAAGAAAAGTCACTTTATTTTGAATTCTGTATATGCTCTCAACACACTATTGAGTTCAGCAAATTACAAAAACTCACAGAAGGCACACTGAGATAATGAAGACATTGGGAAAGATGTTACTAAACAAAGCATGTTCCTCACTTCTCATCAACTCTAGGCTTGAAGTACTCAGAAAGAGGTGCCAAAAAGATCTTTTTAAAAAAACTGGATTTACTAAGAAGATATCTAAGTACACTGGCAACAATAATCCAGATGCAGTATTTTAGTATTTAGTAATTTTGATATCTTTTTGTTGTGGTATTAGTGAGTTCCAAAATTTTAAAAGAACTCACAGGCTGATAAAAAACAGAGTAGGAGAGGTAATGTTTTGCTGTGCAAGGATTAGTCTAGATGCTTCTAATATCGAAGCCAGATGAACTACAGTAATTTACAGAAGTCACTCCCTCTAAACAAATTATTCTCAACTTGTGGTTTGAAACACCTTTGGGTCAAAGGACCCTTTCACAGGGGTTATCTAAGACCACCAAAAAAACACGTATATTTACATTATAATTTGCAGCAACAAAACTACAGTTGTGAAGTAACAACAAAAGCAATTTTATGGCTGGAAGTCACCACAACATGAGGAACTGTATTGAAAGATCCCAGCAGTACAAAGGTTGAGAATCACTGATCTAAACTGATAAATCTAGAAAACTTCATGAGTTTAAGAAGATTTCGAGACCACTGTATCAGCGAAGTTGAATTACTTCATTCAGTATGTTGAATGTGTCAGAAATTTATATCACAATTTATGGAAGGAAGCTTGAGTGAAAGAGGACATAAATAAACATATCTTAAATTTTAAAAATCATTTGAAATTTTCTTTGTTTATTCTTATGCATTTATTACTGCCTCGCTTCTGCTGTCTAAATTGTACCACACTGATTCACTGACAAAAATCTTAAGAGAAAATGTAACGCTAAAATATATGCAGGAGTGGATCCAAATATATCTTAGCATTGTTTTAATTATTCAGGGTTTTGTCACTTATATAAGTAACACGTATTGTAACAACTGAACTCCTCAAGCTAATTTTTAAGTGCACGTGTGTGTGCATGCATGTGTATGTGTGTGCACGTGTGTGTATGTGTTTGCGCACATGTGCATGCACATGGACATACTTGCAGAGTGTATTGTGCGCTAAGGTGCAAACCAGCACATGTTGATATTGTGTCTTCCTCAATCACTTACACACCTTATTTTTTTACATTTATTCCTTATTTTATTTTATTATTTATTTATTATTCTGAAACAAGGTCTTTCACTGAACCTGGAACTCACCAGTTCACCTAGGTTAGCGAGTCCACAAGCCCAGGGGCATAGTCTTCTCAGCCTCTCCGTTGTCAGTGTTATTTCCATTGTATTTGGGTTTTGACAGTCTGTACTTGGGCTGGCCTGCTTTCAAAGCAAGCACGTTACCCACTCATCTATCTCTTCTTTTCTGTGGTAAAGTGTTCTTGTTTCTCATTTTCTGATTCTAGTCAGATTGTTTGAAGTAGTACATTGTTTCATTTGATCTATTTCTTCTTTTCTGTGCTAAAGTATTCCTGTTTCTCCTTTTCTGATACTAGACAGATTGTTTCAAATAATACATTGTTTCATTTGAATGATGTAATTGCTTTAAATAAAATGTATATAATTAAAAACCTATCCTCAGAATCCTTATGATAAAAGTTCAGTGTCATGTCTACTCATTACAGAATGCCTTATCTGATTTTAAACTGTTGTTTTTTAATTTGGTGAAATCAATTATTAATTTTAGTTAAAAGTTAAATTTGTATTTTAGAATTTTTATTACTCTGATAAAATGCAAGAGAAGCTAAGCTAAAGGGAAAAGGTTCAGGAAAATCTGGGTAAGATGTTTGTTTTGTCCGCAATATTGTTTTGCTACAGGTTTGAAATATATAGTTCTGTAATAAAAATAGGAAAATTATGTAGTTGTGTTTGTGACTAAGGAAGCGTTGGTAGATGTGGCCAGTTGTTTTAAGTTCCATTTCAGTAAGCAGATCATGCAGAAATGTGTGGATGTATTTCTATGTGTAAAAAAGAAGGCCTGACTTCTTTAGATGGCCACTTCAAAGTGAAAATCAATTCCAATGTATGCAAGCACCTTGTACTTTTTCTTTTTTCTTCAAAACTTAGTATAGAGTTTTAAAAAAAAAAAAAAAAAAAAAGTCTGACGTATAATACTCAGAAGTTATTGGCAGAGACAAAGATCTAATTTGTATTTTTATCCATGTTGTCCTTTCTCTTCATTATTATATAAATTACAGTTATCTCACTAGACATTTTTGGAAACTTTCAAAAATTACTAAGTATATAAGCTACTTCCCTAAACATCAAATGTGCATTACACTCATTATAAAACTAAATGCATAGTTAACAAAAGTAAAACAGCAACCTCAATAATTATCTAAACATTCTGATTAAAAGCAAGTAATTAGTGTCAACTTTTAGCTTTTTTAATCACATGAGGGATGTGATTTTTAATTTAGAAGATGGGAATATATTCATTCCTGATGATAAATGACAGAGTGTTAAATCCTCTCACCATATGACAGGGCATGGTCAGGAACAGCTTGGGTGGAAAGCACATACTATTCAACTAACGATAAAATTGACTAGTCAATTAAGTTAGGGTCAAGATGTAAATTTAAAGATAATTGTCTGAGTCTAAAATGTCATAAATCTCTAAAATATTATTAATTTTTAAAGGAAGAACTTTAGACAAATTCTAGGGTGAATTAAGTATATTATAAACACAATTAGCTTCTGTGTGTTTATTCTATTCTTGCACCATATTTCAATCCAAACACTGAGGATTTAGAACAGCATCAATGGGCTAAGATGGATAGTGACCATTTTATATAGGCCATGATTAGAGGCTAATTTGATCTAATAGACATATTCAAACAATATACCAACAAATCTAAATTTATCTGATACAATAATAGATTTCTTATTTGATTATGTTAACATACATACTAATAAAATCAATGGTCCCTGAATTCAGGCTTCTAAATGAGAATAATAGATTCTTATGAAATAGAAAATTTTATACTAAAATCAGAACAGTACTGTTATTTATGAATAAATATGATTACTATTATCATTATTAAAAGTAAACACTAGTCAGTTAATACTTTCTTCATATAACAATTTTATATATAAGTGTAATTTGTCAAGTGTTGTACTCATTAAGTATTATAAAGGGGAATTTGTCTTTCTGTTATCAGTGGAGTGTATTTGCCTGACAAAATGACCTTAGAGAAAATATTACTATATATTTAAAAATATAAACGTTGACTCCTTAGAATTAATATCCTTTGATCTTTTTTTCCTATTTTAATTGCTAATAAAGGTTTTCCATAAGATGTATTCTTAGATTTGCACAAAACAAATGAAGGAATATTCATATTGTTTTAGAAACATTTTATTTTTAAGAAAAATAAAGTTTCAAATCTATAATTCAATTTAAAACTCACCATGGTCCTCCTTTATAAACTTTGAATTTTGCTCACTTTGAATTAACTAGAATGTGTGAATATGTTTAAATTTAGATCTTAGATTCTCAATAATTTATGCACTTATGCTTTGTATAGTATAAATAAAATAAAGGTTAGTCACATATTAGTGATTCATGAAAGACATAATTAACAGGCTCTGAAATACTAAAGTAGGATCTCCCATGCAGTCAGTGATATTCCTATGTAAGCTGAGAATCCGAACACAATCTTTCATAAAGCACAAAATATTTACTATTGTCACCACTGTGATTCTGATGTGAGCCCCAGTGGGGTTCTTATTGTCTGATATGAGAAGCCATAGCCTTATGGATTTATTGTGTGGTTTTTGCGAATCTGTGAATCTGAGGAGAGCCCCGTCTGTTCTTATTGTCTAATATGAAAAGCCGTGGCCTCATGGATTTATTATGTGGTTTTGCATTACATAGTCTTAACAGCTAAATGTGTGTGTCTGTGTGTGTGTGTGTGTGTGTGTGTTCAGTTTGAGGTTATTTTTTCAAGTTTTTAATCCTTCCTGTTTTACTAGCCTCAATAGAAATGATACACTTTTATTTCTCACTCATTGTTTCTAGCTTATATTGCAACGGATATTTTTCTTGATACTAGAAGATGAAAAAACTGATTTTTCAAGACCGGTTAGATTTTGATTTTGATTTTTTCCATGTATGAATTATTACTTGCATGGCTTAACCAAGATCGAATTATAAATAGTATTCATCCATTACATAAAAGGAAATGACGTCATGGAGCAGATATTAAATGGGATTTTATTACTAAGATCGTTGAAGGAAACCTATCACATAACTTCCAAGCATTTTTATTGGTCATAATTACTGTATAAGATAATCCACTTAGAAAATATAGCTTCAATATTGAACTAATATTGTTTGTAGCCTCAGTGCTACAAGATCATCATTGCCTCTGCCCTATGGTACCTCTAGTTCTGATTATTGACTTGAGTCCTCACCAGCAAACCACTAATATCTGTAGTGAAAACTAAACATGAAGTCTACACTGCTTTCTAAACTTGGTCTCAAGTGTATGACATACTAGGATAAAATCGCGATTAGTTGATGAACTCAACCGATAGCATTAGGAAACCTGAGCCTAAACCAGGAGACGTAACTCAGAGGTACAATGCTTGCCTGGCATGCACAAATCCCTCAGCTTGATCTCCACAATCACTCGAATTCCCAAAAAGACTCCACTGATAATTTCAAGACATGGGTTCCTCTGCCTTTGGTTATCCATCTACAGAAATCAAGTGAGCAAGGCTGCCACACTCCAGATAAATAAAGAACATCTGAGAATATTTTCTGTATAAAGCCAAGCATGTATTTTGTTGTTAATAGAACCCAAACATTCTGGATTACTGCATAAACCTAAAAACAATTTTCATCAAATTCTCCTAAGTACTCAAACTGTTTTCAGAAGAATGTGGAACTTCACTTCTTAAAAGGAAATACTTTGATGTAGACTTCTGTGTGATACTTACTCAAATATGGTGGTTTGTAAGGCGCTCGTGTATTAGACAGCAATCCGTCCAGCTCCTTCCTCTCCAGGGTGCCATGCAGGGCCTTCTCTTTGCCAAAAGTGGAGAAGGAACGCTCTGCCCCAGGCTGGATTTCAGGAGGTTCAAAGACCTCGGTGTCTGGAACAGAGTCCATGCCGGGGACATGCAGGTTGCTGCGGTAATCCGCAGCCTGACGTCCATCCGAAGGGACAAAAGAAGGCATCCAGCATCGGTCAGAGTGGCCCAGCGCTTTACATTCCTCAGTGCAGTTGGAGAAGAGATCCATACCTGAAGGAAGAGAAATTGTAGAAAGGAAAAGGGAAAAGACAAGGAACTCCAGATGTGTTCAACATGGCCAGCTGCACGGTCGGGGAAAGTCAGGCAATGTAGTGATAGATGGAGACATTTGACCAAGTATGTTTTCTCTTAATCTGATGGAAACTAGAAACTCTTAGTAGTATTCCCCCTATGATTTAAAACAAGAGTTTAAAAAAAAAAAAAAAAAGGATCTGCAAATGTAAAAAATGAGACTGTGGCAGAGAAGTCACAGTTTCTCTAATGAGAATACTGGTGGGGGGAAAAGTGCTGGCTGTCAACATCTTAAAAGTTGAGAAAACAGTGAGTAGAAAAAGAATATTTGAAAGTTCTGATACTATAGAGATCCCAGCTACTGAGCATCTTACTCTACAGTTTCTTAACTGTGTCAGCTATTATTCCTACAATCACAGAGAAGATACACCAAGCATTGGCAACAGTTAATAGACTACAGACTTTGGATTTCAAATGGGAAGAGAACTTCAACAGAAATATAGCCCAAATTGACAAACAACCAATGACAACAGTTCTGAAAAAATTCCATGAGTAAGAAAAGTATGGTTCTTAGTTTCCTGGAAAATGGGTTCCTAAAGGTATCTGTCACTGGAACGCTGGCAATACATATTCCTATAAAGAGCTTATTACTTACCACCTTGCACAACCCCCAAATAAATGACTATAATTAGTGTAGCCAAGGTAACCAAATGCAGTGGAAATTGGCTACAAATAATATCGACATATTCCTTAGTGCCCATCTGTACATAAATAGTTGTCCTAATCAACACTAAGTTAACTTATGTAGCAAGATTGAAAATGTTAACACAAATTTTGCCACTCTCTATTTAGAGGGAGAAGATGTAAATTTTACCTGATTATGACCAAGAAAGTCTAGTTCTTGAATCACCTACAAGAACTGTGGTGTGTGTGAGTGTGTGTGTGTGTGTGTGTGTGTGTGTGTGTGTGTGTGTGTATGTCCAGGTGTGAGTGTATGCAGATCAGATGGCATCCACCGTGTTTTGTTTGGGGCTTTGAGTATTTTGTTTTGGGAATGGGGTTAGGCAGAGTCTACCACTGAACTGGACTTTGACAAGTAAGCTGCTGTGTGGCTAGTGACCTCTAGAGTTCTGCCTGTCTCTACCTCCCCAGCTCTGGGATTGTAAGTGCATGCTAGCATATCCATGGCCAGCTGTATGTACTTGGGAGCTTAAACTCTGATCCTCAGGCTTCAAAGTCAAACATTTGCTCTACTCAGTTATCTCGATAGTCCAAGAAGTTTTGAGAGCTGTAGAATAGTCTCTAATACCATTATGTCTCAATTGTTCTGTTCATTGAGTCAGGGATTGGGGATATAGCCCCTGTTGATTTAGAACTTGCTAAGTAGTCTAGGATGGCTTGAAACTCTTAATCGTCTTGTTTTAAGTTCCCCAAATTCTGAGGCTACAGTTCACTGCCACCATGCCAAGCCTGATACCTGATATACACGTAGTGTATAGCACAACACGGAACAGAACATTAAATAAAAGGATCATTCCAATGTTCTTCTAAGCATGTTAGTTTATTTATTGAGTGCTTTAAATACTGATGAAATTTCCTAGTGTTTTAAAATTATATCCATTTTCATATTTGTGTGTGCGGGTGTGGATGTCTGTGTGTGTGTGTGTGAGAGAGAGAGAGAGAGAGAGAGAGTGCACATGGTCAGGTCAAAAAACAACTTGTATAGATGGTTTCTCTCCTTCCATGATGTGATTAGTAAGGATGAAACTCAGTTCATGTGATTTAGCTGAAAAGACTTCTTTCCACTGAAACATCTGGCAAGTATAATTTTGATTAATTTCAAATAACTAAAGCATGATTAATTTATATTACAAAATCTTTGAAATGTATGAAAAGCTGGAATTTTAAAAATTAACATAGAATATTTATTTAATGAGTACCTTTTATTCTAAGTTTCACAAGTATCTAGAATTCTTTGAGCTCTTGAAGGAAGTTTTAGTGTTTCAACTGAAGTACTGTGTTACACATTGATTTACATGCAAGTGTACTTGAAAATGTTTATATATGGTAATCAATATTTCAAAATAATGAAACTTGTAGAATTTATGCAATAGTTTTAGAGTTAAAGGCCACTAACTACAAGATTATTTTCAAGGAAACAATACCAAGATGTTTACCATCTATTACTATCACTACATGATGACTTTTCATTTTATATAAATCTATGTGTAATGGTAAGTCAATACCATTGATTATAACATCCTATTAATGATTATCATTCACAAGCCTGAATGTAAACTACTGGTGAGTAATCTCTTGAGGAGTTTAAATGCTGAAATTGAGATTACGAAGTCTGACTTGGAACGCAGTGAAAATCCTAGAGACGTTTCACTACACTCTATACACACCCTATTTCTACAAGAAGATATGCATGTTAAAAGAGAAAAAGAACATCCCTGTTACGTGTTCGTATGGTGTAAAGGCAGCATCCCCAAAACGTGTCTTATATTTGGGCCCACTGACGCTTAAATTGCATCTTTTTGATATAGTGGTGGGAAAATGCAAGCTCTTCTGTATCACAGAAGTCACATTTAAGAGAAAAATAAATATGTTTAATTATTTTAAAACTAAAGTGGATCCTTTCTGTGCAAGGCGCGCAGAATCAACTAAGTACGGCTCATAGGGGCTCTCAGAGACTGGAGCTCACAAACACTATGTGAGTCAGAGCTAGGTCCTCTACAAATATGTGAATGTAGTTAGGTTGGTGTTCTCTGGGACTTCTGACAGTGCGAGTTGGGGTACACTTGGGAACCTTTTCCACCTATTTGGGTTGCCTCATTCAGCCTTAATATGAGGCATTGTGCTCAGTTGGATCATATCTTGTTAGGCCATGTTGGGTGGAATTTCTGGGAGGTCTGCTTTTTTTCTTTTTAAAGGGAAATGAAGGAGTGGAGAAGGGAGGTGGTGTGAGGGATAAGAATGAGTGGAGGGAGGGGGAAAGTGTGGTCAGATGTAACATATGAGAGAAGATAAAAGTTTTAAAAACCAAATAAATATTAGATAATACATTGGATAATTGATAAAGTTTTAGTTCATAAAGTTAATTTACAACTGTTATATTGGATCAAGGAAAGATAGGCACTAATGTAATATTTTTCAATTAATAACATTTTTTCATATAACTGGTGCATATCATTTTAAGTGGGCAAATACATCCAAACATATGAAAACAGACTTTTTCATCTGTCATTTAGATAAATAGTTTGAGAATGAAATAAATGTATCCCATTAACAGTCCTCACACAGGGGAGCTGTTAGATGACTAGCATGTTCTTTTATCATTTATCATTTATCATTTTTTATGTATTCATGTCCAATTATTCATTCAGGTTACTATCATCTTAGTAATAAACTAATGTCAGTGATATTTCTCAGTGATACCAGAAGGTATTTGGTAGAAATTCCTTTTATATGTAATTGTATATTGAACTGTACATTTTTTTTCATCTTGCAAATAGGTGATTTTTTTTCCTATATCTACTAATTACTAGATGTTAGTTAAAATTTCCTCAGATTATATAAAAATTTGTATGAACTGAGAATGTACAAAAAGTACACACTGCATGTTAATGGCAAAAACTAAGGAACATTGAAAGCTCGGTGAAAGCAGTGTCACTCAATAAGAGAAAAAAATTTAAGCAATGTTTTAAGTAAATTTATAAACCAATAGTGTGGAATATTTTTGGAAATATTGCACATAACTGCAGTGGAAGGTGAGGTTTCTTGAATATGGCCTGAGTATTTCACCAGTTTTATCAACAAAATGAGTGGATGTATTTCTCATGAGGAAAAATCAGATACAGAAATGAAAATGAAAACCACATAATAATCAATAAACTTCAAATAAGCAACAGAGAAATTAATAGAAAATTGACTTTTTCATTTGTCATTTAGATAAATAGTTTGAGAATGAAATAAATGTATCCCATTAAGGGTCCTCACACAGGGGAGCTGGGAGATGACAAACAGCATTCTTTTATCATTTATCATCGACCCTGTAACTTTAATTACCAAATACATAGAAAAGCATTTAATTTTTTTTTTTTGAAAACGTGACAATATCACAGATAGCCAATTCCAGTACGTGTGATGTGAATCTGGGCATCCATATTGCTCTTACTAGTTTTATGTCTCAGACTGAAGGCCCAAATTTTAGTAAATTTAACTTATTGTTTTCTCTATGAAGTGCATATACAAACAAACCTATTTTATATATACAGACATGAAAAACACAGGTCAAGTTTTTAAAATACTACTTAGTATTTGTTTACCATTCAGTATCAAATCACTATTGAGGACAAATACTAAATGTCTTAAAATATGTGATTTTACTTGCAATCATTATTTCCAATCATTTCCTTCCAGTCCTCAGGAATAAGTTATTTTTCAGTTATAACAGCTGATATAAGAGACTGCCTGTTTTACAAAGATAGACTCAATAAATTTTAAGATACACATATTTGTATTTTAGTCTGTAGCAGTAGATGGTCCTGCTGAGAAACTGTTATGCTTAAGAAAATTAGAAATGTATCCAATATGTGTTCCTTTCAAAATGATACCTTTTCTAATCAAACCTTTAGTACGTGTGATAAAACAAATTTAAAGAAAACAAACTTCATTTGGAGAAAATTTCTAGCCGTCTTTCTAAGTATCTTAAAGTATTTTATAGATACTGATACAATTATATGAAAATGCCAGAGTCAGGTATTTATCATTACAACCCACATCAATAGGTAAAAAGTGCACATCAAAATTCTATCCCACACTATTGTCATTCACAACGTGTATAGGTTTTGTCCACCTTCTTTCAGGATATTGTCTTCTATATATTTCCCAGTTGTGAGCATGCTCACATTATCAGAGTATATCTCATAGATTCATCAGAAACTTTAACAGATTTTTGTAAACAATTGGAATGAATTCCCTTTTTTGTAACATCTGAAATCTTACTGAAATTAAGAAAAGATATTTGTAGTTCATGAAAATTAATAATTCTCTGGCAGATGTTGTTATTTTCCAATGGTTTAACATAGTATGTGATACACTTGATCCATTATCTTTAAAATACTGATCAATTTAGTTATTTACTTTTAAATTTATATTCAGTAGTTTGCCATGCATGATGAATAAACATCTTATGTTTTAAGATGGCAATTTTTAGTTGTTAAAAGTGACTAAATCATCTAGAATTCTCCTTTAAGCATATCTTTTGAAAGAGACAGGCATGAAAAGAAATTTATAACTTATAGTATTTTCATACCCTAGACATTTAATGAAGACCAGTTTCTTACAACTAAATAGATTTGTACAAATATACCTCAATGATATTAATAATGTTTAAAATCATATAACTAAGATGTTTTACCCTTATTCTACATAGAAAATTAAATGTTTTAATATACTGACTTAATAAAGAAGCTTGGAAAAATTTTTAAATCTACTTTCTAGCCCTTCAGCTGTGGTTAGTCAGTTTTCCCTCTTGTGATGGCTTTTTCAGGCCTTCAACCACATCTTCCTGGACCTCTGCCATATCTAACCGATACATCAATAGTACACTGAAAAAAACGGAAAGCACCTTGACAAGGCTATAGAAAGCAAAGTGCCACAAAGCAGTGGTCAAGCCCAATAATTTTGTTCACGGAGCCAGGTGCAGTGGCCAACTGAGAAAGCTCATGTGACTCTCTGCAGCTGCCTTCTTGTCTGCAGCTTTTCTGTGAAGGTTTGGGACTGCTGCAGGCTTAGATAGCAGAAAAGCAAGAAGGGGAAAAAATAAAAGACCAAAAATGGAAACAATTCAGGAAAGGACAGATTTTATGTACAGATACATAAGTATAAGATAAGATTATCATAAAAAAAATGAACAAGTAAAAGAGTTAGTCAATTTGAACAGGTGAAACAGTAGGCCGCATTGTGCATTGGGAAGAAACACAAGCTCAAGTGAAAATTCGGGATCTTTAATCTTTCCACTTTCACTCCTCAATTCATTTTATATTTTCTCCTACCATGTTTAGTGACACTTGCTTAATTAGCTAATTTTGAAAATTTGGAAGATCACCGTAAGTTGTTTTTACAAAGAAATAAATCACATTTAAAAAAAAAATTACCTTGACTTCTGAAATATTTCTGCTACTTACTGTGAGGCTTATAATACAAAACAGTAATATAGGTTGCAAAACATCACTTAGTAAAAGACAGTTTAATTTTATGCATTCAGATTTTTACTTTCAAAAGACTCAGAATACTTCTTGCTATAAAATTAAGCATATTATAACTGATCAATTCAACACAAAGGTGCAATTACTTCTCACTGTAAGTGCTTTCTTACAACTGTAAAACAGCAATTATTGTGCCCAGTACATTGTGTCTACCCTGTTACCACTGAGCTGCATAAATGGAGTGGTAATTCTATACCACTTTTACACATTTAACAACTTAGATATGGGGGCAAAAAGTTCAGCACTTAGATGATGAAAACTAAACTCTGCCTTGACTATTTAAAACGGGTTGCAGAACACATTTTGGCATTTTAATGGTCCTTAAAAGTCTCTAAAATCTCAAATTCTTTGGAAGAATCATTAACAAAATAGCAACACTGTGCTGTGAAATAAAATAGCTCTCATGAAGACAGGCTACCAGGAAAATCTGTGTAACAAATCTAGCCCTTCTTGAGAACTTTTATTCATTCCTTTTCCTTTGCATAGATTATTAGGCTCACTTTGTATTTCTAAGTGACTAGGCTGACTAAAATGCTCACTGGGACTGGGGTGCTACTTAAAGAAAAAGAAAGAAAACCACAAAAGGGAGTGGGTGGGAAAGAAATAAAATATATGCAAAGAAACATGTAGCAGTTTTCTTATGCCAAACCTTTCGTTGTAAGAGGCTGGGGTTAAATTAGAAACTTGCAGAAAATAGAAACCAATAGTTCTAAATGTACAGTTTTAAAATGATAACAATAAATCATATACCACATATAGGGCAAACATGAAAGGGACTTTGTACTCACATATAAACTGCTGGCAAGATCTGGTTTGTTGTCAGGATCCCAGACACTAAATAGATGCTCTGTTCACTTAGCGTGAAGGCCCGCAAGGGGCAGGGACCTCCGGGGATTCTTGGCAGTTCTCAAGTCTCATTAGGTCTGCATATTAATGACTTGCAGCAATATAAAGAGACCCTTGAGCAGCCTTTTTTTCCCTTTCCTCCTGCCTGGGTTTCCCAAGACTAAGCAGCCACAGATAGAGCACACATTAGCCAACTGAGAAGCTTGTAGCATCCACTGCTGCCAGGCCCTACTGGGTGTGCGCTGCCCTTTGACACAGTGCCTCGGCACCATTCCCAGGGCTACCAAGTGTGTTAAGGAATGAACATTTTCAAGGACTAATAGTACCTTGAAAATTAAAACTCCAGCATTTTATGGAATAAAAGCAAAGTCAAATCTCAAGAAATAGGTGTCACCACCCAGAGGTAACCAGTGATGTACATTTTCAGATGTTTCAAGAATTTCCCAGGCTTTCCCATTTCCTCGTGTTTCAAGTAAACAGAGTTAAGAAGACAGAAGTCAGCAAACATCTTTCATGGGTGAAATCCAAATGGAAGCAGAAAAAAAGCAATCAATTTTATTTCATCTTAAGGTAGATAGTCTATGTCTTATACTTTCTTTTAGTATTGGTAATTATTATTAGATCTTACACATCTTTAAAGAACAAACTCCTATTTGATGCTTTGACAACACTAATTATCAAATGTCTATTACTAATGTTCTGAAGCCCAGAGACCCAGGACTAGAAACTAGACTTTCAGTCCATTTGCGATTTTAACATCACCCACTTCTTAAGTGATACTTTGTATGAAAAATATGTTTCTTTGGAATGCAGTGTTTAGATTCTAGGGCCCAGTCATGGGCCACTGGTCAACTAATTCCAAACCTCAACACTCCAAAGAGATGTAACACTTTTCACAACCTCCTTTTGAGCATACAATGACTAATAGAAGACAGACTGTCACCTAACCCATCATCCATTGGAGATGTATTTAAATAAACAGCAATATAATAGATATTTAGATGGCTCTTTGATCCCACTTACCAGCTGACTGGCCACGGTTGGTGACGTCATGATCACTGTCTCCCTGTTCACTGTCTCCATGGCCACTGTCCTTAGAGCTTACTATGTCAGCTTCCTGGAATGCAGAACTAGAAACATAAAGAGGAGAATGTTAGAATTAAAAAAAAAAAAGGTGAAGAAACACAGAAAACATTCTTCTGCCACCACATGGTCACTGATGTGTGCTGCAGACTCTTGGAATTTCCACATGAAGCTCAATTTTACCACTTAAATATAAGTCCCTAAAAATGGAGCCTTCACAGTCAATTACAACATAAGATGTGAAGTTTGGACATTATTCGATGACTGGAGCTAAGTACATGTATAGGCCTTTTAAATAAGATATATATGAACGTGTATGTGGATAAATCATGGAAACTAGCAAAGTATTTTGTAATTTTTATATAAATGAAAGCATATTATATAGCCAACAGTAGAGATAAATTATATACAGTAGTCATGCCCTGCTTCAGTTTAAAATGCTTTATACATTATGTCTTTTCCTTTGAAACAACACACCTACTTCCTCCTTATACTAGGGAAGTAACTTCACACAGAAAACTAAGGATTGAAAATAGTTCATACCTGTTAACTCGGCGAGGTCTGTCAACTAGATAGCTGAGCTCTGCTCGCTGGTGTTTATTCTAGGAAAAAAATAAATAAATAAAGAGCACTAAAATTCAGAGGGTGCAATGACCATCCTGCTTCTGAGAATGAGATCTATATTGGATTTAAGCACATGAATATATTGTGCATATTTGAAGGAATTTTAAGATTTTCATAAGACCACATTCTGGTGATTGCTGGCTAGGAACAGGAGAAATGTGTAGAGACATATGAATCTAGATTTTTTTTTTTTAATTCAGGTGTAATGGTTAAAAAAACAAAACAAAATAAAACAAAAACAAACAGACTCTCTGGCCCACAGTAAAAGTGTCTTATTTTAAAAGAGTATGCAAAAAAAACAAACAAACAAAACCCTTATACCTAGGCTTAATAAACTGTTATGTCTACCATAAAATTACCCTAATTGTAGTCTGCATCTTGTCTTACAATAGTCTACAGAGTATTTAAGTGGATACGGATGAACACAAGAAGAAACAGCACGCTCAATAAGAAAAAGTTTGGATATTTTCTCAATTATTTTGTTGTTTATTTTCGAAAGGTACTTAGGATACAAGTGATCTATACAAATATTCACGAATGTCAATAAGTTATATCTGAGACTCAAAATAAAGAGATGCCAAGAGAGACTGTCATAACCCTGCCCCACCTTCCCTCCAGAGACCCTCTGCAGGCTCCCCAAGGCCCACACACCTTCTCAGTCCAAACTTTGTTTTACATGGCTCTCCCCACTCCCCAGCCTCCAACTTTGCCACTATGTCTCTATCTTTTAAAAAGTAATTGGAATTGACAAGTCAAATTCTTTGATGAAGAAAGAGGCCAACAGTAGGCAATTCCTTAAAATAAAAAAAAAAGTGGCAAGGAAGTAATTATTACTGAACTGATATATTTAAGACAATTGTTCAAGCTTTCAGTTAGTTTACTCTTACAGGGTTCTGTGCCAAAGGAACTTCATTCAAATTCACACTGTGTGGGCATTCGACTTCAAAAGCTTGTGTTAAAGCTGTCCAGAGCAGAATTGACTTGAACGTTGTGGCTTTTTTTTTTTTTTCTTTTTCTGTTTTCTTTTTTTTTTTTTTTTTTTTCAGGGAAGGAACTGATCAATAAACATGCAATCCAATTTAGGCAACCATATAAAGTTAAGCAATCTATTGCTCACTGGTACACGCGACTGAAAACAGCAATAAACCAACCAAAATTGAACCAACTTTATTAATGCCTGGGACGGATGCAAAGAGAAAAAGACCTTTGTCAGTGATAGGCCCCTCCCCCCACACTTCCCTCTCCAAGCTTTTTCTCATATATTTCCCAGGTTTCAAAGAAAGTAGAACCTTAAATATAGTAGAGGGAGGAGGAAGCTCCGAGGTTGCAAAGAAGCAAAGGGGGGTGTGGGGGGAGAGGATGAAAATAAAATTAAAGAGGTGGAGCGCAGTCAGGAACTACAACACGGAAGTTAGGTTACACACCAAGAGGTGAGAAAAGGTGACCTCCCCCACATCCTCCCCTTTCCACAGCCACACAAACACGCTAACACCTTAAGATACACAGTGCACCAGAAGAGATGCAGGGCCGGGCTAAAGGAGGCTTTCTGATGGAGGAGATGAGAGATGGTGGTTCTTTCGCTTCAGCCTTACCTCGTTGGACAAAATGCTTCCGTTGGAAATGATGTCTGGTTGCTGGTCGCTGTACCCGGTGACGATGGCTCCACAGGGATTGTGCTCAGCGTCTGTACTCCGGGAAGGGCTGCAGGGCTTCAGGAACATCAGGTCGGTCTTGGCAGACTCCGGGGTGAGGCAGACCTGATAGCAATAGTTCTGGTTGTGGTGATGGGAACCGAAGCCTCCGGACTCCTCTACCGGCACCTGGGCCGGGTTGCTAGGGACATTGGCGCTCTGCACCAACATGATATCTGACTTGCTGAGTTTCTTCTTGCGCGCCCGGGCTTGGCGGCCGCAGCAGGTGGAGCTCCCGTTGCCGCAGCAGCAGCAGCAGAGGCAGCAATCACTCGCGAGACACGTGTAGATGTTGAGTTTTTTCTCTTTTTGACAGCGCACGGCCAATACGATCATGGCCAGCAGGAATATGAAGGACACTGAGCCCAGTGCGATGATGAGGATGAGTGTGAGGTCCAGTGAAGTTTCTCCGCCGCCAGAGCGGCTGGGGCGCAGGTGTTCCCCGGGCCCTCCGCCTCGGTCCCCGCCCCCGCCCAGGGGCTCCACCGCTCCGTCCACCAGCTGAACCACCAGGGTGGCTGTGGAGGATAGGGGCGGCTGCCCGTGGTCGCGCACCTCGATCACCAGCTCATAAGGCCGCTGGGGGTCGCGCTTGGCTGGGACACGGCGCGCGGTGCGGAGCTCTCCGGTGCGCCAGTCCAGTCGGAATAGGTTCATTTCGTTGCCCCGCACTATGCTATAGGTGAGCCTGGCGTTCTCGCCGTCGTCCGCGTCCACTGCGGCCACACGAGTGAGCAGGTAGCCGGGTTCGGCAGAGCGTGGCAGCACCTCGCGGGCTGGAGTCCCATTGCGCCCCGGAAGGGGCGCCACGATGGCGGGGGCGTTGTCATTCTGATCCACTATCAGGATGTTGACCGTGGCGTTGCCGGCCAGCGCCTGGGGACTGCCGGCGTCGCGGGCTTCCACTTGAAAGCTGAAGTCCTTGATCTGTCATAATCGAAGGATCTCAGGGCGTACAAGTAGCCGTTGTCTGAGTTGATGGACACGTAGGTGAAGACGCTCATTCCCTGGATCTGGCACTCTAGGATAGAGTAGGTTAATTTTGCATTGGCCCCTTCGTCGCGGTCCGTGGCGCTCACCGCGTAAATGTAGGCACCTGGCACATTATTTTCTGTCACATACACGTCGTAGACCGGCTGGCTGAAGCGCGGCGCATTGTCATTCACATCTGACACTTGAACCTGGATCGACTTACTGGTGGAGAGTGAAGGTTCGCCCCGGTCGCGGGCCACAACGGTCAGAGTGTAGGAGTCCCCAGCCTCTCGGTCCAAGGGAGCTTCGGTCACGATAGTGTAGTAATTCTTGAAGGAAGACTTGAGGCGGAACGGCACGTCTCCCAGCAGCTCACACTGCACCTGCCCATTCTCCTCAGAGTCCCGATCGGTCACGCTGAACAGAGCCACCACTGTGCCAGGGGCCGCACCCTCGCTCACCGCCTCTTTCACTGTGCTGAAGCTGATCTCTGGTGCGTTGTCGTTGGCATCCAGCACTCTCACCAGAACCTTGCAGTGCGCAGGCACGGCATTGGGACCCAAGTCCTTGGCTTGGACATACACCTGGTACACTGGGCTCTCTTCATAGTCCAGCTCGCCGCTCACCTCCAGTCGGCCAGTGCGCGGCGACAGTCCGAAGAGCTCCCGAGCCCTGGGCGAAATGTGACTACTGAACGAGTACACGACCTCTCCGTTCTGGCCTTCATCAGGGTCGGTGGCATTAAGCTGGATCACTAGCGTGCCAGGGGGAGAATTCTCTGGTAGGGAAACAGTGTAGACGGGTTGGTCAAACGCGGGCACATTGTCGTTGGAGTCGAGCACTCGGATGGTGAGCAAGGCCGTGCCAGTACGCTGCTGCTGGGGGGGCAGGCCGGCTCCCCCACCGCCTCCCCCTCCTTCCCCTCCTCCTCCCCCTCCTCCCCGTCCACCGCGGTCAGCACGTAGCGGTGCACCGCTTGCTGTTCTCGGTCCAGTGGCTTCTCCAGGACCAGCTCGGCGAATCGGTTGCCATCTCCCTGGGTCTGTACGTCTAGCGAGAAGTAGCTATTTGGGGTTATCTCGTAGTCTCGCAAGGAGTTGGTCCCCACGTCTGGGTCGAAGGCGCTTTCCAAGGGAAAGCGGGTGCCTGGTGTGGCGCTCTCTGAGATCTCCACTGTCAGGTCGGGCTCTGGGAAGGAGGGAGGGTTGTCATTGATGTCCAGCACTTCGATCTCCACTCGGAACAGCTCCAACGGGTTCTCCAGAAAGACCTCCAGGTGCAGGACACAAGAGGGGCTCTGCTTACAGATCTGCTCGCGATCTATCTTTTCGTTTACGTACAGAACCCCGGTCTCCAGATTGAGGTCCAAGTAAGGGGTCCGTGAGTTGGCCACCGTCTGAAACCTGCGAGCTGAAAGTTTTGTAATGTCCAAGCCCAGGTCTTCAGCAATATTCCCCACGAAAGTGCCATGTTCCTGCTCCTCCTGTACAGTATAATGAAGCTGGGAAAAGACTCCGTCCACCATCCAGAGCAAGGCAAAGAATAACAGCACAATCATTTCCAAAAGGAAAGGAAGCCGCTCCCCCGTAGCCAGCCAGCCACACGATCACCTCCCCCCAACCACCAAAAAAATAATAATCTAAAAAATATAAATAAAAGTATGCTGCGTGGGGGGCTTCTGATGGCTGTCTTAAAATTGTTATTCCCTTTGCTTCATTTTAGAGCGTCTCCGAATCCAGCCTCATTTTTCAATTTTAGCGCAGAAAGGGTGACAGATGTCCCTTATGCTCAGCCGTAATCTTCCGACTGACCAATTAATAAAATAACGATCATACAATAGTCAGCCTCCTTTATTCCGACACTGTTGGCGCAACGCGGCGCTGGCAAATCCCAAGGAGGAAATTTCGATATTTCAAGACTGTCCTAGGTTTGTCTTCTTGCTGATGGGAGGAGAATGTGGAGGAGGAAGAAGAAGAGGAGGAAGATGAAGAGGAAAAGAAGGAAGAGGAGATGCTGCCGGCACCACTGAACATGCCTCTTGATATCAACGGCTGGCAAACGCGAGCGAGCTTAAAGACAGCGAGAGAATTTTGTGCCGGAAAAACACGGAGCCGTTCTGCAGCATAAAACTTTCATTCTCTTCATTTCTCCGGATGGACGTTCCTCTTGTCATTTTCTTCCCTCTGCCTCTCTTTGCATTTCTTGGCTTTCATAGTCTTGTGTCTGTCTGTTCTCAACTCCACTAGCTCTCGCTCTGCTGTGAACACAATCAGAGATTCCTTTTCTGCTGTTCCTTTTGCAAGCCTCTCTCCCTCTAACCTGTCTCTTTTCCTCTCAGTCCATCCTGCCTCCTGTTTCAGCCCCAATGCTTGTGATCTCGGCTGGCAGTTTCTGAGCTCGGAGCGCTCGGCTTCTCTGTTTTTGCGCAGCGCCCTCATTCTGCCAACCAATCGCCGAGGAGCACCACCCACCGAGCGGCTGTTCATTGGCTAAAGTGGCCGTCAAGTAGTTACGTCAAGCGGCAGCCTGGCGGGGCGGGGCAGAACTCTCGCCTTGGCTGCCCGAGTGAGTGTGAGTGTGAGAGCAAGAACAGCCCGCAGGTCCCGAGGCGCTTGCAGGGGACTCTGCCGCGGAAAGTTCCCAGTCCCCAGCCGCAGGTAATGGGCAGGGAATAAGAGAGGTTCCCCTGTTTGCATCAGCAAATACGAAAACATAATAGCAACAGCTGCGGTAGCCTCTCCAAGGAGCGGGGTTTCCAGTGACGCTAACATTCTTTTTTCCTTTAAGGTGTTTTCCCTCCTGCTGATCGTGGAAAGAAATCACCAAGAAGAGGGGAAAGTTGCCCTGGGGCCGGTAGTCAGCAGGGGTTACCAAAGGCAAGGGACTCAGGAAGAGATGCGCGC
Source organism: Mastomys natalensis (assembly GCA_021653895.1). Classification (NCBI taxonomy): domain Eukaryota; kingdom Metazoa; phylum Chordata; class Mammalia; order Rodentia; family Muridae; genus Mastomys; species Mastomys natalensis. The sequence goes on from JAJTUV010001802.1 coordinate 412,744, forward strand.
GGACAGTTTAAATGCGGCCATGAAATGGCATCTGTCAATCAGAGTAAGAGGGTCCGAAGGGGCTTTGCGGGGAGGACAGACCAGGCTGAAATGGGAGTGCGGAGGTGAATCCCCCTAAAGCGGAGGGATTCAGACCAAGGGACTTGGGGCGACAGCTCCTATAGACGGGCAGATGGTTGAATGTCTACCCACCTAATATCTACCCACAAAATGCTTGCTTAGTAAATTAACTCGTTTGGGGACATTGCTTCGAACTGTGAGTACTCCAGTCAAGGATTGGGGGCTTGTTTGCAGTTTTTGCATGGGAGCCCGCCATCGCCACCGTCAAACCCACTCTAGGGTACGGGAGCCAGCACCACCCATCACTGCGAGGCGCTAGCCATATCCCTGCGCCTCGCCTGGCCCCGCGCCAGGCAGCAGTGGAGAGCGCGGGCTTTTTTTTATTTTGCCTGATTTCTGTTTTAATTATTTATTTTTATTTTACAATTGGCGATCCATCCCCGCCTCCATACTAGAGGGGGTGTGGGAAGGTACATGGCCAGCCTGGGGACAGCTCTCTGGAGAATGACCGTGGGGTGGCCGCGAGGCCGGGCGGGGCGGTGAGCCGTGCGGTGCACAAGCACAGAGGGATCGAGTGTACACTGCTGCGGGAATCCACCGGCACGACTGCACATTCCTGGTGCCGGTCCTCGTCCTCGTTGGCCGCAAGCTCAGCTCGGTGCGAATCCCTGGGGAGCAGTCCCGGGATTCTGAGCTGCGCGCCTGATTAGCCACGGGTATCCACTTCTGAGGTATATCCACACGCCCAGTTCCCGTGAAGTTATAAGGCGGCGGGAACGAACTCTCCACTGCCGGGAGAGAGCGTTGAATGCCCATTTTTCAAGGATAAATATCGAAGAATACGTTTTAATACTAATCAACGTGCTGCCCGCAAAGAATGGGTTGTTTGTTTTCCGGCGGAGCCCCTTAAGCCAAAGACTAGAATGACTCCTTAGAGGGTTCCTGGTAATGAATGACCCAGGAGTAACGCCACTGCAACCAGAGGGAAAGAACAGTTCCCCCTCCCATACTCCTTCCCAGCACCCCCCCCCGCCCCCGCAAGGTACGCTACAGTGCCTTCTGGAAAAAATTAGGAGTGCGCGTCCCCACGCGTGATTGACAGCGAGGCATGCTCTGACCACTCCGGAGAGTCCGTGTCTAACGGCCTGTTCCCCTAGCCTTACGACTTGCCTCTTGCTGAGAGATGGGTTCTACCTTTAACTGGATAGGTGGAAAAGGAGCCAGCAAACATGGCTAAGCCTTTTCCAGCTGCAGTGAATTGACCATCCGCCAAAACCAAGCTCAAACCGCTGCAGTTTAAAATGATTTTAGCGTCATGTCTGTGGCGGAGAATAAAGCGGCAGAGCAGAAAAAGGACCTGTGGATCAATGAAAAGGGGATCATCGTGTATCCGAATATTAATATACTGTGGCCATCTGTGCTTCCCGCCCCTCCCCCTCCCTTCAGATCTACAGCATTAAAATGCAATTTTTCTATCTCCTCAAGCTGACTCATCAGAAACCCCGGGCATTTAAAAAATAAAACACGACGGTAATGCTTTAATGTGTTTATTTGTACGAACGGAACACTTGTGTGTCTGCATGTTTTCGTGTGAGAGACATGCTGCGGAATGACAGTGCAGATGTGCTGGCGGAGACGGTTTGTGTCTGGAAAGGAGCTTGAAGTTTGAGCTGACTTAGGGCGTTTGCGGAAAGCCACGGAGCTTGCCGAGGTGGAGATGAGAACGTGAAGAGATGGCCAGATTTCCCTGTAAATAATCAGTGCATCCACTGTAACACTTGAGCCGCTTTTTTTTTTTTTTTTTTTTTTTTAAATGGTGGCAGCTGTGTTTGAATGGGAACCGTCTCCAGAAACGTGGGTTACAGGCGTCTCCTAGCGGCGAAAGCAGCATAGGGCAAGTGAAATAATTTTGCTGTGGAGCCCGCCTTCTGCCTTTGTAGGCTTTGCCTGTTGGGGGTTCTGCTGGATTCTGCAGGTCACAGAGGCCGGAGTCCAGGCCACCAACGCAAAGCCAGGCTCCTTCACCGGTCTGGCCTCGCTGACATTTTAGTCTCTGAAGCGTCATTCCCTGGACTATAAGGGTGACAATGGGGTCTCCCTAACCAAATAAAAAGCGATCCAGGCCCTCTGCCCTCCTTGAGAAAGCTCAAGCCAAGGACGATTGCAAGAGCAGTTTGTTCGCATTCAACATTTGCAGGTGGGCATTACAATAAAGTCTTTGAAAGAAACGAATCCTGTAATCTTGAACTCAAAAACAGTACTTAAATTTTTCTTTCAAAAATGTCTTTTGAACTAAACATGTATGTTTTCTGTCTTAGTAGTAATTAGGCAGATAATTTTCTTCCTCCACCTCTTCCTAATCTTTCCTTGTTTGCCCTTCTTTAAATCCGAGTGTTTAGTGAAGGCGCAGTTAAGAGATCCAGCAGTCTGGGGGAGGGAGCGGCTTCTTTGAAGCACAGCGGACTTTGTCCCTGGGCTCTGCCTTACTGAAGACTGGAAGCAAATGCTTGGTAATCTTTCTTCCCCATCTTCTGAGGCCAAGGAGCACCAGCTGTCTGTTCCATATCAAACTGCACTCCAGCAGGACGGGGAGAGAAGGAGTTTAATCATTTGTAAAGAGATTATAAAAATCAGTTTTCATGAAAATCTTGGTTATATGTATGTGTATGTGATACGCCTTTTTTTTTTAATCTCTAGAAGTAAGAGGGCACCAAGAATCTCCCAGAGCATGGAAACTAAATAATAGGGTGGCTTTCTGGTCTACCAGGTCTACCACCTCTTAGGGGAGAAAGCAGGAGAGACAGGTTTGTTAACTAGCATTTGGATAAACGAATGTTTGCCTTGATTTAATATGACTCCAAAGCAATCTGTTTTTAAAATCCTCTTATTAGTGCACTGTGCTCAGAACACTGAGAAAAAGGATTCTGGTGTTTTGCCATTTTTCTAGGAATTGGAAGGAGTACTTTCAAATGCACCTTTAGGTTTTAAACATTAGGGAGGACCAGGATTGGATCCCAGCATGTGCCCCTTTACACCCAACTCATAGTGTAAATGCCACGGATCCAGTGTAGCTGAATGTTTTACAGATATCCAAGAACTAGGTCCATATACACTCACTAGATAAACACAGCTTAAGAGGAAAGCAAACAAGTCTTTAGAACTTAGTTCACAAGCACAGTGATAGCTCTGTTCACTTATAGCAAAGGGGGAGGTGTGGATTAGAGAATATGTAAATAATTGGTATTGTATGCTACTACAGTTATTTTAATGACTAGTAGCTGTCTAAGGTTCTGAAGCCAATAGAGAACAAACCAGGAAGTCGTTATTCTTGGGTCTGGAAATGCCAGGTAATCTATTAAATTCTACTGTCTTGATACTCAAAGTAGGAATGTACAACTGTATTTTCTTTAAGCTAGTAAGAATTGGCATGGCTTCACATTGCAGTGTCTTTTCATTCATCCAACAGGGCCAGTATTTTGTTAAACTCTAAACAGTGAATTAAAAGCACTGGATGGGCTGAACCAAGCCTCTAATGCAAAATGACAAATTGCACTTAAGCAATACATGAGCAAGAAAATGATTTATGGATTTTTACAATGGTCTGAGCAAATGAAAGCCACATGAATTATACATCCTAATGCTCCAGATATCATTTTCTAATAATACCTTTTCAGTTCATATACCATACACTCTTTACTATAAGAGAAATTGATCAGGGGTATTTTTAAATTAGCCAATGGCTTTTGAAAGTGATGCCAAATATGTAGAGATCCCTTGATTTGGGGATGGAGAACTAATAAATACCAAACATTTTTGCCATGTCCTTACACATTGTTATTAGAAGAAGGAAACAACCTTTTGAACATTTATGCTGTCTCATCATCTTTCAAATGGGAAAGCAACAACTCTGACTTTGAATGGAAGTTTTCATTGCCTTTTGTGTCTTCCTCTGAAAAAAAAATCATATTCATTACCTCATCTTACCCCTTTCTCCCATTGCACTGGATATTGTAAAGTCTGATTTATTTAAAATATCTCTTGGCCTTTCCATATTCTCTTTATCATATTTTATGATAAAAAATTCTTTAGTGCATTGGAAACAGAAGTGAGCTAATGAAATCGTCCCACAACTAGTTTTTTTAATTGGATATTTTATTTAATTACATTTCCCAGTTTCCCTTCTGCAAATCCCCTATCCACACCCCCCTTACCCTGATTCTATAAGGGTGCTCCCCCACCCACCTACCCATTCCTGCCTTACCACTCTAGCATTCCTCTACACTGGTACATCAAGTCTTCATAGGACCAAGGGTCTCCTCTCCCATTGATGCAAGAGCTCCTTCAGTCCTTCCCCTAACTCCTCCATTGATTTATTAAGGGTCTCCCCTCCCTTTGATGCCAGATAAGGCTCCTTTAGCTCCTTCAGTCCTTCCCCTAACTCCCCATGTTCAGTCCTATGGTTGGCTGCAAGTATACATATCTGTATTGGTCAGGATCTGACAGAGCCTCTCAGGAGACAGCTATAACAGGCTCCTGTCAGCAAGCACTTCTTGACATCAGCAATAGTGTCTGGGTTGGGTGTCTACATGTAGGATGGATCCCCAGGTTGGGCAGTCTCTGGAAGGCCTTTCCTTCTGTCTTTGCTCCACACTTTGTCCCTGTATTTCCTTTAGACAGGAGCAATTCTGAGTTAAAATTTTGGAGATGGGTGGGTGACCTCATCCCTCAACAGGAGTGGGGGAGCCATGCCTAACCTCTGGATATGGTCTCAACAGGTTCTTCTCCTTCAACTCTTTGTTAGAAAACATACCTCATGATCTGCCTCCAATGATTTTAAGAATCGTATAAATTTTTATATGGTAATAGTATTTTGATTTTGACTGTTTAGTTCCATCTGAGATGTGGTTAGCAATTACTTGCAGCGTTTTCATTTAACTCTTTGTAACGTTAGAGTGAGTCTTTCTTAGTGGCGTACACCGTTGTAAGTGAAGACAGTGCCTTTGCTGGGTGCATACTTCACCAAAGGAAACTGTTAACCACACAGATGCCTCTAGAATGCATTATTAAGATTAATCTGAATTACTAGTATCCTTTTTAAAAAGGAGAGAAAAGAATGAAAAGAGAAAGGAACAACAACAAAGAATCCCACTTTCTGCCTTCCACAACATTAATAACCATTCTTACTAAAAGATTTCTGAAATCAATGATGTGATTAAGATTGTAAATAAGAACTACAAGACATCAGATTTTAAAAGCCAGCTGTGCCACTAACAGGGAGATGCGTGGATTTTACTGATGGGACCCAGAGGCAGAAAATGAAGCTTCAAACCCTGGGGTCGATACAGAACAATTTCAAAAATTAATTGCAAGTCTTGATTAAGTTTATATGAGCAAGAGAGAAATTCAGAAAGAGCCCCACCTCTCTCTTCCCCAGTGGCATGAGTTCTCATTTGACACAGATAGGAGTCCAGCTTGGTCCCAGCAATTGCTAAGGAAGTATAAATTGTTTTCTTAGGGGAAGTCCCTTGATCTTATAGATAGAGAATAAGATGACTCAAATTGTGATTGAGGTTATAAGCCATACAACTCTGTTCTGAATCATTTGAAAATTATCTTAGAGACAGGCTGTATGGAAATAATATCCAAAGTGGCTTCAGAATTGCATTAATAATTACAATTACAATAAATCACAACACATAGTGAATCTAATACTTCAATAAAAAGATCATCAGTTTAACAGACTTGTTAGTGAAATTCACTATACAAAGAAACTTTTCTCCTGCATTATCCTATTTAAATGGGTTAGTAATGTACTATATTCAACAACTCTTTATTTCACTGACTTTCTGTTTATATTTAGATGATGTAACTAATTATTTTTAAAAAGTACAGAGATTTATTTGCACTTCTCAGATCCTGAAACTGTAACCACCCCTCGATTTTAGACAAGGCCAGACAGGATGATTATATGTTTAAGGAACTCATGAAACTACCGTTCAAATCCAAGTCTTTAGGTATTTATGTCCAGGATCACTTTATTATAAAATGATATTTGAAATTTAATTTGAATTTTGAGGTGTGGTCTCACTATTTTGTCCAGTGTGGCCTGGAACTCACTAAGTGGACCAGGCTATATTTGAACTCCATCTGCCTCTACCTACCAGGGCCTGGTATCAAAGTCATATGCCAATATGCCTAGCCAACCCCATGGAATTTCCAAAGACCATATGGATGAGTAAAATTCATGGTGAAATTTTTTTTAAATGTTTGGAATTTAGTTATGCATACATTCTTGTGTTGAACTGATTTCAGTTCTAATCCTACCCTAGTGAAAAACAGCTAACACGTCACTGAATTTAGTTATGTGAAATTTAAAGAGGTATTTAAAAAAAAAGTCACTGAATCAAACGTGAATATATTTTCTTATAAGAGAAAGGGATTATAAGAAGATTGCTTCTTGTGAGATATGGCTGCCATGAGAATCATATATTTTAAGGAAAAAACATAAAATTGATAAGGCAAAAATTTCCCAAAAGAAGTAATCTCTGGTTCATCTGTCATTGGAAATTACCAGGTTGATCAATGGCCATGGAAACATTTTTTTTTTTGTTCTCTCAGTTCACCAGACATTAAAAGAAAAGGAAAACAAGAGGTTGACCAGCTTTAGAGGATGCAAATACTGTTGTTAATTGTGTATATATTTGTAAACTAGTCTTTAATTTGAAAATTCAAATATATTTTGTAAAAGACATTCATGCTTAATTTTTCAGTAATCTCTTAAATTATGCTCTAAAATGTTTACATAGAAAAATTTGAAAATTAAATGTATTTATTGGGAAATTTTAAAATGTATTTGATCCAGGACAATAATAAAACAATCATTAACTTCAAAAGGAAAGTGTAATCAAAGAAAGAATGTTTTGATGATGCAGTCCTGGTATGTGACATTTCCAGTAATTTTCTTGGTATGAAATAATAAGAAAAAAAGAATCATGTTTTCTATAAAAATACACTCAGAAGGTTAGAATATGATCAGTGTAGGTTCTGGACCAAGTAACACATCTGCTTGGTTTTGATGCCCTTTGACCTGTGGTGGGAGATAATATGGCACATTACAAAGATGAGAGCCTTAGTTAGGAACGGAAACAAATTTTTCTCAGTCCCTTGATTCTTAAACATTTGAATTTCACCAAACAACTTAACTTCTTTGAAGTCCCTTAATATTTTTCTCTTTCAAATGCCTATGATGATATGTATATTGTGAGACTTAATCTGAAATGATACATGTAAAATAATTGTAAAGGTACACAGAAGAGTCCCAATATATGCTATTAGTAAATAAAGTTGTATTGAATCTAGTATTCCATACACTGATATTTACTGAGAAAAATGGACATCAGTTTCTCCAAGGATTAATTTCTTTATCCAACAAAATCTATTCATTAAACAGGCCCCCAAACTGACTTACATTGTGCACATTTCATAGGAAATTAAAATATGATTTTGAAGACTACATACAAATAATGGAAGAATAAGTCTATGCTAATTAAATATTACCTTTAAACCATGAAAATCAGTTAGAAGCCCTTTTCAACATCATATTGCCATATTTTATATTTATATTGCTTTCCTCTGGAAAAATTTAAGATCTCCCTAAGTTTACATTTATACAATAAACCTGATAGTGTACACATTACAACATTCATTTGAAAGGGAGATAGTTAATTATTGAACTAAAATATAGTATTATGCTCACATTTGTTGACATTTTAATATTGGAATACTGTACTGTTTTTAAAATATTTGTTTGTATTTCTTCTTATTCATTTACTGACTAGTATTTAAAATTCTCAATATTAAAAATATTGGTCAAAAATATAATTTGATAAAATAAAATTTGTTCAAAAATGCCTACTTATCTAATTTAAAAAGCAGATGTGTTTGACTTTCTTTTTTGGCATTGCCTTATCATTTTCTGGATACTATAGTATTCTAATACTATAATACATAATAGTATTCTTATTTAACTACATATTATAACTAAAACAAAGACTCAAAATATGGACTGAAGCTAATGTCATGAAAGTGCTCAGTTCTGAGAGAATGGGAATTAATATTAGTCATAGAAATATGCCTCAAGGACCCCTCCTCAATTGGTGTGATAAGTTGTAAATTATACATATGTGTGAAAGAGTTTAACAACAGTAATAAGAAAATATTAAAACATAATGACTATCAACACTGTATGAAGAGCAAAGATTGAATACAATTCATCAAGAAGGCATTCCTTGAGAAGTGCATCTTTTGTGGTTTCAAAGGAAGTCATGCCTCACAATGGTGAAAAGAAATAAACATAATCAAGTTAGTGGCCTTTGCACCATAGAAGTAAAGTTGCAGACAACAGCAAGGTTTTCCGAGTGATCAACAGAACTAGCTAGTCTTTTACTTGAGGCAGTATCCTGACTTGGACCCAGTTCCTTAAGTCTATGATGTGAGCAGATCTCAACTTGCTTCTTTGAGTTTAATCCCTTCCACAATGCCTGCTCTGCATCTGACCCAATGTAATGTCAAGAGTGTTGGTGAGATTTTGTTCAACACACACTGTTATTGCTTTTGGTGCAATGTGGACTAAGAGCCAACATTCTGTTTTAAGATTCTGACAAAATCTCAGATTATTTCCTGTTCATGAGTGTCTTTTGGATGTTTGGCAACTGTTGCTACTTTAAAAGCAAAGTGATAATTGCTGATTTTCCAAAGCCTACATCCTTTTCTGACATAATGCCCAGAGAAGCATCTAATTCAACAAGACACACATGCATTAAGCTAGACAGTATGAAAGAAAGAAAAATATTGTTTAAACCTGTAGACTCCAAGTAGCATTTATCTGCATAAAGATTAACTGAATTATTAGATACTTAACTTATTTTTAACATCTATTACTTTTTATTAAGAGATAATTTTGGATATTATAGTAAATTACATTGGTGGTGTTTTTTGAATGCATATTTGGTAAGGAGTTTTCTAAGTTAATTATTTCAAATAAACCTCATATAACCTAAAAGGGAAATCTACCTACACAAGTGTGTTAAAACCAGGTAATCTCTCTCTTGTTAAAAACATTATTTATTTTTATTGAATCTCTTCACTATCTGCATGCAGTGCCCATGGAGGACCAGAAGAGGGTGTTGGATCCCCTTGAACTGGAGTTATTTTGTTTTATAATTTTCAAACACAGGGCAGGTTTAAGTTAAAAAGAAAGTTTAATTGGCTTGGTCTATTCAAAGCAATGTATTCAAAGCAATGTATTCAAAGCAATGTCTGGAGCTCAAAGCAGAAGTGCACAAGCTAGTTTCTAGACTCAGTAATATTCATTTTCCTGAAAGAGGACATTTTCAAATCAAAAAGGCATGCAGACACACACACACACACACACACACACGCAACAACACACTCACATGCACACACACACCCACACCTCACACACTTATAGTCCTACAGGTGTGATGAACAGTGACAGCATTTTTATTTTGTAACCACACAATCATATATCACTTAGATATTATGATGCCTGGATATTAGTTTTAATTAATTAATAAATATTAATTGGGTTTAAATTTGTGTCCTTGGAACTCACTGTGTGGACTAGCCTAGCCTAGAATTCACAGAGATCTGCTTGCTTCTACCTCCCAACTGCTTGGATCAAAGGTCTGCACCACTATTGTCTAGCAGAAGCTTGGAAATTCTTATCTCTGTAGTTCAGTTATGATGTTTATACTCTCAATAAAAACATTATCCTGAGGATTGGATAGATGGCTCAGTGGTTAAGCGCACTGACTGTTCTTCCAGAGGTCCTGAGTTCAATTCTCAGCAACCACATGGTGGCTTACAACCATCTGTAATGGGATCTGATGCCCTCTTCTGGTGTGTCTGAAGACAGATACAGTGTACTCGTATACATAAAAAAAAAAAAAAAAAAAAAAAAGGTTATCCTGAAAGTTCATGGACAGATAGCCTGAGATAGTAAGAATAATACAAGTGTTTAAATGATAAACAAACATAAATATTAAGGTACTTTTGAAAAAGAAGACTCATAGCTTAACTACATTTTCACTGTAAAGCAAAAAATGGATCTATAAACATAATAAATCAAAAGTTCAGATGTTTCCATTTGTCCACGTTTTGTTGTTTTAGCAGAGAAGTTCAGAATAATTGTGGAAAGGTTAGATTTTACTTTGTAGAGCATGAGCAAAAATGAGTTCCAGATGGGTTTGACCATCAATTAAAATACGTAACTATGGAACAAGTAAATGCTATAGTACAAAATATTTTAAAATCTCAGACATGTTTCTTTCTTTTTAAATAGATTTTTCTTTTTTATTACATTTTTTTTACAGTCCCACAGTTCTTCATTCTATTCCCCTCCCCACTGTCTCCAAAAGGATGCCTGCCCTGCCCCCACTGCCAGGCCTCCCTGGGCCTCAAGTCTCTTGAAGGTTAGGTCCCTCAGACATGTTTCATAAATCCATGCTTAACCTTGTGCTTTTCACAATTATCCTGGAAAGCAGGAAGAGAACTCAACCCAAACCAAACCAAGCTAAATCCCTCAAACTCTGTGAAATGGTAAAGCACAACACCATGAGTGTTTCTGATATGAGACACTGAAGAAAGTGCTATCCTGGGTATCACTGCTAGATCTTTCCCTTCTCACCTGCAGTTGCAGACCTGGGAGACAGAGGGAGATACAGAAAGGGGTACTTACGCCTCACAATGTTGAACAGCCTTCCTTGCAAGTAAGTCCCTTTGACCTCAATACAGAAAAATAGGGAGAAACTCTTAGTCTTTTAATAAGATGTCAACAGAATTTCTCTCCTTTTTTGGTTGATTAACTTTGTTATGTGGCCATTCCTTGCACATATGTAATTGGGTGCTGAGATTTAAGAATGCTAGAATTGGACATTAAAAGCAAGTGGAGTCTCAGCCTCCACTGAGAGACATTTTGGAAAACTGTGTTTAATGTTTCTGACATTCCTTAGTGGTTGTGACCAAGTTGTCTATTGACTGGAAATCTCAATAATGGGATTTTTATAGTCATCCGCTTCTTATTCTTTATTTGATTAAGCACATGTTATCTATGAGTAAGACTACAGTTACATTCATGGCAGAAATACCATAGATGAAGAAAATGTTTAACCCAGAGTATATGACTTGGTTACAAGAATCCCCTTGATCTTTATGATTATTAGTACCATCAGTAAGATTCCATGATGCTGGGAATCACAAATAAATCGTAAGTCTTTTAATAGCATGGAAGAATCAAGCTATGCTAATATGATAAAAGTGAAGTTACAAATTGAATTATTTTTTTCCAAAAAAAAGGAATCCTTATTTCTTCCTCAAAAGTTTATAGTTTGAGTATAGCTGGCAATAAACACAGGGTTCTCAGGGTGTGTAACAGGGATAAGTACAGCAAGCTTCCACCAACTTTCTCAATGATATCAGACTTCATGATGGTAATTAGTCAGTATTGTGTTATTATAAATGATCAATCAAATTTAATATTTCTTATGCTCAGCATAAAGGAATACTAAGAAGTATAAGATCTTATTTGACTCTTAAGTTGCTGACTGTAAGAACATCTTAATTTCTGTCTTCATTTTCAAATCAAACTCATAAATCAGAAGGCAATTTTGACATGTCAAACCAGGAATGTAATGAGTCGTAAAATGTTTTTAGTTTAATACCTGTGAATTACATAGCCAAGAAGGAATAAAGCTAAAGTGTTTAACATCTACTGAAAACCACAGCTGTAATGTTGTAAGTGACTGCTGTTTAGCCTTACCCTTTGGGGTTTTGTTATGTACAGATGCCTTTGTGAAACTGTTTCTATCTTAGAAGGAGAAGCTGCCATTCAGCAGGTAGTAGGTTGCAGTGTGCATGGCAGACTTCTATGTGTTACACCACAAGGACATTCATATTTTTCCAATTGAGTAACTGCTTTATTTATTTCTGTTGGATTTGGGTTTTAATCCAGGGTTTCATTCAAGTAAAGAATATACTTTAAATTCAACCTAGAGCCTCAGCTGTGGTTAGCAACTATATGTTTAATATTATATAGACACTGCCTTACAACATTAGCAAACAAATAAAGAAGAAAAGGAGGAGGAAGTAAAAAATGGTCACACACAATTTGTGTGTGTTAATGAGATATATTTAAATATCAGCTTTTTTTCTGAAAAAAAAAAAGTTTTAGAAACCTTTACTAAATACTTTTGAAAGTGAATATAGGTATATCAGGAAAAGCAGTTTCACCAGTCAGCGACCTAATACTAAGAGAGAATTTAAAACAGTTTCGCATCATCAGTAAAAGTTTCTTTTCCTGTTTGTGTCGCTCTCTGTTTAAAAGTTACAATCAAATGTTATTTGGTTGGTCATTTATAATAGCATAATCCTGACTGATTTATTACCTTAAATTCTGATACCTCTGAAAGGTAAGAACATACTTCTTGCCTTCTGTGCCCTCACACACAGCCTGAGATAATAAAGTTATATGACATAAAAACAAAAATAGAATAAACATTGAGATGATGGTTGACATCTTCAGGGAGGCATCCCAAGAGAATAAGATCCACCATTGGAAGAGTGCGTGGTGCCTCTGTCCTCAGATCACAGAACATATGCAAAGGTTCTATGTTCTGTGTCTTTAGATCACAGAAGATATGCAAAGGTTTCATGAGAGCTGCTGGGAAGCAGATGGACAGGAAACATAGGCAAGACTGAGTGAGATTCAGACATACAAGTTGGATTACATGCCCTGAAGTTTTCCAGACATTTTTTTTCTATATTGAATAATTTAAAATGTCTCTCTTCCTTCTCTGTTACAGTGAAGTCGTTCTACCTTACTCCAGTTCCTTGTGCACAGAAGAGAAACTGGAAAACTCTCCTCACAGGACTGTATACTGTTCCCTCTGAGAAGTAAGTGGTATTTACTTTCTTCTCAGTTGTGTCTTCTTGAATGTGTGTTTTGCTTTTCTGATTTATCTTCTCTTCACTGTAATTTGCATATTAGTTTTAACAGGTTCGAGGAATTAAGTTTGTAGCTCATTTCAAGCTTATGATCAAGTAGATGCCCCTTTTCTTTTGCATTTGTATGTGTCCATGTAGTATGTTAGTAGTTGTGCACATATGTATTTACACATAGTGTGCACATGAGGTGCATGTGTGTGTATGTATATATGTGGTTTTGTGTGTGTGTGTGTGTGTGTGTGTGTGTATACCCCTATATGCATGTGCTGAGGCCAGAGGAGGATGCTGGTTGTCATACTTCATCATTGTCTCTTTAGATAGTGTCTGTCACTGAACCTGGAGCTTACTGATGCACTAGACTGGCTTGTGAGCATGTTTATTGAATCTACCTGTCACCACCTCCCAGGCTTGTAGGCAAGCTGACATTTCCAGACCATTACATGGGTGCTAGGCATATGGTTTGAGTTCCTAATGTTTGCCCAGTAAGTATTCATAGCCACTGAGATTTCTCTCAGCCTTACTTTTATTTTAAATTAAATTAAATTTATCTTAACTTATACCTCAAGTCATATAAATTATGTCATAAAAATTATAATTATTTATAGACTGTCAAGTGAGGATATGAGGTTTTATATGTTCTTTAATGGTTAATATGGATTAAAAACATCATGTTACTCAAGAGTTTGTACTTTTTATATATCATCCCTTTTGTTTAGCTTTTTGAGATATGTAACACATTGTTGAAATTCTCCTCTGTGCATGCTGCATTTCAACTTGTCCCATTTGATTGACAAATACATAAACCTTACTGATTACAATATGAAATGTTATAATAGACACACTGCAGAAACATCCAATAGGAATTCTTTCTTCAATTATGCCCTACTCATTTTCAAAGCCATTGGACAGTCTCAATACGTGCGCATTTTGTGAGTACTTTAATAATAAATCTATTGTTAAATTTTATGTTATAATTCTGAAGCACATGGAGATCTTGAACATGCTTCAGTGTTTAGATGTTAAAATAAATCTAGTCTTTGTGAACAACAATTGCCAAAACAATAATAACTGACTTTTGCACCTATGTTAAATATACTACAATGCTGATTAGAACTTTATGAGGATGAAATGGTGAAGTGTTGCAGATTCATGCCCTAATTATATTGGGGTATCTTTAGTTCCCTTAATAGTATTAAGTGAACACTTCTAACCTACAGTACTTGCAATTATCATCTGAATCCTTTGAATTTCAGACCACAAACACAAATCTTAGGATGTCATCAGATGGTATCTGAAACCTGTGGTAGAGATTTTCCTTCTTTGCTGTGGCCCATCTACTTGAAAAGTGTGATGACTTATAATTTTGTTTTGTTTAGTTAACTATAAAACTTAATTAGACCATTTTCACCGTCGACCATGTTACTTGAGACATCCCAAACCATATTCATTATGTCACTCAAACTAACTCAGGGAGAGGTCTCCTATTTCATTTGGGAAAGAACTGATTTGTATCAACAGCTTTGAGAGACATGCACCAACTTCAGTCACGTACATTGAGTCACGTTCATTTTAATGATAAAATGAAACCATGCATATTAGATAAAATAGGAGGTCATCTCAAACTCTTTGAGTTGGAGACATAACTCAGCCAAGGGTTTGGTTGTCACTGTCTCTGAGTGATATCCCTGAGTCGAGGAGCATGTAAGGGTCTTTGCATAGGAGACTGATATTATACCTAAAGTCACTACAATCTCACTGCATGCCACTCTAAAAAGCATTTGTAAATAGCAGTCCAAGAGATCAGTCTTTCCCTCTATTCATGTCTGGATTTAATGGAAAATAAAGTGTCCAAGCAAATGTGGAAACTGTAATACAAGTACAGTTGATTTATTTTGCATATGTGGTTATGACCTAGGGAAAATATCATCTCATTAGGTGATTTCTGCATGAGTCTTTAGCAGTAATATAGACATCAGGACCTTCACTATGATGAGAGCATGTTTTTATGTTGTAGAAAATAAGCTAATAATGTGTAATTCAATTTTAAAAAATAATGGCAAGCCATTTAATTGCTCAATGAATTCATTCTATTTGCAAATACATATTGAATATTTTCAATATGTCAAAGTTCTTGTTACATTAATAAACAATGATTTTGCCCTTGTGTGTCTGTGTATCCATGAACAGATGGGGACTGGGGAGGAATAAGTGTGATCAGTAAATAAATGAGATAATTCCCAGAAAAGGAAAATGTGCTGTGAAGAACTGTAAACTTAGGTCAAGGGCATGTATGAATCAAAATTAACTACTTCCACCTGCTAGAGAGATGGGTAAGTACCTAAGGTCAGTTATGGGGACTGGACTTCAAAGCTCAGTACCCACATAACGAGCCAGACATCCTGCACACAGCTATAAGACTTCTGAGAGAGTCTGAAGGAGGATGCTGGTTCCCAGCATAGCTGATAGAATGCAAGTCCCAGGTTCAGGGAGAGAGCTGCACTAAAGGAGTATCCACAGTGATAGAAGAGGAGACCTGATGCCCTCGCTGACCTCTGTACACACGAGTGCACATATGAATCTAGTACACAAGTGTTTATACGCACACACAAATATTTAAAAATTAAGGACTTTTAAATTTCTGAGGAGAATCAACACTGAGATGAGGTGGAGAAAGTAAAACCTAGACAACGATTTTCTCTAAGAAGAGAAAAATATACATCAATAAACAGACATAATATTGTTCTTTAAAGTATTTCCTGCATGAGTTGCTTTAAGGTTGATTTCTCATTAGACACAAAATTGAATGTTTTCTCTTCAGACTCTGCCCCAGAAAATTAGTGGGAGAATCATAGAAATAACTGTTCCCCTTTGATGACAAGAAAGCTTTTAAAATAAAGATAGGACTGACTGGATAGAGAATAGGTTTTCAATGTGTGTGTGTGTGTGTGTGTGTGTGTGTGTGTGTGTGTGTGTGTACTTTTGGTTTTGGCAGAAACAGGGTAGTTTTTAAGAATGTGTCAGGGGAGGAAAAAACATTGATTTAGGGAGTTGAGTGCCCAGCAGGGATCTTTCAAGACTTCCTTGTTTACATTAACAAAACCTTTATTATCTATCCGAAGTTGCTAGACAATGAGATAAAAGTAAAGGAATTAAAAGCAAAGAAGAATCCAGTTATTGTTTGATCAATATAATTTTACAGAGAACTGGCAGTGAGCTGTGTCATTATCCCCACTGATTGTCTTTTGCCAAAATCTGATTTTCAGTCAACTGGGAATGAAAAGGTTTAAAGATGCCACATTTCCATGTGATGAGCACTTCTAGAATGGGCTATGTAATAGGAGTGCTCCCTGTATGTGCTTACTAAGGTTTCTCTTATTTCAGTTAACTCTATAATAAGGAAATGGTGGCCTTAGAAACCAAGGACCATGCAAGCAAAATCTGTAATTACTAGGAGCTCACTCCTCCTTATCATAAATTTTTTTCTGTTGAAATTTCATTATTTTACCACCATGCTTATCATCCAAACTAACTTATTTGTTTGCTAACCTTATGAATTTCACACAAACAGATGGATGCACTATGAAATATAAGTACTTACAGATAATCCTTTTTCAATAAATAAATGAATGTTCTGAACAGGCAAGTTCCAAATTTGTGCTACATACTAAGATCCTGTCTTGAAAATTGAATGTGTTTCCTGGGAAAAATGAAATGGTGTCAGTATCTATGTGAGTGCCATACAGCTAAATTAACATGTAGGTTTTCCTGGTGTATAGCTGCATGTACATTAACAGCAGAAAGATGGATTTTAGTGAAGCCATGAAAAGAAATATAAGTAGACGTGGTTCATTTGCATGCTCTGTTGGTGATGTCATGGCTGTGCTGTGAGACTAACATGATAAGAATTTGTATCCTGTTGCTTGCCCCCGTTTTATAGGGTACAAGCATTATTTCAACACACTGACTTTTATACACACATAGTAAGGACACAGATTACTGGTAATGATTTTAGTACATTGGGAAGTCCTTACTTATTTTTTTTACAATTCCTTTGTAATAAAAGATTACTCTTTGACTGTGCTCAATGTATTGTTACAGATTACATTTAATCTTTGTTTTAATTTTTGGAGATTATAACTTAATAACACAATTTCTGTTGTTTGATGCACAACTCACGATAGATCACACCAGGCCAAACAGTTTCACGTGAGGTTTATTCAGGAGATAGGGCAAAGGTAAGAGCAAGAAGAGGGGGAAGAGAGAGAGAGGTCGGGGCTTTTAAATGCATGTGTATATCCTACTCCAGCTAAATATGGTTACACATATGTATGTTTTTATCAATGATCATTTGATACTAAATCTGTTTTTTTTCTTTTTTCTTTTCTTTTTTTTTCATACTTCAGGGTAGGCCTCCACATTTTCCAACTAAAATGAACTCAATGGATTTTTGTAGACTTTTTGACACCTTTTGATAAGCATGACGTTTGTTTGTCTTAATCAGTCTTCTGCTTATATGTTTTTGTTTCCATCTTTGTGAGTTTTGTTTGTGCGTGCATATTTCATGATGTTTTTGTTTGCATTTTGAAGAAGAAGAGAGAGAAGAGAATAAGTTTGAGTGGGGAAGGAAATGAAGAAGGTCTGCAAGGAACTGGAAGAGGGGAAGACATGATCAAAATATAATGTATAAATTTTTGTTTGTAAAGAAAAATACACATTTAATATCAAATGTACACCTTTGCCATATTTGATTTACTGAAAATTTGTTTCTTAGTATAATGACTGGTGTCTGGCATGCAGTTCAGTATGCTCTTCAAAGCCTATCATCTATTTTTAAAATTATTAGTGGATACATATACATGTGTGTGTGTGTATGTGTATTTGTGTGTGTATGTATTTGTGTGTGTGTATATTTGTGTGTGTATGTATTTGTGTGTGTGTGTACTTCTGTGTGTATGTATTTGTGTGTGTATGTATTAGTGTGTGTATGTATTTGTGTGTGTGTGTGTGTGTATTGTGCAAACATATGCTTACATGGCATGGTGTAAATTTGAAAGTAATAGGATGGAAGTTGATTCTCTTCCAGGCCTTCTGGGGAATAACCTCAGAATATTAGTCTTGAGCAGCGAGCACTTTTACCTACGTAGTCATCTTGTTGGCACCCACCATTTTACAATAAGGAATGATTTATTATTTATTGAATTGCAGTGCGACACATGATTAAACTTTTATTCCTTCAAAATCTTTGAAGAATCATGTTTAAATTGTTCTCATCTCTATTTACAATGTATTTGAAATTATCATATACATATTTACCTATAAATGTAATCCTTATATCTTAATTTAATCACATAAAGTTGGAAGCATGCGTCTTACTTTTTGAACAAAGGTTGTTAAATTTCATATAAGAGGTTTTTTTCAGGGGAGAAATGAGAATAATTAAGAAGCATGGTGTTACCTATTTAATTAGCCTATTTGTATCCTCAAAAGAAACCTTAGTTGTGTGGAGTGTGAGGAGCTTGCCTTTAGCTAATCTAATCAGAAAGTTTTTCATTTACATTTCTCTTTGGTTGAGGTTTCTTCTTCCTTTTTTTTTTAAATCCTCCTAAGTGGCTCAACAAAAATGCATAATTAATATTTTTGAATCTGTTAAATTCATATTAATATCTGGGTTCATATCAATCCCTTCTCTGTCATAAAATGAAAACAAATGCACATATTTTACAATAAAGAAGGATTCCTGAGTGAAATCATATCTCATTGAGAATATGGATGTAACATGTTGACACCACTGAAAAGCTCAGAGTGTAGGCTGCCAGTAGATCATCCTTTTTACTCCACTTGGGGCAAAGCTGATTTCAGGTACACCTCAGAGAGGTAACTGTCCTGTTTGCAGAAAGAATTGTTACCTACTCCAGCTAAGTATTTTTCAAAACTCAAAACTCTGTTTAGAAATCAGTAGATTTAAAAATTTTGTTTTTAATTATTTTTTAAAGGAATGACTCTTTCTCCTTTGAGTCCTCTAAATTAGATTGAATTTTTAGGAGAGGCAAACAGACTGGAATAACCAGCAATATTGTGAAGCCAAATGCTGGACTAGTCTTTTTCTGGAAGAGAGCTAATAAAGAGCTAGTAAACTACCATTGCTCACGAGATCCAGTCCCTCTAAGTCACATCACACTGAGACTCTAAAGTAGAAATAGCTTAAGTAATTATTCTGTAGAAAACAAAACATTTATTCATCAGTTAGATTTTCCAGAAGCTGCTTTGAATTTGCCAAACTGGATAATCTGTTATCCCATGCTGGGGTGCAGCTCATTTGATTTCCTGTGCTCTGGTTCGCTTCCCTTTAGGGTTTCACATTTGCATAAGCCTTGCCCTACCAGAAATGCTAAGATGCCTTGATAAATATTAATTGGTTATATGCCTCAACATACTCTCCGTCTTTTACTACCCTATGAATTCACCTTCCTCTCTCACAATCCAGAAGTATCTAAGTTGCTGTCCTTTCTCATCTTTCATCCAAACTCCTTGAATAACTAATTAAGTACATCTTTTTGGTTCCTCGTCTGTATATTCTAGTCATCCCAAAATTCCAATTTAAAACCAAGGCCTGTAGCACACCTGTTTTGGTTCATTTGTATCCATACTTCAAAGCACAATTACGTGCCAGTGACTTAACTTCTAACTTGCAAGCAAATATTCTATTTCCATCTCCTTATTTTTGATCTAAGAGCAGAAAGTTGGTTTTTAGCTTTGCATGTTACCAAAAAGAAAAACAACTATTTCCAAGGCTCATTTGTCACTTGATGGGATACAACTAAATCCTTGCCAAAGAGAGGTAAACAGATTATATTAGAGGCTGGTGAATTCTCTTTAAAACTTAAGGACTGTGATTGCTTTCTTCCTTTATTTTTTCTACTGAGCACAGTTATTACAGTTCATTTTATATAAAATACTTAGGACCTTGTTGAAGAAATTCCACATCCCACACTGACAAAGAGGACTTCTGGAAGATCCTGAGTGATATGTCAGAGCGTATGCGTACCTACTTGCCTACAGGTTTTCTTCATTAGCATGAAATAGATTTCATCTTGTTTAAACACTCTGAGGATTTTTCTGTTAAGTATAGCTAAGCTAGTCTGATTGATACATAGATTCGGATCAGATATCTCTTATGAACTCTAGTCCTGTATTATAAACTGCTACTTAATGCTAAAAATGAACCTATAGCCTATCTTGTTAGAAACTGCGTTCAACTTTGCCTTCCCTAAACATCTCTTTCTGACATTCCATGATCAAATAACAATACCAATATAGAGAGAATGTTTTCTTTTTAAAGCTGAAAATAGAATGTTCTCTCATACAATATATCCTAAGTACAGTTTGCCCTTCCTCTACTCTACCTAGACACCTATCTCTCTTCTCCCCGCAGATCCACTCTGTCTCCATTTCCTCCTCAGAAAGGAGCGGGCTTCCAAGAGATGACAGCTAAACAGGACCAAACAAATGTGAGAAAAGCAAAAGACCTCATATTGAGACTGGATGAGGCAACCCAACAGAAGGAAAAGAGTCTCAAAAGCAGGCAAAAGAGTTAGAGCTACAACTTTTCTAGCGAAGGCTGTATTAATACTGGAAACAGGTGCGCAGTATTTTACTCACTTGTAGTGTAATATTGTCAGCACTACCACTAAATGTTTTGCTTATGATCTATTTGCATATTTTCATTTCAGTAGTGTATCTCATACTTAAACACTACAGAGATTCAATGTTACATAAATTAATCTCACTTACTTTAAATAATATCGGTATTTTCACAATCATTAGTGGTATCTAAAACACAGACAATAATGAGAGCAAGTAGCTAAATACAGGGTACAGTACTACTAATGCTTTCTTGTGCAATTGCATATGACAAAAATCAAATCCTTCTCTATTAGTTGATGTGGCTGTAACTGGCCAAGGTATTCAATTAGACACAGGTAGCTTTAGTATCTAATCAAGTTTATCTCCATGAAGAAAATCTCAGACTTGAATTCCATGCTTGTGACCAGTAATTAGATTCTTGTTTTTTGCAGTTTTATGAGGGAGGAGCTTGACCCTTATTTCATCTAATCCTGCTAATATCAGAATACCAAACAACTGGACCCAAGGCTTAGCCTAGTAAGAGAGAGTTTCTTCTGCAGACTTCTAGCATTATTTGAGTTTACAGCAATTTCTTCCTGGCTCTTAAAATTGACTACTCAAATAATTTAAAAGTACAGTTTTGCATATTTTGAATTTTATATAAACAAAACCAGTATCACATAAATTTTATTTTGTGTCATGCTCCATTGTAGCTAGTATGATAAGAATCATATGTATCTTCAAGGATAGTTATGACTAATTAATTTTGTTCTAAGTTACCTGTACCTTTTACTTTGGTTGCTGTGTTCCTATTAGATTGTGTTAGAGGCTAACACACTTAGAGGCCATAATGATTTTATGTGTCTGTCTTTCCATGACCATGCACTTCTAGGTTAGGTGTAAGCTTGTTAGACAATAACAAATAATTTTCTAAGCATAGGCTTAATGCTTATCTCATTGGAAACACCTAGGAGTTCCCATGGCTCTCTCATGCTCACAGGGCATGCAGTCAGCTGAAACTCCAGTTCTCTGCTGCTCCCTTCACACAGTGTGGTGATTTTCATTTAAATCTTACTAATTATCAAGTTAAATTTGTGATCTTTCTTTTCTTCCCTTTCCTTTCATTTTCTCTCCTTTTCCTGTTTCTTTAACTTCCTCTTTCCCTTATCCCTTCCCCTTCCCTCCTTTCCAATCTCCTTCCTCCCCCCTCCTCCCCTCTTCCCTCCTTTTTCTTCCCTTTCATCCCTTTTCTGTCATTATCTTCTTTTATGATTTTTATTCTTTCCTTTTCCTATTTGTGGCTTTAGGGAAAAGAGACAGGGTCCCACAACTTCCAATACCACTGAGCTGTTTCCCTAAAGAACCCTTGAACATATTTTTTATATATTTTTATTATATTTACATTTATATACTGCTAATTCAACTAATTATTTTCAGTTTTCAGTTTGCTGTTTCTTTTGCTGTTCGTCTGATTACAGATCTAGTCTTCATTTCAGAAATAGAGAATATTTCCTCTTTTATAATCATGGTCTTTGCTCTCTTTATAAAATTGATTTAATTTTATGTTTCTGTGCGTCTTGCTTGTATGTATGTCTGTGTACCGCATGTATAACTGGTGCTAAGAGGCCAGAAGTGGACAATGAATCTCTAGGGACTAAAGTTGAATACATTTGTGAGCCACTATGTGGATGCTGGAAATTGAACTCTAGTCCTCTATAAGAACAGTATAAGTATTCCTTAGTGCTGAACTATTTCTCTAGTCTTGATTTATTTTTGCAGTGTGTCTCAGTGAACCCAAACCAATCTTGTTTTCCCATCATGCTTAGTGCTTTGGGTACTTTAAAATAAATTTTCATTTTCTTTCCTACTGATTTTTTAAATAATCTTCTTGTACATAAGTGACTAGCTTAAACGTCATTGGTTGGAATGTTCTTTCAGAAAAAGTAATGCTATATTAATGGTTTGTGATCAAGTCTTCTTCATTGAGAACAGTTTTATTCACTGAAGGTAAGCCACAGCATTCTTGTATGTAACCTCTAGGCTGGTTTGGGGTTATTGCTTTTCTTATTTCCCTCTCCTCCATTGGTCTATGTCAAGGTCCTGGCCTACCAGGTAAATATGGATACAATAGCTTAGCCTTCAACCTGATTTTGTGTGAAATGAACTTAAAGTAAAGATCTCCCCAGCAGTCAAAGTGAATCATGGTACTCAAATAACTAACTTCAAGAAAAAAATTATTACTTTTTAAATACTTTATATATAACATATTAGATAACAGCAAGTTATCCAATAAAATTATATATATATATATATATAATTATATTTATATTATATATACATATATATCTGTGACAATTTCATTAATGGAGATTGTAAGACTTCAAGAGTTTAAATAACACATTCAAGAACAGCTAGGAAGTAGGGGCTAAAATATAAACTTAAGTCTCTTCTCCTCCCTCTTCTCTTTGATGTGTTCCTTTAAATTGAACTTCAAGTCTTAGACTGACAGATTCACTTATTCTAAATGATATCATCACTTTAAAAATAAATGAAAGAACCCTGCTCTCATTTAAGCTGCTTCTGGATTTCACCACATGAACATTTCTTTTGTAATCCAGATTCAAATAGAATTATTTACCTTTTAAACCTCTCAAAGTCATTCTTCTTGTCTTAGGCATTAATTGAGTGTATTTCATTTTCACCCCTTTGAGGACTATGTGGATATGGTGCAGAAAGTGTTTTTTGAAGGCTGCTTGCTGAGACCAGACTTCTGTTATGGTTTGTATCATCAATGTCCCCTAAATGCCATATGTCGAAGGCTTGTCTGACAGCCTGTATGATACCAGGAGGTAGCTGAATCTTTGAACATGACAAAGCTTATGAACAGGGAGCAAGCCAGGGCACTGGTGGTATACCCTGGAAGGGGACTGGAGGGCATGAGTTCCTCTCTTGCTCCTGCTTCCTTCTCTTTGTGAGATGGGCAGTGGTCTTCTACAATTTATCAGACACCATTATTCTCTCCTTCAATGCAGGCTCAAAGTGATGGAAGCACTTGACCATGGGCGCACATAACTGAAACTATGAGCTCAGATAAAGATTTTCTCTCTTCCAGTGAATCACCTCGGGCATTTGCCACAAAGGCTGAGAGCTTTGTCTCAGAAAAACTGTGAGCACAAACAATTCCTTTCTCTCTCCTTGTTTTAATTGGATATTTTCTTTATTTACATTTCAAATGATATGCCCTTTCCCAGTCTCCCCCAACCCCCCTATCCCATCTCCCCTTCCCCTGCTTCTATGAGGGTGATCCCTCACCCACCCATCCACTCCCACCTTCCTGCCCTGGCATTCCCCTAAACTGGGGCATCCAGCCTTCACAGGATCAAGGATCTCTCCTCCCATTGATGCCCAACAAGGCCATCCTGTGCTATATATGTGACTGGAACCATGGGTCCATCCATGTGTACTCTTTCTCTTTTGAGTAAAATCACTCAATAAGGGCTGAGAGCTTTGTCTCAGAGATTTTATTCCTTCCTTGTTTCTTTCTTACCATAGATGTTATATGAGTGGACCGAGGAAAACAGTGGCATGAATAAAGATTAATTTAGAGAATTTCATTGACCATTTGTCTTCAGTGTTATTTACCAGGGTCGCCTTTTCTGAAAATATATTACTATATATTTAGGTCTGGTTAATTCAGTTTGAAAGCACACAAATTTTATTACTTCAAAGCACTGCAGATCAATTTCCATGGTAGTAATGTGCAAGTTACAACTCTCTCTCTCAGAAGCTAATCTTTCAAAGCTGACTGGGTGTTCCAGATGCTTCTAACTATAAATGAGTGACCAAATGCATAGGAATCTCTGAGGATCTGCAAAGGGAAGTGCAGACAAACAAACAAGCAAACAAAACAATAAACAAAGAAAAATAGATTTATCTCTAAGCCCATATACAGAGTTTGTGATAAAAAGTATTTAAAACTCTTATATCTATATTAATACAATACATATATTGTATTATATGTATTGTATAAATATGCACAAAAGCTAAGAGTCTCTAATCCTTGTTTGTCTTTTAATTTAGGCTTACTGAAAGTGGCGGCATACACCTGTAATTCCAGGATTCTGGAAGCAGAGGCAGACAGATCTGTGTAAGTTAAAGGTCAGCCTGGTATACAAGTTAAGTTTCAGGCCAGCCAGAGCTACACATGAGAACTTGGCTCACATAAACAAAAACAACTGACCAAACAAACAAATAAACATACCAAAAAACAACAACCAAACAATAGGTCTACAAAAATGTATTATTTAGTTGATTTTTAGCTGAATTTGGAAATTGCTTCACCCAAACTCAAACAGGAAGAAAGAAAGAAAGAAAGAAAAGAAAGAAAGAAAAGAAAGAAAGAAAGAAAGAAAGGAAAGAAAGAAAGAAAGAAAGAAAAGAAGTAAGAAAGAAAGACTAATACCTACGTTTTCCCCCTTCATTCATTGTAGGATCCTATCCTCATATACATGTATTGTGTAATCCAGTGTAAGTGTGGGTGTAGTGTATTAGTGAGAAAGGTAACCAGGGAAAGGTCATATTAATTTATGAGGAAGGACAGGATATGGAAAAGGACGCATGACTCATGAAAGAGAATACAAAACAATTTTGTCAGTGTTGTTTGTTGTTTTGTTCTAGTTTTAACTCTGTCATATATTTTTTGTTGTTGTTCTTTGATTGTGGTGGATAAATGTATAAAATATAATAGATAGCTTTGTGTAAAACCCTTAAAAAAGCTCTGTGCCTTCAGAAAGGTAATGGATTCAAACTATGTAGAAATTCACTAAGATTCATAGTGTTTGGGAATGGTCCAGTGTTTGGTTGGTGATTTTAATCTGGCAGTGCAATGATTTTATTTATGAGTTAATTATAATAAAGTCATTCTACCAAATAAAAATAATTTAAATATTAATCCTTAAATATTCCTTTAGAAATTTTAATTCTATATCATACTGAATATTAAGTTGTTTCTCTGCCAGTAAAATGAGCCAATTCAAGCCAGATTAAAATATATATAAAGGCAGGTTTATTGGGGAGCTTCACTCAGTCTGGTGAGTCCACTGTCCTCAAGGAAGTAGGCCAGGGAAATTTTCATGGCAAGGGAGATGGAGGAGAGGGGGAAGAGAAAGAGAGAAATAGTGTCTTTATGCAGAGAAAAGGAAAAAGGGGAGAAGAAGAAGGAATAGAATAAAATGTCTGGATTATATAGCAAAGAGCCTTTGAGGGAAGGGCAGCCCAGCCCCTGGGAAGAAAAATTCAGGGTTGGGGGCAGGGTATGCCAGGTGGGATGATGGGAGAACCTGGAGGCCTGGTCTGATTTGGTATGTAAAATATGCACCTTAGCCTCTTGTCCCAGGTCTGAAACACAGCAAATATGATAGTAAAAAATTATGTTGTTAAAGACAAGATAACTTGTCTGACTGGTTTTAACCATTAAGTAATAAGTCATGTTACACATATGCCTCTACCTATGGCTTCCTTTCTTACAATTATTTCCCATTTGGTGAATTTTTAGTCATTCCTATATTTGGAATCAAGATCACATGTAGTTTCATAAAATAATTTTTTAGTTGACAGAGTTGGAAATCCAAAAAATCCATGTCGTTTTACTGGTTGTTGGGAAGTCCTTTAAAACCATACTTTTTATGCTGGGTTTGAAGCTGGCATCACTACCCTATACAGGAAAGCACAACAGCTATGGTTACTCTCGTAATACCCACACAAGACTAGTCAATAAACATTCAGCCATAGATGAGGATGAGGCTTATGGAGCTCTGCCAAGCCCTGCCTGGGATAGCTAATAGTAGTTGAGGGCTGCTACAAAAGAAGTTGTCACTGTCTCTAATGATAGATGGAGGCACTGGTGAGCTTCTCATGTTCCAGTGTATAGCTTCACACACAAGTTCACATGTTTTAGCTACTTTTCTATTCCTATGACAAAACATTTTGACCAAAAGCAACATATGGGGGAGAAAGAGTTTGCTAGGTTTATTCCAGAGGTTAAGAGTCTACCAAAGTGGGAAGGCATAACAGCCAGCAGCATCCATGGTGGCAGGAGCAGGAAGTATGAGGCAGGAGCAATAAATCTCACATCCTAAGCCTCAAGCTTGAAGGAGACATTAAGCGAACCCAGCAGAGAATGCCTCCTTGCAGGGATATACTTTCTTTAGAAAGGATGAACCAACTAATTTTCCCCAAACAGTGCCACCAACTCGACCCAATATCCCTTGGAAGATATTTTCATGTAAACCACCACACTGTAAAGAGAGACCTTGTTCACACCCAGTGAGTAACAAGGCAAAAACAGAAATAAAACACACAAATGAAAAAGAGTTGGAGTCCAATGGGTACTGGTAGGAGGAAGAAATGAGGTTCTTTTGGATGGGAGGAAACAGGATAGTAGTGGAAGGAATGATTGTGACTAGAATATATTGTTTATATACATAAATAAAAGTCCCAAAGAATACATTCATTTAAAAACCCATGCTTTTCAATTTGCCTTGGGTCTCCTTGGAAATCATTAGCAGATGTTCATATGGAGTTTAACTGTTTGAGGTATAGACACTTTTATTCAAAGGATAGGCCCCGTAAGCTCTCTTTTGGGATCTATAACTACATGTTTGGTTTTAATATGCTTATTATAGAACTTAAATATAGTATATATTTACTCTCTCTTTAAAATACCAACAGAAAAATAAAAAAGCTTTAGTCTGCCAATAAATTTTATTTGCTTTTACTTTCTGTTCTATTATACAACTTTGTTGTATTAAGAATTTAATAGTTCAAGGGTTGGGGGGTCAAACTGTCTTTGTTGGCTAAATATTAAATCACTCTTTGGCTTTTTTTACATCTGACAGTTATTTTTCTTCCTCATCTTTAAAGGCGGAAGTTCATGAGTGTTTTATCTGATGTAGTAGCCAGGGCTTATTCATGCCCAGACTCATTGAAACTTGCCAACCACATAAAAAGAGTTGCCAATGTCAGAGAAGTGTCCCCTGTGTTTTAATACATAGGGGCTCACTGTTTGAACGTGAATTCAGAGTAAAAATGTATTCCCTCCTATAGACATTTGCTTATCCAAGTGGCTGTCTACAAAACTGAGAGAGAAATACTTATTTCATAACGTTTTGAAAATTCTGTTAAATTTGGTTCTTAATGTGGCCTACTTACTGTTTTTCCCATCACCCAAACTGACATTGCCTGAATTCAGGTCTTTTGTTTATTGCATTCCAAGATTTGCAAGTTTTGGCTCTCCTTGCTTTATAATTTCTCTCTAGTTCAGCTTGTTCTAAGGCAGATTTCAGTATCCCTTTTTATGTTATCACATAGTACTATGAAGTCCCCCATTAGTTTTAGAGTAAGTTTCGCATTTCTTTGGGGCAATTTGCAACAATAGTCACTAGCCAAATGCAGCTATTTAAATTCCCATAGAAATGAAACAGTGAATTTGTCCTTCAACCATGGTACCAGAATTTCATATCCACAAAAGCCACACATGGCTCATGACTACCTAACTGGACAGTTCTGACTCAGAAACGGTTATTATCATAAAAGGTATTGTATGACATCCATGCCCTACCCTCTCCATAAGTAGGACCCTAACTAGTTATTTTACCTTCTTTCTCCTGTATAATCTTACCTCATTAATCTAGTCTAATGGGTTGACTTGTTGTTGAAAGCATCAGTAACTCAAAAAATAGGCATCGATTTACATCTTATATGCTAGCGAGTTTTTATTTCAAACACCATCTGAGTTAAAAGTAACATCAGGAAAAACAAAGTTGCTGTCACCATGGAATCTATGCCAATGAGGATGGCAAACTCAAAAAATCTTCAAAATGTTTTATTTACTATCTGGTAGCTAGTAACTCCTGGGAGAAGAGTGAAATTGGTAATGCACAGAGACTATAGGCTGGGCAGTTAGATGAAGAGATTGGACATGGCCATTATCATGAGGGAGGAGTCCTTGTTCCGATCTTTGTATGAGATGAGGAATGAGTCATTCAGGAGAGGGAAAGCCATTCACTTGGTGCCTTAAAGCTTGGCACTCTCAGGTTTATGGGAACACCATTAATAAAGGTCAGGACACTGAGAGACAATAGCTCTTCCACTGCTAGAGACTGTTGATTTCTTTCCAGAATGCAATTGGAAGCCTAGACTATAAGAGCATAGATGGCCATGAAAACCATCCATTCCACATCCTGCTTTGAAAGCCAAGGAACATAAAAATGTATAGTATTTGACTAGCCTTAAATAACGATGTAAAAGAATGGAAACAGTCGTTAGAACTCTGGTTTCTAGATGCTACTATTTTTTGTAGTTTTTTTTTTTTTCTGATATAGATATGGAAGAGTCTTGACTCTTTTATGAATTTTATAAGTTTTAATTTTTTTTTTTTTTGAATTCTTGAAATGTTGGTGGTGGTGTTTAGTACTCCCCTTCCAGGGAGCCCTTGGTTGATCAAGTCTACAAAGATTTCCACATGTGTAAAGACTTACACTTTCACTTTACTTCCTAAACACTGAAGATTTTTACTATTAGTAGCCAAACACACAGTATATGTGTGTGTGTGTGTCACAGAAATTACAGACATATACCCTTTGTGCATGGTCATGAATGTCATAAAGTCATAAACGGTTCACAAACTTGTTTCTACATAGAAATGTTTAGAAAATTTCAAAAAAAATTCTGTAATAAATAGGTGACTCAATGTATTTTCTAATGCATTTTAAGACTTAAACTCAACATGACTTCATACTTTGTTTGTTCTTTGTAGGTGCAAGTTCATGGTATATTATCCAAGAATTACAGTCTAATGGTGAAACTGTTTTGCAGTCGCTGTATTGTCAACCCACAGGAAACTCAGAAGGCACATCATTGTTTAATGGTTTTGAAAACATAAATGGAACACTTCAACTGCAATCACTTCAAATGTATGTAAAATTATATGCTATGTTATATAATTTTTAGACAATTTTCTTATTGTTATAAGATAATAGAACTTCCTGTTACTCATCCTGCTGATATAAAGCCTCTCGTTTTACATGAATATCACACTACATTTCTTTTGGAACTAACAAACTGATTTCCACAATGTTTAAAACATGCTGTGGTTACCTGTAAGTTTTTTGTTTATGACAGTATTTAATTAGCTTGATCTTTGTGGCTAAATTGTAGCAAGTACTTCCAAAACTGCCTGTAAACTATTTATTATAGGTGTAGATATAGTATAATACATTATTCAGTATTTACTGGAAACAATGTGTGAAAGAAAGGCTAACACACCTACCTAGTAAAGCAGTCTTTCATTAAGAAACCAAACAGTGCTTCCCATTTCAGGAAAAGTCCCCAGTGACACTCTTACCCAGAGTTAACAGCATGTACTACTCTCAGCCTAGTAACTTGTTTTCTGCCAAGTACTAGGGACTATTAATCCCCAAAGGAAAAAAACAAAACCAAAACAAAACTGGGTTAGGGATATGAGCCAGAGATAAATCGCTTGTCTAGCATATGGGAGATCTGGATTCAATCATATTACCACAAGGGACAGAGGGCAGGGGCGACATAAAAGAAAGGGAAAAAAAAGATATGCTCAAAAAAGAATTTACTAGCAGAATGCCAAAATTAAGCCTAAGTTTTATAACAAACTCTCTATCATAAATTTTATAGGCAAGACTTGGATTATGTTAGGAGATGAAATCATGTGTATTAAAGTAATTTTTTTCTTCAAAAGAATAGTAATTTTACTTACAAAAGAGAAAATACATGCTTTATCTATGTTTTGTTGGAATGTGCTTTTTCAGATACTTTTTGTGTTAAATAAAGAAAAAAAAGAAAAGAGCAAGGGGTTTATAAGAAAACAAATAAAGCTATATAAAAAATAAGAAAACTTAGATGTCTAAACCAGTATCTAGTTATGTTGAAGAGGAAAAATAAAATAATTCAAGACAGTGTGTATATGCTTTGTTCTAGGAGCAAAGCCTGTGTCCCTCTAATTGGTGGGTCTCCTGCTTACTAAGCTGCATGCACACTATCTAAAATCAAATTAAATCCAATTCTGTGCTACTATAATCTTCTCATCCCTGAGTATGGATTAGAATGTATTTATTTTCCTTAACTATCAAAGAAATCATATGGACTACATAAGTTCAAAGTACCACACAAAATATAAGTATTTCAGTTTTCAATAATCAGAAGCAGAATAAGTTTCTGTCCACTTGTATGAAACATGTTTTAAAGAAAAATTGACAGGAGAAACTGGAGAGAGAGAGAGAGAGAGAGAGAGAGAGAGAAGAGAGAGAGAGAGAGAGAGAGAGAGAGAGATTTTTTTTAGCTAACAAAAGAAACACATAGCTTTTAATGTTTTTTCTTTCCATATTTATTTTGTGTAAGATCTCATCGAAACAGGACAAGAAAAAAAAATCTACTTTTGGACACCTTTTTCTTCTCAGTTGAAAGAAAGGTTTGAAGTGCCCTGAAGGCGATTTCCAGAGTAACTTTTGTTTTATTTTAAATAGCAATTTCTTTGAGATACAAAAACAACAAACTGTATCTGTATGTTGCTATAGTTCCCAGTGGTGGGATAGGTGCCCCTTCCCAGAGGTAGATAGTATATTAAGGAGGGGAAATGCTTCAAATATGGAGATTCCAATTCAGGACTAAGGGCCTTGGATCCAGTGCTGACATTCAGAGATCAAAGGACCCAGAAGGGGCCCAGGAGGAGTAGCACTTGCTTGGCTCTGCTTTTGGGTTTACCAGTACCAGGATGTTTTTTTTCACTTTTTCTTTTTTACTTGGATATTTTATGTATTTACATTTCAAATGCTATACCCTTTCCTGGTTTCCCCTCTGGAACCCCTCTCTCCCATCCCCCCTGCCCCTCCCACGCACTCACTCCCACCTCACTACCCTAGCATTTCGCTACACTGGGGCATTGAGCCTTCACAAACCAAGGGCTTCACCTCCCATTGATGCTAGACAATGCCGTCCTCTGCTACATACGCAGCTGAAGCCATGTGTTGCTCCATGTGTACTATTTGGTTGGTGGTTTACTCTCTGGGAGCTCGGGAGGGAGTGGGGGTCTGGTTGGTTGATATTGTTCTTCCTATGGACTTTCAAACTCTTCAGCTCCTTCAGTCCTTTCTCTTAACCCCTCTATTGGGGATCCTAGAGACCCTGTGCTAAGTCCTATGGTTGGCTGCAAGCATCCACCTCCGTATTTTTCAGGTTCTGGCAAGCCTCTCAGGAGACAGCTATATCAGGCTCCTGTCAGCAAGTACTTCTTGGCATCCACAGTAGTGTCTGGGTTTGGTGTCATACATGGGATGGATCCCCAGGTGGTACAGTCTTTGGATGACCTTTTCTTCAGTCTCTGCTCCACACTTTGTCCCCATATTTCCTTTAGGCAGGAGCCCTTCTGGGTTAAGAATTTGGAGATGAATGTGTGGCCCCATCACCCAAGCTGGAGATTTGCCTAATTTCTGGATATGATCTCTACAGGTTCTCCCTCCCCTTTGTTGGGCATTTCAGCTAATCTTATCCCTGTTGGGTCCTGGGAGACTCTTTCTTTTCTGGCATTTGGGACTCACTGGTGGCTATCCCCAGTTGAATATTCTCCAACATAAGAAGACTTTCTTTAAATTTAAATTTGTCAGTAAGAATTTTCTTGCATTAAAAAATCAGTATATAACCCTCAATAGCATAATTCAGTTTCATCTGTTTGAACTCTGTTATAGAATTTGTGGTTTGAATGTTCTCATATGTTAGTATTTCGAATACTAATTCAAGCCCACTATTACATACGGCTTTAGGGTTGGTTTTTTTTTTTTTTCTTTTTAATACTGTATTTTATTTTCTTGTCTAGTGATATCACAATAATTTATTTGCTGGACTTTGGAAAATTAAGTAGTTTGATAGCAGCAATACCCCACTACTCTTCTCTACACACCTTTTTTGAATACTCTCACACGATACTTTACCATTGTATATGTGTATCAGTGGAATTTGGGGTCAATGACATACATCTAAAGACCTTTAAAGATCTCTGCACATCACACAGCAGTTACAGCATCCCTGGGGGCCAACACAAACAGAACAAGCTTGTATTTCTAGCCCCTTCCTTTTGCTGAAATACTAGTGGCTGTATCCTGTCACTATGATACTCTTCTGGAGTCCCTTGTTTGCCAGTAAGATTGATGCTGTGTTCTAGACATTTGTGTTCTGTCTTTTATCAAGTGCCTATTCGCCTCTTCAAGTCTATTTTCCTTGTCTTTTTCTGTCTGTGTTGTATGTGTGTGGCCTGATTCCTTTCCAATATCACATGTTGGCATTATCTTTCTTCTATATCCTTTGACAATTGTTTATTTCATCTGTGTTGCCTTTAATGATTAAGGAGCAAAAGACTCATTTACATTTATGTGATTTTTCTGCTGTATTTAGATTTTCTTTTTTTCTAAAAGTACTAACATATTCTTCTAGTGTGGAAGTCCATTAAAATTAAACTCACAATTTTCTGATATTGTCATAATAGGATTATTGCAAATTTGAGGTTAGCCTGGGCTACATAGACATTGTACCAGGGAAACTACATTGTATGTTACTCTCATCTGGCTTATTTTTATAAGGGTTTTACTGTGTTAGTCTAAAATCCTCCAGTGTTCCTTTTTATATAGTGTGATAATTGTCACATAATAATTTAGTTTTTCATGTACCTACACTAAACTTTTCTACTTAGTTTTTTCTACTTGAGAAATTTGACCATTCCTATAATTATTTCCATATGATTCTTTATTTACATTTTTATTTAAGTATCCTCATATGCATGGCTCTCTGATTCTTGGGGCACTGTCTGTTCTTGTCTCAGGGGCAGGCTATCTTAATTATTGAAGTCTAATATTGTAATATCTATTACATGAATATTTTAAAATTTTCACACATTGATTTCCATATAAATATGTGAGTTAAATGTGAGTTAAATTGTCACATGCTCCAAATGTTTTGCTTATGACTAAGTGAAATGAGCTTACACATTAGAGGGAATTTTGATCTCTCCAGTATTATTTTTTCTACTCCACATTAATACTTATTTGGTTCTGTGATACCACTCAATGAAATTCTGCACAATTTGTCACAGTTTGTGATGTATTAGTAAAAATATACAGTATTTTTAATGACACTCAAAATGATTTTGGTGACTTATTAGAGATATGTGAAATTCAATTGAATTTTTTCTATGTCTTATAACATTTTAACACTTTTGCCAAACAAATGTATTAACAGAAAACTCTTAGGTATTTTCTTTGACTATGTTCTTGTCACCTTTATTAGAACCTATAGAGTTATATTATACCCTTGTTATATGGATGACTTATTATATCATTGCCCCTAGAAGCAATTCTAAACACTATTCCTTGTTCTGGAGTTTAGAGGGAACAATTTCAAATGATGCATAGCGTTTATAATACAACTCTATAGGTATTTTAATTTTTAGGAATTTCCCTTGAATCTTCTAACATTTTTGTAATTAATTTTAAATTTTTAACAGATTTTGCCTATCTGTATAAACATGTCCATATGGTATTTCCCCTCATACAGTCTTAAGATTGGATGGCTAATGTTAAAACAGCTTGTATTTTCTGGTACAGATCTAATGTAGTCATTAGATACTATCCTTTTTACGTTTTACATTCCCAGATTTGCAAACATCCTAAGCGTGTGTTTTGTGCCTTTGCTCATAGGTGAGCTAAGCTTGTAACTTTACACTGATTTTTTTCTTGTGATGACATTGTC
Source organism: Mastomys natalensis (assembly GCA_021653895.1). Classification (NCBI taxonomy): domain Eukaryota; kingdom Metazoa; phylum Chordata; class Mammalia; order Rodentia; family Muridae; genus Mastomys; species Mastomys natalensis. Next base: position 447,277 of record JAJTUV010001802.1, read on the forward strand.
ACTAGTCCTAGAGGCTTCACTCTGCCAAGATTTTTATAAATTATAATGATGATTGCTATGACTCTAGGTTAAGTGATTGAATTAATAGCCAAGGAATTTAGATTTTAAAAATGTATTAAGTATTGTTCATTATACTGTAGTAGTGTAGGGTTTTTAATTGAAAAGTCTATCATTTTCAACAGCCTATCACTTTTCCTTTTCTTCTTTTTCTTTTTTTTTTTTTATCGGATGGTTTATTTATTTACATTTCAAATGATATCCCCTTTCCTGGTTTCCCCTTCAGAAATGCCATCCTCCCTACCCCTGCTTCTATGAGGATACTCATCTACCTACCTACCTACCCACTCTTGCCTTCCTGTCCTGGCGTTACCCTACACTGAGACATTGAGCTTTTCCAGGACCAAGGACCTCTCCTCCCATTGATGCCAGACAATGCGATCATCTGCTACATATGCTGCTGGAGCCATGGAACCCTCCATGTGTACTCTTTGTCTTTGGTTGGTGGTTTACTTCCTGGGAGATCTGGGAGTGTCTAGTTGGTTGATATTGTTGTTCTTCCTGTGGGCTTGCAACCTGCTTCAGCTCCTTCAGTCCTTTCTTTCACTCTTCCATTGAGGACCCCGTGCTCAGTCCAATGATTGGCTTCAAACATCTGCCTCTGTATTTGCCAGGCTCTGGCAGAGCCTCTCAGGGGACAGCTATGTCAGGCTCCACCTGGGGATCTATCCCATATACAGACACCAAACCCAGTCACTATTGCAGATTCCAAGAAGTGCTTGCTGACAGGTGACAGCCTATCATTTTTGATGTCTCTAGATTAGGTACTTTTTTTTGGAACAAAATAAAATCAAAACAAGTTTCCCACACCAGATGATCATCCATTCCATTTCATGTGTGTTAAAAATTTGTCTTTATATTCCCAGCCATTAGTGGCATTTGGGATGACTATGATTTGTTTAAGATAATAAAGAATTTCTTTCTTGATGACTTTGCCATGGAAATATGAATACTTACCACCTTGGCCAGCAATTAAAGAAGGGGGTTAGAGGGAGACAGAACATGCAGAAAGCCAATACTATCTAACGTTGAAAGTAAAGAGAGAGGTATGGGAAGAGGAGAGGAAGCTAGAACTAGACCTGAGATTCACTTAATTATTGTGCAAATTGATTCATGGTGAATGACAATCCTGTGTTTAGCACACTGTTAGCTACTACAGTGACTATCCTGCCTTATGGTTTCACTTTGACAATAATTTATTGACATGTATGATGAAATCTTAGGAGCAATTTTTGTTTTCAAATCCAATTTTTAATTCCTTAATCACTTGAGAATCAGTGTGTGGTACTTTGAAAGAAATATGTCTTAACTCTACTTATTCATTTTGAGAGAAACTAATGTAAGAATGAGAAACTGTTTCTCTCAGCTGGATTAGATTTTGATAGTGACTATAGCAAGAAGACCACACATACAAATATAGAAAAGTAAACACACACACCACACACACACACACACATACACCACACACACTTTTTCCCCCAAAATCTAAGCTAGACATACCAAATGAACAATATCCCAGGAAGATATAAGAGATTGTGAACACAAGAATGCAGGATGTTTGGAGTGACACACACTTCTTTTACATTCAAACATTTGAAATAATTTAGATGTACCCTACAGTTAAATAGTTACCTATTTCTCTGTCTAGTGGTAAGAGAGTCTACAGTGTAAGGGGACTTTGCTACAAATGGTACTTCCATTATGGCAGAAAAGAAAGGGATTTATTTGTAGTTGATAACTTACAGTCTCTGCTTTGCTGCCCGCCAATCACAGTTTAAAGTCAGTGTATGTGTCAGAAACAGAAACATGTAATACCTGCTGAGAACAGAATTTTGTAACAGTTTTCAGAGTTTTCTGTGTCATTCAAGGTTTGTGATATGATATACTTCTAAAAAAAAGGTAGTGATTCACTTACAAAGAGGAAAATTCTCACTGCCTATATGCCTTAGAAAATCAAAATATCATGTTGCATTGTATAATATATTTTTATATACCTATTTTGTTTTAAATTGAATATGCATTCTTGGCTTTCATGTCCATACCTGTCTTTCATCTGCAGGGAGTCTCTATTTCTGAGATGATTCTACAAGTTTCTTTAAAACTCAAAACTGTCACCTGTCGATCGAAGAATCTTTCACAAACATTAAAGAAGTGAGAGATTGTTAGATTATTGTTGCAAACTTTTATGCTTTCTGATATTGAACTTTAGGGACACATTATTACTAAGTTCTTATACAGAGAGAAGCGTGTCACCAAATACAGACAAATACAAAGCAGATAAGAAATATGCTGAAATTAAAATAAGTTTTAAAAGGGAAACTCCATATTTTGTATGCTTCTTTGTATTTTATGAACAGTAGCTGAAGAAAAACTCTCCCTATGATATGTTGTAAAATTCATTCTAATTGAAACTCTGTCAGAATGATAATAATCAGCATAGGAAAATGTTAGGTTCAACTGGCAATAAATGTGTCATACTATTCCCTCCTTACTGCTGTCCCAGCATTTCACACTATTATTACTCTTTTTGAAATGCCCATCACAGGTGCTTTACAGACTTCATAGTTTCAGGTCTTCTATTTAAGCCTTCAGTGATTTTTGGCTGACTTTGAAATCTGTGAATGCAGAGATTACATTTGATTTTAATACACATGCAAGTCAAGTTTTGTCAACCTCTTTTTTGGAAAAACAATGTTTTCTATGGCATATAGAACTGATTCATGTGGGAGGTCAAATGTGTTTCAGTCTCAGTATTTGAGAAGTAGGGTCACATAAGCCTTTTAAAGTCTAGAAGATGTTACCAGTCACTCTGTATGCTGGACATGGAGTTTCAGCATTTAGTCTTCATCCTTCTAGAGTTAAATATTGTTCATATCTGATTATTCTGTTCTATAGCATCACTGCATTGGTCCCTTTAGGAAAGGGAATATCATGCTACATGCCATTGTATGTAAGCTTATTGTTTTGATTTTATGGAGGACCACAGGTTATGCATTATCTCGAATATTAGAAGAGATTTCATACATTAAAATATGTTGAAACTGTTAAGGTGTGTGGATTTTTGCTTTTAAAAAAAAAATGGCCAGGAAACTATAGGGGTAAGCCTACAGTGTTAGAATTAGAATGTGAAATGTAGTCCCTGCTCTTCAGGTTCATGTATTTGAATACTTGGTCTCCAGAAAGAAGTTTTTTACGTAGATTGCAAAATCTTTTAGAAGTAGGATCTAATTAGACATGTACCTCTAGACATGTTACTTGTGGCTTATAGTTTGGCTTACTCAGAGTTACATCTTTGCTTCTTTGTCCATAGCTCTTGCCACCACCAAGAACTGCTCTGCTACTATATCTTAGTATCCATTATATACAGCTTAAATATCCCTAATGTAAATTGCTTGTTACAAGATATTTGGTTACATCTCTGAGAAAAGTAACCAATCCCTCACATGATAAATATTATCAGCAGTTACTATCATCTCCAAATTTAGTGATATTCATTGTAACATTTTCAATTGACTGAGCAGTTATATGACTATTACGATGGTATCAAACATGTAAATATCATTTGTCTTTATATTGGATTTTCCAAGATCTTTGAGAATAGGGTAATTATGCTAATGTATTTATTTGTTTGTTTGTTTTTGTTCAACTTAATTTGACTGGAAAAAATATGCATTTCTGGACACTAAATACTAGAGGCTTTCTTGCTTATATGAATGCTTTATGCCACCCAACCTAGAATTTACACATAAAGTATTACTTGCATGTTGACTTTTCATTCAACTAGATTACTAGCAGAGAGCCCAAAACCAAACTAGCACCAAGTAAAAGAAAATATAATAATACTATGATAAATTGCTAATGCTCCTAACCACTTTATTATTTCAAAGGTCTTAAAAATAATAATACTTAGGCCATGTAGGCTCCATATTACATATATATATAATTTATTGTTATTTAGTGAGACAAATTTGCTAGTGTGGGCTTTCCTCCAGTTTGATATGCAAGCAAGCATCACTTTGACCTCATCCTCCTGCATCTACCTTCCAAGTTTTAGGATTACAAGTGTGTGCCACATTCTGTTTTGTGTGGTACTTGTAATCAAACCCAGAGTTACACAAATGCTAACCAACCATGCTATTAGCTATATCCACAGCCTCTTTACCTTAAATCTACTTCAGATCTCTATGAAGCCCTTCTTAACTCTTGTGGGTTATGATTAGTAGCCATATTGGTTGTTCATGTCCTATACTTTCTCATGGGACTTATTTAAGGATTACAAAACATGGAGTCTGTACATTTAGACCTTATTAAACTCCAGTGTGAGTTCCAACCCTCTAAGTCTCAATCTACTTCACATTATCAAACCTTGTTGAGAACATCCTAAAGATGTTTCTGTTTATTGGCTCTTTTTCTTACAGAATGTAACAAAATAGAAATTAAAATAAGCATCTTCAACATACTTTTACTGAAGGTTCACATAAATATTGTGAGAAGTAATACCAATTTTACAGTTGAAAAAATCATACAACTGATGCTGTTTTCCATTTCTGTCAGTGTGGTATAGTTAACTCAAGAGAAGGAGGGATTTATATATCTACTTAAGTATTCAGGCTGATGAGACTTTTTGGTTAATATAACAAGGACATATGCTCCACTATGTTCATAGCAGCTTTATTTATAATAGCCAGAAACTGGAAAGAACCCAGATGCCCTTCAACAGAGGAATGGATACAAAAAATGTGGTACATTTATACAATGGAATATTACTCAGCTATTAAAAACGATGAATTTGATAAATTCTTATATAAATGGATGGAACTAGAAAATATCATCCTGAGTGAAGTAACCCAATCACAAAAGAACATACATGGTATTCACTCACTGATTATTGGATTTTAGCCCAGAAGCCTGAAATACCCAAGATTCAACTCACAGACCACATAAAGCTCATGAAGAATGATGACCAAGTGGGGGGGGGGGGCTTCAGTCCTTCTTAGAAGGAGTAACAATATACTCAAGGGTGCAAATATGGAGACACAGTGCAGGACAGAAACCGAAGGAGAGACAGACCATTCCACCTGGATATCCATCCTATGTGCAGTCACCAAAGGTAGAGGTTGATGTGGATGTCAGGATGTACATGCTGACAGGAGCCTGATATAGCTGTCTCCTTAGAAGACTGCAAGAGTCTGACATACTCAGAGGCAGAAGCTCACAGCTAACCATTAAACTGATCATGGGGTTTCCCAATGGAGAAGATAGAGTGAAGGCTGAAGGAATTGAGAGCATTCGAGACACCATGAGGAAAGCAACAATCCCAACCAACCAGAGCCCCCAGGGTCTAAACCACCAGCCTGGGAGCGCTTAGGGAGGGACCCATGGCTCCAGCTATATATGCAAGGGAGCTATATATATAAGTGGGAGAAGAGATCCTTGGTCCCATGAAGGCTGGACATGGGGGGGGATATTCGAGGGTGGGGAGGTACGGGGGAGGGTGGGTGGGGGTACACCAATGTGGAGGCAGGAGGATGCGGGAAGGGATAGTGAGTTCCTGGGAGGGAGGGGGGGAAATGGGGTAAGGGGAGAATATCTGAAATGTAAAAAAAAGATTTCCAATAAAAAAAAAAAAAAAAAAAAAAGAAAACAATGTGAACAAACCACTAAGGAGTAAGCCTGTAAGCAGTCCTCCTCTATGGCCCCTTCTTTGGGTTTTGTTTGAAGGGCCTATCTCCAGTACTCTTTACAATTAACTGCAAGCTATGATATGAAATAAACACTTTCCTCCTCATGTAATTCAACCCTCCAAAATAGTTGAAGGAGAAAGGCAGCCAAGCAATGTGTCCCTATCGATCCTGTGAGGACATCTCAGGACACTTCCTGCAAACTGACAGAGGTTGCTACTGCATTCATTCATGTCCACATCACACAGAGTACCTGTGTGACCAGGCCAGCAGTGATCAATATGTACTGTGAATAAGCTTTGAAATTGTCTATTAAGTTCTTATGATAGAAAAACTAATAATAGGAGGATGAACAATTTTTATTTAACAAAAAAAAAAAAATCAAAAATACTTTAATCTCATGGTCTTTCTGATGGAAATCCTTAGAAATATTTTGACCATGCTTTGGGTACCAGGGTCATTGGACACATCCACCTTACCCTTCAATGTGTTTGTGTTCACTTCTCAGCTTTGCATCTCCAGTTGCATATGAATTTTCATACTTTTACACTACAGTGGTGAACTGCTGATAAAACCCAGGCCAAATAATTATATTAGTGTTACCCCAGCTTTGCAATGCTCCTCCTGATGCCGTGTTTGCAGTTATTTATCTTTAAACATTGACTCAAATGTCACCTTCCCTGTGACACATTAGTCACTTGTTTATTTTCCTTAAGATGTGCTTCACACATAATCTTGTTTTTTATTTTTCCACAGCCAAACAGATATTAATTACGACCTGCAAGGCAAGATGTCTACAAAACAGTACTCTATTCTCTTTGAACGAAAGTTATTTTTGCTGTCAATTTTAGATATACAAATTCACTGGAAAACACATATCTGGCTTATTAGGCAGTCTTTCATTGATGTTGATTTCTTTCCAGAATTTGGGAGAATTCTTACTACTCTAGGAATGGGGTATGACTTTCTGATGATTGCTCTTGTCTGGTGATATTCATCTTGATATTTCTAATGTCTGCTCCTGTACTTGTTGGACACTTGTCACCTGCTCTTATACCAACTTGAGTGCTAGGGTCTTTACTGGAGATAGTAATATACCTGCTCACAGTGGTTGGTTAGAAGACTTTGGCCTTTCTCCTGCCACTGATTATCTTAATTGTTTTAGGCTTCTACCTATGTTGGAAAAACTGATTTAAGAGAATTTCGAACATGTTTCCTGCTTCCCAAAGTTCCCAGTAGTTTTGCTGCAAAATCCATTTTTCTGAAAATTAGGATTTACAAAATTCAAATACCAGTAAGCTATTTTTTTTTTCAATTTACTTCTGGCATTAGGACTATTCTGATTTCTTGAAGCGTAGGACATGTTTCTGTCTTGTTGGAAAGGTAGCAGAAAGTACAGACCTGAGAGAGAGAGAAAAATCATAACACTGAGTTGTTTTAAAATATCCAGTCATACATGCACTGGGCACATGTGTTTTACTTACTATGTTTTATATTTTAACCATTTCTCAACACGCATGGCTTGGATCTTGGAACTCTGACTAAATATGGAGAGGAAATGAGGACAGGATAGACAAACAGATCCACATTAATATCAGGATCAGTTAGAGTTGGCTACGAAGGCAAGATAGAACCTCAGCATATTTATTATGCAGAGCACAGGAGCAGGGGTTACTGTTACAGGATATGTGAACCTGTTTCTAGTTAGGGTGTGGCTCAGTTGTTAGCACACACCTTTAATCCCACTGGCTGGATACAGACATGGCCTTTGTATTCTCCTTTCATCCCAAACAATGAAGGTAAAGTTAGTTTGTAGAAGGAAGCACCCATATTGGAAAGTGATCTCTAACTGAGTAGCAGAAAAGTGACTAATCAGAGAAAAATTTCACAGAGAAAGTTATGCCCAACTCTCAGGAGAAGAGAGAAGAAAGGGAAACCACTTAAGGGAGAGTCAGACTGTACAGGGAGAAGAGAGTACATAATAGGAATACAGTAGAGTTTGTGGAGAGCAGCAGAACACAGAATTGAGAGAGAGGAGAGAGTGGAGCAGCACAGAGAGTTTTACCTGGGAGAGTTTTAAAAAGAAGGATGGAAGAGAGAATGAATTAGACACAGGTAAAGACAGAATAAGCAAGAGACTGAGAAAGAGTCAAAAAAACTAGAAAAGAATGCTCGAGTTAGTTTGAGACCAAGCAGAGCAATTCTAAAGCCTAGAGAAAAACCAAGCTGAATAAGTCAGCTGGGAGAGGAGATTAGCCGGACAGCTGAGTTGAGTAGGCCAGAAGATTGCTAGAAGCTTCCATGTCTAGGCCTAGATTAGCAAACAGGCAGAAAGCCTGGAAATGACAATACTCACGACAATAAAAATATTTCTACAGATTAGCTAGTCTGGGTAGAGGGTGTCTGTAGGTGAGCAGTCTCAAACTGTAAACATCCAGGAGGAAGACACTCTGATTGCCATCTTTTGTATATACCAATCATTAGTCATAAGCATACATATTGGGATTCTCAAGGAAAAGCTTTTCTATTCCTCTTGAGCCTTACCCTTGTAAGACTTTGCCACTCCCTTAGGACTGAGGCATTAGAGTCCTTGACATGGCCATGCCTATGTCAACAATACACATTCACTCCGCTGAACTTCGTACTCAGAGCTTTCTTTACTCCCTAAAGAACCCCATTCATCAGTCCAAATGCATGCCTACAGGAAAGCAATCACTTACCCCAATTCTAAATAGCACAACCTTGATGTAAGAAGGTTCAAGTACCAAGAATAGTGATCATCATATAGCACGACCTCTATAAATGTTTCATCTAGGAAGCTAAGAAGTATGATTAAAGTATTTTAAGCAGCATTACATTTACTGTATCTTAATTCTTTTTTTTTTTTTGACAAAAGAGTATGAGCTTTCCTGTTCTTTATGATTTGAATTATAGAACTCAAGGACTAAAGACCACAGATAAAATATTGATGCCCTTCTCTAAGGTTTTAATATACTAAACAAGATTTTAATAAACTAGGAATGTTCACTGAATATCAATGCATGTTCTTTAGTAAGGCACTGAGAGGAATAATAACTATACTTTCAACCTAGCATTGTTCATAAAAAGTTTCATTTTCCAGTACTGAAAAAACATGTAATCTAAAGTATAGTATATGCCCACTAATGTATTTGAATCAACTGTATTAATTGCTGCTGTATATATACAGTATGTCAGGGTACTAGGTTAGGCTCAGTACCCTAGAACTATTTATCTTGCTTTGATGTTTCTATATATAGAATTCAGTACACAGAGTTAAGTATTTATAGCTAGAAGAAAGAGAAGGTCTTATTTGTTCCAGTATTGTTATATATTATATGGATTGTATCATGGAACTCTCCTTATTCATTTTCTAGTCTCAGAAATTCAGAATTAACATTCCAGTTCAGGAAATGAGTTAAAATTTCCAAATACAAATTCCATTGCTTTGCTCTCCTGAACTCAATTTTTGGCATCTTTTTCTAAGAACAGTTATTTTCAGGTAATAATTAGCTCTATTTGTATTAGTATATGTGTTTAACTTGGGGATATGTTAGCAATATTTTCCTCTGGACTTGCTGTACATATGCTTTTCACTTTTAAGTGGCCAAAGCTATGGTGATTGCCTACATCACCTCTCCTTAGCATGAGTGCTTATATTCCAAGATTTGTATGCTGTTGAATAGTACTGAAAGTTTGAGACTTCTCTACTTCTGTACCCATGCTTAACTCTGTCACTGGCCAAGGATGACAATCAAATTAGAATGCTGGCATCCTAGGTCCTTGACAGGGAAGCTTCTCTGTTAAGAATTTTCTACTCTATTAATATTTGTCAACTAACTGTTTTCTGACACCCTTAAATACACAAGAGCTGCATTTCCTGTGCTCTGATAAAATACCACTCAACCCATCAGAGTGAAACCATTCTACTGGTGACAGAGTTTTTCAATACATAAATATTATATTCAGAAGACTCAGAGCAGTGTTTATTAAACTATCACCTATTTTATGTAATTGAGGCTTTTTCCCCAATGGACATTTAACTATCTTGCTATACTTTGGTAGTGTGAAGATATCAATGTGTTTTAAAAACCCTCAACTCCTCTTCAAGTTTGGGATAGAATTTTTGGTTGTTGTTGCTGTTGTTTCTTTTTAAAAATTTTGTGGAGTTTCTTGGCAATGTAAATGTCAAGAGTGAAAACAACCTTTGGCTTCCAACTTCAAGAAGTGGCTTGCTAGAGTCAAGGAGCTGTTAGTTGACTGTTACAAACCCACTGAGGCCTTCATCTCTGGTTCTAGACAAGATTCAGGGCTGTAGAAGCTGAGCATACCCCAGAAGTAGTAAGGGTCCTGACTCAGATGACCCTGGATCCGACAGGAAAATTGTTGTCCCCCCCCAACCTCATAGCAATAGCAGTCCTGGAAGACCTTGCAGCCAAGCCTGGTGCCATGGGCAGTGATCCCAGTGCCCCTGACTAGGGACCACTACCTTTGCTTTTCTATTTTATTAAACTTATGGACTTAAAAAAATTAAAGCATAACCAATGTACCTTATACAATGAATAAAATATTAACTCTAGGACTGCTCAGTAATTTCACCATGTTTATTTCTGATCAGGTGTGAAATTTTTCCTACTTTATTTTCTTTTGCTTTTCTTCCATTAGGTTGGGAATAAGTTTGCCTTATGTTGATGTCACAAATCCTAGAAAAACTAGTCAAGTATAAGAGACCTCTCATTTACAGGGATAAAATCAAGGGCTATGCCCATTGGATTTTATGTACCCATTAATAAGAAGGAGTAGCAGGAACAGCAGACATCAGGCTGCATGTCAGAATGACTGCAGTTCTCTCATAAACAAAATCAGTCTGTGATAGAGGCCTGAGAGAGGAGACATATCCTGCTGGGAGAGGAAGAGTCAATGCTGAGGAAATTAAGAGTTTGACTCTGGCAAGTAAAATTGATGGTTTAGGATATGCAATTGGTCCAACATAAAGATAAAAATACTTATTGTTAGTATGACATAAATAGATACTAACTATCACTATCATTTCAGAGTTAATTTTCCCTTAAGGGCTTAGAAAAGCCATTCAGAATAAGAAGTCAAATTGAGAGCTGGCTTGAGAATACCATCAGGAAATTTGTAACATATAATTAAGTGGGGCAGCATCTTTAAGGCTGTCTGGTACAAATGAGAGTTCTTATCAGAAGCTAAAAATCTAAGTTCAGTAATGAAGACCAAAATGAGGCATGTAATGAAATATGATTGAGAAATATCTATGACTTCTGTGATTGATGTCGTGTTTCTTGGATGAAGCTACTTCAGTTTTATGATAAATGGGTTAATCGATAATTTTTATTAGGCAAACAGCAATATCAATTCTACCATTTTCAAGTATAAGTAACTAATTTTCTGTGTTTTAGCTGTATAAGAACATAGTGCTAAACATATTACTTTGAACATTTCTGAAAGACAGGCAAAAGTAAATACTTTGTGTAAAAAATAATTTGTAAAAAAATAGGTCAAATGTTTCTCATTTAAAAACTACTTTATTTTCGAAAACAATTGCTATTACAGAGATACTGTCCTTTAAAATGTATTCATTGCCCTTGGGCTAGCTCTGATCTATCCTGTAAAATGTATTCATTGGGCTATCTCTGCTCTTAGGTGTTTTATTAACCTCCATTTACTGTTCAACACCCTAAGCCCTTCGCAGACTAAGGCTTCATGTAATATGAACACAGAGCACTTTAACAACTCTTTCAAGAGCACCGGTACTACAACAGCTCCATTCATTGAACTTTTCCTCAGCTCCGATTTCTGAGAAAGAGCATAGCAGGCACTGTCCAATTCCCACAACAACCCATGAAGTCATTTCTACAGAAACTGAGACTCTGGGACAAAGGGTGAATTGTGAATTGTCAAAGGTCACAGAGCTCCTATCAGACTAAGGATCAAAAGCAGTACCAGTCCAGGGTCACTATCCACTTAAAATCAAAACGAAGTTTTCCCCTCTGTTTCTACTTTTTCCTTCTCCATAGAGAATCAGCCCTGAACTAAAGTGGTTTTAAATAACAACATATTTATTTCCTCTTTGAGTCAGTGAATGTTTGTAGGGTATTAACTAGATGAAACTTATCTGAGCTTCTTTGTGTTGTACTAATGGGAACCACAGTTAGGAAGCTTCTTAACTAGACAGAGATACCTAAAGTGGCTTGCTCTTTCAACATGGCAGGTAGTTAGTGGCTGGCTTTTATTGACTGGATTCATAGATGGCACTGTCAACTCAAGCAATTGAGGCATTCTCCAGATAGCATCCTTGCTTGATTTTAAGTTTTTTTTATATATGTCAAGTGGAAACATCCTTAACACAAGCCAGCAACGAATGCAGATCTCTTCAGACTCGGCTGATTCATTCATTGTTGTTAGCATAGCTGTGTATTATGTTGCTAAGAAAAGTTGTAGATAAAGACTAGACTCAACAAAAAAGAAAATAGACCATTTATTTTGGGACAAATGGTCAAAAATATTGTAGCCATTTTTAACTTACTGTTTTGCTAATGTATTATGATACTGCATCATATTGGTTTTAAGGAAAAATTGAGTTGGTGGTTGCGTTTTAGTGTCATGAAATCAAATTCCTTCTAGATCTGTTCAGTGTTATTAAATTCTAGATTTTTATATACCTTAAAACTCACAAAATCAAAAATATATAACACTGTGTATTTAAATAATATTTTTAAAATTTTATATTTAATGCTATCCTGAGGTACTAGATAGATTAAGATATTTTAAAACATCATTTTTATAATCATATTCTTATCTTTTACTATTATTTACTTGTTTTAGTTTTCGTATTTTTCATTTTTTATTATTTTATTTGTTTACATTTCAAATGTTATTCCCCTTCCCAGATTCCCCTCCACAAGCCCCCATCTTCTCTCCCTTCCTCATGTATCTATGAGGGTGCTTCCCTACCTGGCCACCCACTCCAGCCTCATTGCCTAAGCAATATCCTACCCTGGGGAATCCAGCCTTCACAGGACCAAGGGGCTCCCCTCCCAGTGATGCCTGATAAGGAAATCCTCTACTACATATCCAGCTAGAGCCATGGATCCCCCCATGTGTACTCTTTGGTTGGAGGTTTAGTCACTGGGAGATTTCGGGGTACTGGTTTGTTGCTATTGTTATTCTTCCTATGAGGTTTCAAACCCTTTCACTGCCTACAGTCCTTGCACTAACTTCTCCATTGTAGTCCCCACACTCAGTCTGATGTTTGGCCGCATACATCTGCATCTGTATTGGTCAGGCTCTGGCAGAGCCTGTCAGAAGATAGCTGTATCAGTCTCCTGACAGTAAGCACTTCTTGGCATCAGCAATAGTGTCTGTGTTTGGTCTTTGCAGATGGGATGGATCCCTAGGTGGGGCAGTCTCTAGATGGCCTTTCCTTCAGAATCTATTCCACTCTTTGTCACTGCATTTCCTTTTGACAGGAGGAATTCTGGATTAATACTTTTGAGATGGGTTGGTGGCCCCATCCCTCAACCAAGGGCCACATCTATCAACCAGATATGGTCTCTACAGGTTCTCTTTCCCCTTTGTTGGATATTTCAGCTAATGTTTCCTTGTTGAGTCCTGGGAACCTCTTCAGTCCCTGGCTGGCATCTGGGACTTTCTAGTGGCTATCCCCAGTTCCCCCTCCCCACTGCTACACACCAACTTTCAAATTCCTGACCCTTGTACTTCTCCCCCATCTCCTCCCATATCTGAACCAGCTCTTTTTTCCCCACGTCCTCTCTCTCTCCCAGGTTCCCCTCTCCTCTACTTCCAAAGATTATTTTTTCCACCTTCTGAGCTTCTGAGAGGACTGTAGCTTCCACACTTTGGTGTGATCTTCTTTCTGCGTGGGTTTCATATGGTCTGTGAGTGATATCCTGGGTATTCTGAGCTTCCTTTTGGCTAATATCCACTTACCAGTGAGTAAATATAAATTATTTTCTTATAATAGGAATTATTGATCTGAAACAATCTCTTCCTATAGTTTTCTTTTTTATATTTTCTTTTTTTCTTCTTTGTTGGCTATTTTATTTACAGTTTCAGATGTTATCCCCTTTATCTACCCCCCCCCAAGAAACCCCCATCCCATCCCCCTCCTCCAGCTTCTATGAGGATGTGGCCCCACCCACCCACCCACTCCACCTCCCAACCATCGAATTTCCCTACACTGGGGCATTCAGACTTCACAGGACCAAGGACTTCCTCTCCCACCTAAGCCCAACAAGGCCATCTTCCCCTACATATACAGCTCGAGCCATGGGTCCCTCCCTATGTGCTCCTACGCTGGTGGTTTAGAACCTGGGAGCTCTGGTTGGTTGATATTGTTGCTCTCCCATGGGCCTCAAACCCCATCAGCTCCTTCAGTCTTCTCTCTAACTCCCCCATTGGGAACCCCATGGTCAGTTAGCTGTGAGCATCCACCTCTGTATATGTCAATATCTGGTAGACCTCTAAGGAGACAGCTATATCAGGCTCCTGACATCATGCACTTCCTGGCATCCACATCAGTGTCTGCCTTTGGTGACTGCACATGGGATGGATACCCAGGTGGAATAGTCTCCAGTTGACTGGGATACCCAGGTGGAGCAGTATGTCCTTCAGTTTCTGTCCCACATTTTGTCTCCATATTTGCTCCCTTGAGTATTTTGTTACTCCTTCTAAGCACCAAACTTTGTTCTTCCTTCTTCATGAGCTTCATGTGGACTGTGAGTTGTATCTTGTGTATTGTGAGTTTTTGGGCTAATATTCACTTATCAGTGAGAGCATACCATGTGTGTTCTTTTGTGATTGGGTTACCTCACTCAGGATATTTGGTAGTTCCATCCATTTCCTAAGAATATCATGAACTCATTGTTTTTAATAGCTGAGTAATTCCATTGTGTAAATGTACCACATTTTCTGTATCCATTCCTCTGTTGAAGGACATCTGGTTCTTTCCAGCTTATGCCAATAATAAATAAGGCTGCTATGAACATAGTGGAGCATATGTCCTTGTTAATATTGGAGCATCTTCTGGGTATATGCCCAGGAGTGGTACAGCTGAGTCCAATTTTCTGAGGAACCACCAGACTGATTTCCAGAGTGGTTGTACCATCATGCAATCTCACCAACAATGGAGGAGTGTTCCTCTTTCTCCATGTCCATGCCAGTATTTGCTATCACCAGTATCAGTATCATGAATTTTGATCTTAGCCAATCTGACTGGTGTGAGGTGGAATCTCAGGGTTGTTTTGATTTGCATTTCCCTGATGACTAAGGATATTGAACATTTCTTTAGCTGCTTCCAGGCCATTCAAGTTTCTTCAGTTGAGAATTCTTTGTTTAACTCCGTACCCTATTTTCTAGTAGGGGTATTTGATTGTCTTTAGTCTAATTTCTTAAATTTGTATACATTGGATATTAGCTCTCTATCAGATGTAGGATTGATAAAGATGTTTTCCAAATCTGTTGCTTGCTGTTTAGTCCTATTGACAGTGTCCTTTGCCTTACAGAAGAATTGCAATTTTATTACGTCCCATTTGTCAATTCTTGATCTTAGAGCATAAGCCATTGGTATTCTGTTCAGGAACGTTTCCCCTGTGCCTAAGTATTCAAGGTTCTTCCTCACCTTCTCTTCTATTAGTTTCAGTGTATCTGGTTTTATGTGAAGGTCCTTTAGCATGTGGAGTTGAGCTTTGTACAAGGAGATAAGGATGAATCGATTTGCATTCTTCTACATGCTGTCCTCCAGTTGAACTAGCACCATTTGTTGAAAATGCTGGCTTTTGTGCACTGGATGGTTTTTAGCTCCTTTTATCAAATATCAAGTGACCATAGGTGTGTGACTTCATTTCTGGGTCTTAATTCTATTCCATTGATCTTCCTGCCTGTCTCTGTACCAATACCATGCAGTTTTTATGACTACTGCTCTGTAGTACAGCTTGAGGTCAGGGTGGTGATTCCTCCAGAAGTTCTTTTATTGTTGAGAATAGTTCTAACTATCCTGGGTTTTTGTTATTCCAAATGAATTTTTGCATAATTCAAATTTGATATTTTGATGGGGATTGCATTCAATGTGTAGATTGCTTTTTGCAAGATGACCATTTTTACTATATTAATCCTGCCATTCCATGAGCATGGGAGATCTTTCCATCTTCTGAGATCTTTTTCGATTTCTTTCTTGAGGATCTTGTCATACAGATCTTTTACTTGCTTGGTTAGATTCAGACCAATGTATTTTATATTATTTGTGACTATTGTGAAAGTGTCATTTCCTAATTTCTTTCTCAGCCCGTTTATCATTTGAGTAGAGTAAGGCTGCTGATTTTTTTTTAATTGATTTTATATCCAGTCACTTTGCTGAAGTTGTTTGTCAGGTTTAGGGTCACTTAAGATACTATCATATCATCTGCAAATAGTGAAATTTTGACTTATTCCTTTCCTATTTGTATCCCTTTGACTTCCTTTTGTGTCTAATTGCTCTGGCTAGGACTTCCAGTACTATCTTGAATAGGTAGGGAGACAGTGGGCAGCCTCATCTAGTCCCTGTTTTTAGTGGGACTGCTTGAAGTTTCTCTCCATTTAGTTTGATGTTGGCTACTGCTTGCTGTATATTGCTTTACTATATTTAGGTAATACCTTGAATCCTGAACTTTCTAAGCTTTTACCATGAAGGAATGTTGAATTTTGTCAAATGCTTTCTCAGCATCTTGTGAGATGATCATTTTTTTTTCCTTTGAGTTTGTTTATATAGTGGAGTACATTGATGGATTTCCGTATATTGAACCATCCCTGCGTTCATTCAATAAAGCATGCTTTATCATGATGGATGATTGTTTTGATGTGTTCTTGGATTTCGTTTGCTAGAATTTTATTGATTATTTTTGCATTGATATTCATAAGGGAGATTGGTTTGAAGTTTTCTTTCTTTGTTGGGTCTTTGTGTGGTTTAGGTATAAGCGCAATTCGGGCTTCATAGAACAAATTTGGTAATGTTCCTTCTTCTTCAATTTTGTTAAATATTTTGAAGAGAATTGATATTAGACCTTCTTGAAGGTCTGATAGAATTCTACACTACAACCATCTGGTTCTGGACTTTTTTTGGTGTGGAGACTTTTAATGACTGCTGCTATTTCTTTAGGGGTTATAGAATGGTTTAGATGGTTTATTTGCCCCTGATTTAACTTTGGTACCTAGTGTCTGTCTAGAAAATTGTCCATTTCATCCAGATTTTCCAGTTTTGTTGAGTATATGACTTTGTAGTAGGATCTGATGATTTTTTGAATTTCCCAGTTTCTGTTGTTATGTCTCCCTTTTCAGTTCTAATTTTATTAATTTGGATATTGTCTCTGTGCCCTCTGGTTAGTCTGACTAAGGGTTTATCTATCTTGTTGATTTTCAAAGAACCAGCTCCTGGTTTTGTTGATACTTTGTGTAGTTCTTTTTGTTTCTACTTGATTAATTTCAGCCCTGAGTTTGATTATTTCCTGCCATCTACTCCTCTTGGGTGTATTTCCTTCTTTTTGTTCCAGAGCTTTCAGGTGTGCTCTCAAGTTGCTAGTGTATGCTCTCTTCAGTTTCATTTTGTAGGCACTTAGTGCTATTAGTTTTCCTCTTAGCACTGATTTCATTGTGTTCTAGAAGTTTTGCAATGGCAAGCCTTAATTTTCATTAAATTCTAAAAAGTCTTTTGTTTCTTATTTTATTTCTTCCTTCACCAACTCATCATTGAGTAAAGCATTGTTCAGTTTCCACGTGTATGTGGGCTTTCCATTGTTTTTGTTATTTAAGACCAGCCTTAGTCCGTGGCGATCTGATAGGATGCAAGGGATTATTTCAATCTTTTTGTATCTGTTGAAGCCTGTTTTGTGACCAATTATATGGTGTATTTTGGAGAAGGTACCATGAGGTGCTGATAAAAAGGTATATTCTTTTGTTTAAAGAAGAAACGTTCTATAGATATCTGTTAAATCCATTTGGTTCATAACTTCTGATAGTTTCACTGTGTCTTTGTTTAGTTTCTGACTCCATGATCTGTTCATTGCTGAGAGTGGGGTGTTTAAATTCCCCACTTTTATTGTGTGAAGCACAATATGTGCTTTGAGCTTTAGTAAAGTTTATTTTATGACTGTGGGTGCCCTACCATTTGGAGCATAAATGTTCAGAATTGAGAGTTCATCTTGGTAGAATTTTTCTTTGATGTGTATGGAGTGTCCTTCCTTATCTTTTTGAGTACTTTTGGTTGAAAGTAGGTTTTATTTGATATCAGAATGGCTACTCCAGCTTGTTTCTTGGGACCATTTGCTTAGAAAATTGTTTTCCATCCTTTTACTCTGAGGTAGTGTGTGTCTTTTTCACTGAGGTGTTTTCAGTATTCAGCAAAATTCTGGGTCCTGTTTATATATTCAGTCTGTTAGTCTACATCTTTATATTTGGGGATTGAGTCCATTGATGTTAAGAGGTATTAAGGGAAAATGATTGTTGCTTCTTGTTATTTTTCTTATTAGAGATGGAATTATGTTTGTGTAGTTATTTGTTGGAAGATTACATTCTTGCTTTTTCTAGGTTATAGTTTCCCTCCTTGTGTTGGAGTTTTCCATTTATTATGCTTTGTAGTGTTGGATTTGTAGGAAGATATTGTGTAAATTTATTTTTGTCATGGAATATTTTGTTTTCTCCATCTATGATAATTGAGAGTTTTGTTGGGTATAATAGTCTGGGCTGGTATTTGTGTTCTCTTAGGGTCTGTATGATATCAGTGCAGGATCTTCTGGCTTTTATATTCTCAGGTGAGAAGTCTGGTGTGATTCTGATAGGTCTGCCTTTGTATGTTACATGATCTTTTTACCTTACTGCTTTTAATACTTTTTTTCTTTTTTTATGTGCTTTTTATGTTTTGATTATATGTGACAGGAGTAGTTTCTTTTCTGGTCTAGTATATTTGGGGTTCTGTAGGCTTCTTGTTTGTTCATAGACATCTCTTTCTTTAAGTTAGGAAGTTTTCTTCTATAATTTTGTTGAAGATGTTTATTTGCCCTTTAAGTTGGGAATCTTCGCTTTCATCTATACCTATCATCCTTAGGTTTGGTCTTCTCATTATGTCCTGGATTTCCTGGATGTTTGGGGTTAGGATCTTTTTGCATTTTGCATATTCTTTGGCAGTTGTGTCAATGTTTTCCATAGTATTTTCTGCACATGAGATTCTCTCTTCTATCTCTTGTATTCTGTTGGTGATGCTTGCATCTATGACTCCTGATCTCTTTTTTAGGTTTTCTCTCTCCAGGGTAGTTTTCCATTGAGATTTATTTAATGTTTCTACTTCCATTTTTAGATCTTGGATGGTTTTGTTTAATTTTTCACTTGTTTGGTTGTATTTTCTTGCAATTCTTTAATAGACTTTTGTGTTTCCTCTTTAAGGGCTTCTACATGTTACCTGTGTCGTCCTGTATTCTTTAATGGAGTTAATTCTTTTCCATTTTTCCTCCCCCTCTCTGTAAAATACCTGCATTTTTATGATATGCCTTTACAGCTTGGGTAGGGGGGGTTCCCCAAAGTTCTTTTTTTGAGAATAGTTCAACTTCCGGGTTTTTTTTGTTTTCCAAAAAAAATTTGCAAATTAAATTTTATATTTTGAGGGGTTGGTTCAATGTGTAGATTGCTTTTTGCAAAATGACCATTTTTACTATTAACCCCGCCTTCCCCGGTGGGAGATTTTCCCCCTTCTGAATCTTTTTTTGATTTTTTCCCCTTGGGGATCTTGCCCTTTTTTAATCTTTTTCTTTTGGGGTTTGATTCGCCCCCAAATTTTTTTTTTATTTGTAAAAATTTTAAAGGTCATTCCAAATTTTTTTCCCCCACCTGTTTATATTTGGGAGGTAAGGCTGCTTTTTTTTTTTAATTGTTTTTTATCCGCACTTCTGAAGTTGTTTTTCGGGGTTTTTGGGGGCATTAAGTTCTTATACATCGCAAAATGAAATTTTGATTATTCCCTTTTCCCATTTGACCCTTTGACTTCCTTTGTTTTCAATTGCCTGGGGGACTTCCGTACTCTTGAATAGGTGGAGACGGGGGACTATTATCCCGTTTTTTTGGGATGCTTTAAGTTTCTCTCCTTTTTGTTGATTTTTGGGGTACTGTTTGCTGTATTTTGTTTTTTTTTTGGTTACCAAATTTTAAAAAGGGGAATGTTGAATTTTGTAAAAAGTTTCTCAGTTTTGAGATTCTTTTTTTTCCTTTTATTTTTTTTTTTTTTTTGGAGTCATTGAGGGGTTTCCTATATTAACCACCCTGGTTATTCAATAAAATGTTTTTCAGGGATGATTGTTTTGGGGTTTTTCTTATTTCGTTTGCTAAATTTTTGATTTTTTTTGCATTGTTTCAAAGGGGGGATTGGTTAAAATTTTTTTTCTTTGGGGTCTTTGGGGGTTTGGGTATAAGGAATTGGGCTTCATAAAAAAAATTTGGTAATTTCCTTTTCTTCAAATTTTTTTAAATATTTTGAAGAGAATTAATTTAGCCCCCTTGAAGGGGCGATAGATTTACACTACAACCATTGTTGGGTTTTTTGGTGGGGGAATTTTAATGTGTGCTATTTCTTTGGGGGGTTTGAAGGTTAGAGGTTTATTTGCCCCCCATTTAACTTGGTATTGCTGTCAAAAAATTTTTCCCCCTTTCATCCAGTTTTCCAGTTTTTTGGTAATTACTTTGTAGTGGGGTCTTTTTTTTTAATTTCCCCCATTTCTTTTTTATTTCCCCCTTTTTAGTTCAAAAATTTTTTAATTTGGATATTGTCTCTGTGCCCTGGGGAGTCTGACTAAGGGTTTTTTCTTTTTTGATTTTAAAAAACCAGCTCCTGGTTTTTTGATACTTTGTTAGTTCTTTTTTTTTTACTTTTAAAATTTTCCCCCAGTTATTTTTTCCATTACCCTTTGGGTGATTTTCCCTTTTTTTTTTCCCCCGGGTTCGGGTGCTTCAATTGCTAGTGTTGCTCTCTTGTTCTTTTTACCTTGTTTTTTTTCCCTTAATTTTTTTGTTTTAAAGTTTTTAAAAGGAAAATTTTTTTAAATTTTTAAAAATCTTTTTTTTTTTTTTTTTTTTCTTTTCCCCCCAATAAAACATTTTCACCACTGTGGGGGTTTTTTTTTTTTTTTTTAAAACCTTGGGGGGGGAGAAAATTTTTTTTTTTGTTTCCTTTTTTCCAATTTTTTGGGGTTTTTTGGGAAGGTACCAATGGTGTTTTTTTTTGTTTTAAAAAGAAATTCTATGAAGAAACCTTTTTATAATCTTAATTTTTAGGCGTTTTTTTGTCCTTTTTTTTTGCTGGGGGGGTTTTTAAAAACCCCCTTTTTTTTGGAAACCAAATTCTTTGGGTTTTTAATTTTTTTTAACGTGGGGTCCGGGGTAAATTTCAAAAAATTTTTGAAATTTTTTTTTTTTATATTTTTTACTTTTTGTTTTTTTTGAAATTTTATTTTAAAACTTCCACTTTTTCTTGGGGTTTCTTAAAAAAATTTTTTCCTCCTTTTTAATTAGGGGGTTTTTTTTTGGGGTTTTAGATTAAAAAACGCCCTTTTTTTTCACTTTGTTACCATTTTTGGGGTTGGGCCCCTTTTTTAGGGTAAAAAAAGGTTTTTTTTTTTTTTTCATTGAGGGTTTGTTTTTTTTTTTTGGGAAATTCTTCTTTTTTTTTGGTTTTCCCCCTTTTTTGGGGTTTATTTTTTTTTTGGGGGATTTTAGGGAAAAATTTTTTTTGTCAAAAGTTTCTCCCAGAAAAGAGGTTTTTTTTTTTAAATTTTGGGTGGTTTGTTTCCTTGTCAGTTCTCAATTTTTTGTTTTAACCCTAAATGGTTGTTTATGGGTTCCTTTTAAAATACTTTTCCACGCTTTTAAAAAAATTTTTTTTTTTTTTGTGCTTTTTTTTTTATTATCGGGGTTTTTTTTTTGCTGAATTTTTTTTTGGGGTTTTTGTTTTCAAGACACCTTTCAAGTAAAAATTTTTTTTTTTTTTTTAAAATTTTTTTCCCTTTTTTGGGAATTTCGTTTCCCCAAAAACCGGGTTTTTTAGCCTGGCTGGTTTTTTGGGGGGATTTTTTTTTTCCTTTGGGTTTTTTTTTTCCTTTTTTTCCCAAAAAATTTTCCCCTGTATTTTGGTGTCTTCTTTCCCCCCCCCTTTTTTGGTTTCTCCCCCCTTTTTCCATTGGTTTTTAAGTTTCACTCCATTTTTTTGGAGGTTTTTTTTTTTTTTTTTTTTTGGGTTTATTTTTTTGAAATTTTTAATAGATTTTGTGTTTTTTTTAACTTTATGTTTTGTTCCCTGTTTTTTTTAATGGGTTTTTGTTTTTTAAAAGTTCCCCCTTAATATGAAAGTATTTTAAAAGAATCCCGTTTTTCCCTTTAAGGGGGTTCGGACTTGCTATTTTGGGGAAATGCTTCATGATGCCCGGGAATTTTGGTTTCCGTTGTTTATATTCTTGTGCTGCCTTTCACCATCTGGTTATCTCTAGTGCTACCTGCACTCACTGTCTCTGACTGGAATCTGACTTTCCAGTTATCTTGCTTGTGTCAGAACTCCTCAGAGTCCAGCTATCTCTGTGATCCTGTGATCCTGAGGTCCTGGGTAGAAGAGCTCCTGAGAGTCAGGCTGCTTCTGCAGTCCTGAAATCCTGATGCTTTGAGTGTAGTGGTTCCTCTGTTGCTCTGAGGGCAGTGGTTCCTCTAGGACAGGTCGGGATATGGAATCTTCATGGGAGCAGAACAGCTAGGAGTCTGCCCCAGCCAAAAGGAACAAGCAAGTGCCCTTTTTATGTTTTCAATCCTTTAATAGTGGAAGTTTCATTCATCCTTTATTTTAAGGCCAAGAAAATTAAAGTTTGTTGAAATTTGGTCTGTTGCTGTGTACTTTAATGCTTCATGGTGAGATCTCCCAAGACCTGGTAGCTCCAGAGGCTGGAGAGTCCTCAGGATCACCCAAGAGACTCTATGTGGCCTTCCTCCACTCCCTAGTTATTTCTGATTATAAACAAAGAATAAGACAGCCAATAGCAGGGCATTAGAGACATAGGTGGGTTTTAGGGTCAGAGGAGTACCACAATAGGAGAAAAGGGTGAAGAGAGGAGAAAACACTATGGGTTAGGAGTCAAGAAAGCATGGCCCTGTGGGATGGCCAAGTGTAATTAAGAGCAGCCAGATGAAACATAGTGAATAATAACTCTGGCTTTTTGATAGGAAAGTGGATTCTAGTAGCCTAGTGGGTAGGTATCTGCCCAGCTCTTGTGCTTTTTAAGGATTATTGTAAATATAAAGGTTGTATGTCTTTCATCAAGGAACTGAAAGGTAGGATAGAAACTCGGGATTGGGATTAAACTTTTCTACAACAGAAATCTGAATTTTTTTTTTGTTGTTGTTGTTAATGAGAAGAAAAGCATACTTTTCTATTGACCATAAGCTTGATTAATTGTGTATTTCCAAAATGTCATAGTAATGGTTGGAAATATGTGTGACTAATTATTTAGTATATTTGAAAGTGATGATAAGTAGGACTTCACTCTACTTGCTTATAACATAATCATTATTATTTCATGATAGCATTTTTTTAATGGTGAAAAAATGTGTATATTTATAATTAGCCATCTGGACTCAGTTTAGATGATCTCCATCTTGTTGGCAACATCTAGAGCATCATAATCTGGAGCCAAGGGAACTTATGCCTTCTTCTCTTCATCAGGCCTTATCAGGGCATTGACTTTGACCACATCAATGTCACAGAGTTTCTTCAAGGCCTGTTTGATCTGATGGCTTGTTAGCCTTGACATCCACAATGAATGCAAGTGTGTTGTTGTTCTCTATTTTCTTCATGGGTAAGTCAGTGGTCAGTGGAAATTTGATGATAGCATAGTGCTCAAGCTTCTTTCTCCTGGGTGCACTTTTGAGGATATTTTGGCTGCCTCCAGAGCTGCAGTGTCTTGGGCCACTGCAAGGTGGGTGAACTTCAGATCTTCTTCTTTTTATGACTATGGATGCCTTTCAGCACTGCTTTCTTAGCTTTCAATGCCTTCACTTTGGCTTTGGCTTTGGTAGGGGCAGGAGCTTCCTTCTTAGCTTTCAGCGCCATCTTGGCGAAAAGGCAATAGCGTTTTAAAAACACTAAAAATGTATCTATGTACAAAGATAATATTATGCCATAATCAAGTAGGAATTATTTCAGGAAATCAATAATACTTCATCACTCAAGATTTAAGAAGAATGTTTAAATATTTATGCTAGTTCAAACAAGACATTTCTCAGTAGTTTTTGCCTACCAATCAAATTCTCTTTACTCTCTAATGTAGATCTATTCTAGTTGTGTAAGAATACTAAATTGTATAAAATCATTATCATTATTTTCTCCTAAAGTCTATATAGAGTGAAGGCTTGTGTGTCATAAAAAGTTGTTTTAAATAAAAATTGCTTCCTCAGTTTCTTTTCTCCTCCCTTTGGTGGTTTTTGAGATCAGAGCAGGGTAACAACTTTCTAAATTTTATTTGTCAACATTGGATTCAAATGTTTACTGGTATGAGTTTTTCCAGTCCTACAATATTTTTGCTGTGTTTTATTCTAGAAGAGTTCACCTGTATATTTTTTCTATATTTGCAGATTCAGCAAAATATAGGTTAAAAATATTTAGGAAAAAGTTTGTATCTGTACTAAACATATAAGACTTTCTTCCATGCTATTGTTTCTTATCTAATATAATGACTAAGCTACTTTACATTTATACTATATTTCCAGTCATTTGGAGGTAATATATAACATCTAGGAAGAAATTATTTGTGCTTTGTATGGTTTCCTTTGAAATCATATAAAATGGCCTTTAACTTCCACAGACTGTGAATTCCAAGGTAGAACTTCAGAATAATTCTGTAGACCTTCATAATTGTAAAATGTCTGAAGTACTAATTGTAAATTTAAATACTTAGAACCTGCACAATATGCCGTAGTCATGGAGAATTACAAGGTTGTTGTTTTAGTACAGCACCTTACAATACATGCATGCTCACATGTAACATTTATTCTTTCAAGATATACTGCCTCTAGAAAGCTTGGAGATGCCTTATAGTAAAAAGTATGGATAGCAAATTGACTAGATATCTTATCATCAACATTAGGTGCTGAAAAAGCCAGACAAGGGAAATGACAGTGGCTTATTCCTCTGCATCCACACATTCCCCATATATATCATGTGAAAATGGATTTGAACTTCTAAAAAACTAAAATTTGTTTTCACTGTGTCTTTACTGACCTTGACTTCAAAGAGAAAAAAACAACAACAAGCAACAGAACAGGGCCCAGAGCTCCAGGTTATTAATAGAGTGGCCTATCATTGTAAATAGATTGTGTTGTCCTATCCACATCTCATAGCATCCAGTGTTCAAACAGGCCATAAGAGGACACTGTATCACCTGGAACTGTAATTCTAGAGGGTTGTAAGCTTCCATGATGGATCTGGGGGTAAAAATCAGGGTTTTATGGAAGGGTAGCTGGTGTGGTAAATCACCAAACCATCATCTCTACTATAGGAAATACTACATTTTAATTTAAAAAATGATACACATGTCTAGCATGAATGGTGGTTTAAGCAAGGAAGATAAAACCATCTTTATGTACTCAGCAACAAGTTGAGTTTAACACTAGTTTTTTTATAGAAAAAATAACAGATTATTATTCTTAACACTATACTACATATGAAAATTTTGGGGGCCATGAAGCTGCACTTATGCCTTACTTGCCATTTATTGAGGTGAATTTTCTTCCTTCCTTGTGCATAAAATCTGTAGTTTCTCATGTTATATATGATAAGAGATTTGATTTTTCTATAGAAAATAGCAATATACTATGGCTTCTCCTTCATATGAAGGTGTTTGCATCTTCCTGACAAAGTATACTTCCTGCTGTGATATAAATGCAAAGGCAAAACTAAATCTGATATGAAATTAGATAGACTTTTTTCTCTGAGAACTAATTTTCAAGATTAATGAAGGATTTTGTGTCTTTTGTATGTTCAACTAACTTTCTCATGTTCTTATATATAAACAAAAACCTGATTCTATTTTGAGGAATATTCTTGTCCAGTTACCACCTTGATGGAGTTTGTTCATTATTCCTCACTTGTCAGCAGCCTCCATTCTGTTGTATGTTTATTTACAGATCCATTGATTTTTTTTAGGGCTCATGTCATTAGATTAAATATCTTTATTTCCATATACTTGCAGTGTTTGCTGGTTTTATTGAGCATATGCCTCATAGATCACAATGCTGTCACCAATTGTTCAACACATCAAATATTCTGAATTCCCAGGTCCTTGATTTTCTTATACCTAACAGTGTATCTCTGACAAGTACTCTAGAATGCATTGACTACAGTTTCAGAATTAACACACTAATAGATCCCAGCATTTCTCATTAAGTATTACTTTTGTTAAAGCACAGCCTCAAAGTTGTTAGTTCTAGCCACTTTGGGTTCTTAAGTCTATTTACTCTTCTGATATCCACACAAACATACACACACACACACAACACACACACACACACATACACATATATACATATACATACACACACACACACACCACACACACATATATATATATATATGTTATGTATATATCTACACACACACACACACACACACACACACACACACAATTAAATCATCAAAGTGTATTATGGCTGAGTAACTTCTGGACCCATGGCATATTTAGGACTTAAACTTGCACCATACTAGAAAAAAACAAGAAGTTTGGTTATATTATTTCAATTGGGAAACCCCTATTTCAATCCAACCAAACCACTTGTAATACACTAGAAAGAATAATTAAACTGCTTGTCCCTACAATTCTTTTGCTGGTCCCTAAAAACTGAGTGACTCAAGTGGTATTTTGCTCTCCCACACTTACAAGGGTGTAAAAGTATACATGGTATATTGTTCAATCAATATCTCTATACATACCAGCTGTTACTAGCTGCAATGCTTTCCCTTTTTTTCAGTGAAAAACCTGAAAACTGACAAACACTTTAAAGTCACTGCACATAAACCTTTCTGTATGCTGTCCATCACCATTTACAAGGAAATCACTTCTTTTCAAAGATACACATTTCTTCATTTTTCCTCTTAATTGCTGTTATTTTACTGTGTCAAACTTTCTTCCAACTGACCACCAAATCTGATTTATGTTCCTGCATGAACATTCCTGAAAACATTCCAATTTTTTTTATCCTCAGTGCCAACATACATAGCTTATCTTGACTACTGCAGTAACTTAATAACTAGGCATCTCAAATCCATATATAATTCCCAAACAATTTATGGTGTTCAACTCAAGTGATCTTTGAAAAATGCAAACTGATCTTTCATTCCTCTTGAATCAAAATGATTCAAAGACTTTACATTATACTCATCATAAAACTCCAGACCATTAAGATGACCTAAGGAGTCCTAAAGCATTTAGCCTGAGATCATTGTCTCCTTTGTTTTCCTTGATAATAACTCTAAACTGTCCCTCTAAACTATTTCTGTAGTTCCTAGAACAAGAAAGCTATTGTTTCACTTACAGACTTTCTGTCTGTTGCTGCCATTTCTTTAGCACCTTAAATGATACTCAGGTTTCAAATTGTGTCTGATATGGCTCCTTCTCAAGGTCTTTTTCCAGTTTTAAATGATTTGAGAACTTCTATTGCTTGTTCATATGATGGTGCACATTTTAGAGTCAAAGTACCTATAATATATAAAATGCTGCTGTTCTGTACTTAACGATGAGTTCCCCAGATAAGCCTAGGGCTGAGAAGATGTTCAATTGGGAAAGTGTTTGCTGTATAAACATGAGAACCAGAGTTCCATCCTCCGAACTCATACAAAAAATGCTTTGCCTTTTTAAGTTCATAACCGTTATTCCAAGGATGAGGAAACATAGCCAGTGGATCTGGATCTCACTGTTTAGCTAGCCTTGTTATTGGAGATCTCTAAGCCTGTATCAGACCCTGTCATAGAAAAGAAATGTGGACAGCAATTGAGGAATAAACTATATACTGATCTACATGTGCACTCTCTATGACCAAATGCTACTGACTACAGAGCCTTTAAATTTTAAATTTTATGTTTGGAAACTTCAAATTTATAAATTATTAATTACCATACTAAGCTCTAGCAGCCTAGAACTTGATTGTTCTACCTAACTTTATTTTGGCATCTGTTATTCAACATCTTTATGTTGTCCTCACTACCTATCCTTGCCTCCAGGGGTCACTATTATACTCTTTTCTTTATTTGTCTTTCTGTTTATTTCACCCAACATAATATTCTCCTGTGTTACTGAGGCTCTTCCTGAATGTGTATATATCGCATATATATATTTTTTTACTCATTTTTCTTTCAATGAACACTTCATTGATCCTATATTGTGGCTATAGTGCTGCTATAAACGTGGGAGTGAATGTATCTCATATATACTTACAGAATTTCCTTTGAATATTCTACTCAGGATTTAAGTAGATGTCTCACAGAGTGGTTTTTTTTTTTAATGATTTTTTTCTTTTTGTTTAAATTTTTATTTTGTTTGCATGTTATTATGGACTGATTTTCCAAGAAAGGTAAACACCTCATCTAGAGATTCTTAGCAGCCTCACTTGTAGGACTCATTATCATTCTTGGTCAGGTAATCTCAGCCAGGCTCTTATGGTGCATGGTTCAGCATTAAATGAGTTTTGTAATTGGGTTTGGCATGAAGATCTGCTCTCTGAGTTCATACAGCAGACCTGAAGCCTGATCCACATGCACTGGTCTTATTTGGGGAAAAGCTTGGGCCATGGGTCTTTAGGAACTCACCTGGAACCAGAATTCACAGGGTTAGCAGTGGTGCTGGTTAAGTTGTAGTTTAGAAAAGTAGAATAGTTTGGTGCTGTGCTTCTTAGGAGCAGGCTGAGAGTGAAGTTGTTTCTCCTAATTCTCTTGCCTGATGGGACTAGGAGCAACTTTCTATGCACTGTCTCATGTAGAGGTGAGTATGTAATTAAAAGGAAGCCAACATTCTTAGCCTCTGCATTATAGAGGCTCCAGGTACAATAAACTCTGACATGAATTCTCTAGCTCCTGTGAATGTATTCTTATATATGGTATGGTGGTCTTAATGAGAATGACCTCCACAGACTCCTGTGTTTGAATACTTGGTCCCTGGTTGATGGAATTGTTTGGAAAGGATTAGGTACTGTGGTATTATTGGAGGAGGTGTATTACTGGGGGTGGGTGTTAGGGTTTCAAAAGTCCATGCCAAATCGAATTAGTTCTTTCTAATTCTTATTTATGGATCAAATTGTGAACTCACAGCTATTGCTCTGGTACTGGGTCTGTCTACCTATTACTATGATCTTCACCATGATTGTCATGAATTCACCCTCTGAAACTGTGAGCTGCAGTAAACTGTTATTTTTATACTTTGACATGGTCATGGTGTCTTATCATAGAATAAAAAAATAACTAAGACATGTATCGTTATTGTTGCTGCAGTAAGTTGGAAGTGCTAGAACATTCTGCTTATCCATGGGGTTAAACTAACACCTATACATAAATTTCACCTCTATCAGAAAGATATTATACATAAATAAACAAATATATAAAGCTATATCATATAGAAATGAAGAAAGTTTACTAAGAGACATCATTTGAAAATGTATTGAGAGAGATTTTGGGTTAGAATCATTGACTATATAATTTGTAAAATAAGTATCAGAAATGCTTGTGTAGTACATATGTGAAATGTGTTTAGAGAAAGATTTAGAATTAGAGAATTTAGATAGAAACATGATAAAATATTATTTGAATGTAACTTTGAATTACCTATTAGGTATTTAAATAAGGAATCTATAAGTCTTGAATATAGAGTAAGAAAAGATGCTTTTGTGTCACAATAAGATGTGAGTTGTGGTTTTATAGTATGGTAACTGGAAACTTAAACGCCTTAAATCCTATGAGTTCAACTCATTTCTGTATAGTAGAGGGTTATAGTAAACTCCTTTGGTTGACTAGAGAATTATATTAACTGTTCTCCATGGTTTGCAGTTGGAAACTGCTTTATCATGAGCAATGTAATATTTTACTTGTATACTGAGAAATCATGGGTTCTTTGGAGGAAATGTTTGTAAGAAAATATTAATAGAACATTCTAAATGTGAACAAGTGAAACAACTAATAAGCTTCAAATATACAATGGGAAGAAATACTGAGTTCCACCAGAGCATGGGAATAGTAATAAACTTGGTTGCCATGGTGGATTTATTGGCCTTCAAAGGGTCACATATTTGAATACTTGGTTCTGGATTAGAGTAACTAACTATTTAGGAAGATCATAGCACCTTTAAAAGGTGGAGCAACGCTGCAGGAAGCCTTTGAGAATATGTAGCATTATGTATCAACTCCAATTGGCTTCCTCAGCTTGTAAACAAAGGTATGATTTCCTAGCTTTTTGCCCCAGCTGCCTGCTCACCTGCTGTCATGGCTTTCCTGTCATGGTTCTCTCTCTCTCTCTCTCTCTCTCTCTCCTCTCTCTCTCTCTCTCTCTCTCCCCCTCCCTCCCTCCCTCCCTCTCTCTCTCCCTCTCCTACCACCCTCCCTCCCTCTTCCTCCCTCCTTCCCTCCCTCTTCCTCCCTCCCTCCCTCCTTCCCTCCTTCCCTCTCTCCTTTCTTCCTTCTGTCCCTCCCTCCCTCTCATTCTTTCAAGCTCAGCCAAAGTAAACTATTTCTTTGTTTAGTTGGTCATTGTCTTGGAGTTTTATAATGGCAACAAAATTCATAAATAAGTGATGCATAGAAAAGAGATCTCCAAATGGAGATATTGAGTTAAAACAATGAGAAAGAGGAACAGTCTTTAAAAACAGAGAAAGAGAAGATTGAGAAGGAAACCCACAAATCATTGGACAAGAAAGGAATCGACCTTGTCAGGAATATTTAACGATCTTGGCAGTCACTGTTGACCTTCCAGGAATGGTTACATTGGCACAGAAATCTTGGAGGTGGGCCATATGTAGCCAAGACTGTTGATTGTAGAGACATAGCTGAAGAAAATGCTTACTTAACTCTGACATAAATCTGCATACCTAGAATGTTGAATGTTGGTGTGAGTTAAGAGTTTGGCATACGAGGTGGCTATGGAATCATTGTAGAAGTAGCAAATTCTGAGTCATATAGAAAACAAAAAACCTCCAAAGTCATCTAAGAAGGCCTATTACCATATTCTCAAGTTAGCAACACAAAGAATATGACACCATGGCTTGTTGAATTCAATATATTAAAAGTTAACTTTATACCTTCTTTCCATACTATATTATGGTTTATGCGATTTTTGCCAAAATGAATATATATATATACATACATATATATTATATATATATATATATATATATATATATATATATATCAATCAGAATGCATGCTGTTTTATTAATTAGTGTACAAAGAATTGTTAGGTTTGATGATTATGTTCAATTAATTTTAATGAATATAATTAATGTAGCTGCTGTTTTAGGTTCTTGAGTTAATAGTGCCATTAACTGAAGCTGTTTTTGTTGTGGTAGTGATTATTGCTGTAGTAGAATACTAAATTTAAAATGAGAGGAAAGTTAAAAGTTTGTCCAGTGTTTTTTGTTTTTCATTAAATCCGTGTACATGTACATGTTAGTATACACGTATCCATATACACATATTGTCATTTAAATTACACACTGTAGTGTGAGCATAAACTGCAACATTAATTTTCTAGCCACAGTGTTAGCTGCCACAAACCACTTCTCTCTCTTAAATCTATTTAGGAAGAGAAGTTTTAAATCTAAATGGGGTTATTAAATTTTACTTGGAAGAGGATTGTCCCTGCCTTTTCATTACTTGAAATGGAAACGATTCATTTTCTTCAAAAGGAAAGTTTAAACAGCATTTTCACATGCCAACTATTTTAAATCCAGTAATTTTTCTCTATTAAATGCTTTGCCATTGCACTTTTATATAGCATTATTTCACTGTTGATATTGACTCATAATATACAGGATAAATTTAACTGTAACTGTCATGTTTTTTATCTACTTATTCTACAGGCAGTATTAATATTTAAATAATGAAAGGAGAAAATTATTCTTATAGCTTTAAGCAGTGTTGTAGAAAGCACAGATCTTCAATATGTTATTTACAGTAAAAGGTACATAATTAAATAATATATTTTATCATGTACCAGAAAATTATCATTGATTATGAAATACAGAAAATTTTCATTAAAACCTTTTCGCATATGCACATATATTAGGTATGGACTTATATAATCCCATGTGTTTCATTTGTTTGTAAACTTATTTACACAGGCCTGCAGGACCATTAGCTTTTGTCGCATAAGTTAAGTAAGTAAAATTTCTACTTATAGGTTTTCAATCCACAGCATACCCTAGCCTTTTTTTTTTTTTTTTTTGAGAGCATTCTATGTACAATTTTCTATTAATAGTTTCTCTTTGTCAGGAATGAACTGTTTCAGTGTTTGAATTTTGTATCTGCCTATTTTTATTTTGATTTATCATTTAATATTGATTCAACCCCAATTCCTAGATATATAACAGTAAAGTTTCATGTTCTATGAACTTGTGCTTTTTGTACCATGTAATAAACTTCTGGGGTTGCTATATATGTAATAATATGAACCTCAGTTTCATCCTTCTGTCCTTCATATCATTTATATCTTTCTCCGTATATTTATAGGCCCCATGGTGTGTGTGTGTGTGTGTGGTGTGTGTGTGTGTGTATAGTTAGGCTTTATTTTTTGGAAAGCAAAGCCATACATAGAATAACCTACTATTTAAGAACCAAAAGTTTAATGCTCTATTGCTGCCTAGCTGGTATTGATGATAGACAAGTCAGTTAGTGACTGAACAGTCTGATTAATGAGAAAAGAGGTCATAGATGGACAATGCTGTTTTCCAAGTCACAATTAGATGGTTGACTTCTGGGTTCTTATTTCCTGAGACAAAGACTTATCAGGTCTTCGTCAGCCTGTGGGAAACTGCTGCTTGGATTTTTCAGTGTTCCTGCTGTTCTAATCTTGGCAGGAACCAGTAAACTTCCCTGTATTTGTCTGAATCAACCAATCCACCAAGACAGCAAAAAACAACTTATCTAGAGAAAAGAAAGGGAGCTTTCTTATACTCCAAACATAAAATCTCCTACTCTCCAGGAATTAAAATGGACTCTGGTTTTCAGATCATGTCCTGTTATTTCTATTCAGGTCTTCATCCATCCATCCATCCATCCATCCATCCATCCATCCATCCATCTATCCATCCATCCATCCATCATCCATCCATCCATCCACCGACTACCCCATTCACATGTTTGTACTGTTTATATTTTACAGGGGTTTTTCCATCAAGTGCTTAAAAGAACAGTCAGTCAGTTCAGTCTTATTGATAAACTTCTATAACTTATTTGTAGCCTGAAGATTTCAGGGTTCACAGTAAGTAAATCACTGCAGGCACCTTACCCAGTTTCTTCTTGTGAAATACATTTTCCCACTCTTGTTTCTAAGACCACATCCAATTGCAGGTGGTATATGGTTTTGACTTGCATTAACACACAGCTGTACATACACAGAACTACTTTTACACTTTTCCCAGCTAAAGTCTCCAATGTGGCCATGGGAGTAAGCTGATAGAAGGTTACTAAGTGCATAGATAAAGAATAGTTTTAATTTATTCTAATTATGTCATCTGTGTGGCTATATCAATAATAATGGTACCTTGTAATAAAGAAAATGGATATTTTGTAATAAAGAAATAGCAGTTTATCATTAATATTTTAACATGCATACTTAATATATTTAAAGTAAATTAACATTTTAGCTGCCTATATATAGCTACAAGTCTAAATTTAACTTTTGTATGTGCCATGCATATGTGTATGTATAAAATTTTCAGAGAATATTTAAAAAATTAGAGAATAAGGTTTTCTATTACTACATTCTTATTTCACTCTCTTCTGGTTTTTATTGTTGCTCCTGAATAGTTTGCTGTCATTTGATTTTCTCTCCATTATCAGAAGGGCTTTTGCTTTTCTGGAATTGTGTTGTGTGCCGTAGACCTTCAGAATCACTGATCATGACTTAATATTTAAGTAACTAACTGTGAATTTATTTATTTTTATTCTGCTTTATGTTTTACAGAATTTCAGGATCTAAGAAATAGTGACCATCATAAGCCTTTTTGTGCTTCTAAAATAGAACACTGACACCTAGGTAATTCAAAAGAATTATTTATTACTCTCAGTGTTAGACTGTGGACAGACCACTTCTCTCAAGTGCCCACTTATGATGAGAGCATTCATACAATATCTGATGTCAGAGGGCTAACTGGGAAGAAAATGCACGAAAGATCAATAGATAGGGAAACTTACTTTTATTTGAAAATAACTAAAAAGTGATTTAACAGCTCCCACAGCAAATGTTATAATAATAGAAGACTTTGCTTGCAAGATTAATCATCTCTCAAATATATCACATTTCAAGAATTTTTCATTGAAGATTAATATCCAATGCTTGAATGGCAAGGGCATGTTGAATCTTGGTACTTGATTTGACTAACCTATCCTATTCATTCATCTAATTTTTTTTTTTCACAGAATTCCTCAAGTAGTCTTTGGATTTTTTTTTTCATTTTTCAATGTCTCCCATCATCGCCAGTGTGGGTTTGCCACAGCATTGTGTCATTCTTTGAAAGCAAACACTATCATCAGTTTGAAAATTGTGTGCTTGTGTTTAGTCTTTCCAAATTTACCATTTGGATGAATTTTAAGGACACTTTCTTCTTAATATAGATTATTGGTCTTCATTTTTACTTTTTCTTATATATATATAGGTACAGAAACATAATTAATTTGCATTGATTTAGAGTGTAATTGCATTTGAAATACAAGTAGAAAAAGGTATCTAATTAATCAAGCCATCTAATTCAAGTAGTAGATTTTTCCTTATGCATTTATCATTTTCTTATTTTTTAGTTCATCTTTGCTACAATTATAACCTTGGTGATTGTTTTTTACATTTCTAATTTAATTTCTATGTTTAAAAGAGTTAAGTATCAAACCCACTCTCATCTTCTATTCTTTCTGCTCTATTTCCTCCTCCATCCTCTACCTCATGATTTTTTCTAAATTTCACATGCTCTTCATTTTATTGTTTTAAGCACACTTAGTGCAGCCAGTGTAAACACGTGTCCCAGCCATCTGCTGGTGCACACATCTGTATATCAGACTCTCTCCTTCTAAGGTTGAGCGATCAAGGTGGACCATTTAAACTAGATTACTAGTTATACTCTTTTGAGGAATTGTCCTTCATGTTGTTAGGTTCTCTAGACCACTGCAAGATTAGTTCCTCTAAAATTAAATTCCTTCATCCAGTACTAAAAAATACAGAATTTAATTTGTTCATAAGATATTCTTTATAACCAAAACATAAATGAAGGCAGCCTTGGGATATCCTGTTATAGACTGTTTTTCTGTGATGAAAATTTATTGTTTTTACACTTATTCCCAAGTATTAACTGATTCTCAGATTAGCAATATGTTTCATAATCTACAGTCCTATGAACTACTATTTAAAAACCTCAAATCTTCACATGAAACAGATTTAGCACTCAAGTTTTGTGATCTCAGATGGTATCTCCAAACCTCATTACTTTTATATAACATTTTTATACCCATACTTCCTTATCTTTCTTGGCCACTGCTAATTTTTTTTTAGAAACATGTATCTAAACATACATTAAAATCATTTTATCCCGAACTTTCTGTTATATGTAGAAATGTTTTTCAAATCGGCTATCATCTGATAAAAAATTGTAATACTTCTGGAATGCCTGATAATGATATTTTGAATTCTCTGTGGTTTATGATACTTTCATTTCTTAGCAAGTAGTCATTAATATATAATTAATTGCTTATGGTATAAAATAAATTCTTTAAGAATTCTAGTCTGTATAAATAGCAAAACAAAAACTAATCCCTTACTGTCAATCTAAATTATTAATGTGTGGATTCATTCACCATAAATGTTTGTTGCCCTCAACTTCACCCATTCTCTCCATAACAACAATTATGAGCTTTTGTTACTCTGGAAGGAAGCTTTACAGTGTTGGCTCCATTAGACAAACTGTATCTCAAATAGAGCAATAAAACTTTAATTTGATATCCTAACTATAAATATGAAATTTATTTGAATGAGGTCATTAAATATAGTTAGTAGCAAACACTGTTAATTTTGGTAATGTATAAATTTAATTATATTCTTATAATAGTATGCTATAATATATGTAAATTTGAAATATACTGTTTATATTACTGAAAATCTCACTTAAAGAGGCAAACATACATTTATAGAATCCTTTACAAATTTAATTTTTATATGAATATAATGCATTTTGATTGTACTCATCTCTATCGATCCCTTTCTGCCCCTTCTATGTCTCATTCCATCTACATTTCAGTCTCAGATTTATGGGCTCTCTTATTATATACATATACATATATGTCTACCACTCACTATGTCTAGTTAGTGATATCTGTATGCATGTGAGTTTATAACTGAACAGGAAAACATCAGAAGCTTCCCAAGAGGTTCCTGCTTGAAGTTAGATACTGGGAGTTCATGGTATAGGATCCCTGTAATATCCAGAAGACACAAACTTACAGCAGTTTTCTTAGTCCTCTGCCTCTTATAGATCCATGAAATCATACATAGTTTTGTTTTTACCTTTGTCCCTGACCTTTACCCACTTCTGTGGAGAAATGTTTTTCAGATTATTTAAGCTAAGTTTTGGCTATTCCACTTAAACTATAAGTATTTACTCATGCTAATATAAAATCACAGAACCTGGTCTACAGAGCTAATTCCAGGATAGGGAAGACTATACAAAGAAACCCTATGTCAGAAAAGGAAAGAAATACAACTGTGAAACCAATTTTCTTTATATCCACATTTATTATTTATATGAATTTATAATTCATAAAATATTTCCATGTTTATTGTTTAACTTTGGATATAGAATATTAGAAATATCTACATCTTATAGAGAGGGGAAATGAGACTTAGAAAGAGTAAATTATTTACTTTAGAGAATATACAGACAAATGAAACTCCAAATATTATTGGAGACATATTTACCCAGAAGAGTTGTTGACCTTCTCCATAAGATACATAAGAAAGAAAATAAATCTAGTAGAAAATAATGAAAGATCTTTGTCTCCTTAGTTTCCCTAGCTGAAAATTATGTATTCTTTAAAAATGATTGTCAAGGAGATTAGATAAAAACAATATGTATGATACAATGATCAGTAAATATTGAATTAATTTTATTTCTTTATTTGTCAGGAGTAATACCTTTGAATGTTCCAGAACATACAATTTGTAGAGTTCCAGATTCCATCTTTCAACTGAGTTGTTTATTATAGTTCTGCCACTTTCTGCCTTTTCTATCAAATGGAAATAAGTCAGTCATCATCTTCAGGGTGAAGAACTACAAAGTTTGACCTTGAGTGTTGAAATGAAGACAGCTACATTCATGTATAAATATCTGGACTTTATTCATTTGTTTCTATTTGCATTTTGTTACATTCTGAGATAAAATAAGTATGAATCTTGTCTCTAAAAGTATTATTATGCATCAATTGTTCATTTGAAATGACTTGGTTCATAACTACTAAAACATAAAGCATTCAAATTACTCATAATGGATATGGATGGAATTATAAAAGAATATACCCTTGAAGTGATTCCCCATGAGGATGAATGATTCCTGAAGGATTTTCACCTTTACTGTGACCACTAGTATCTGGGGCAATTCCCCTGCTCGAGGGTCTAATGTATCTGACAGTCTAATTGGAGAGACCATGAGAGCAGTTGATGCCTGTACCTTCATTACTTTTTTTTTCCTGCTTCTGTGATTTTGATGTTTTGTAATTTTCTGTCTTGTTCTCAAACACTGATTGGTTATTCAAATCAAAGACAAGCTGACGAGTTGGACAGTCTTCCAGGTGATTTATTTTCTATTTCATAATTCTGAAAATGGATTGTAGCTCATGTTGTATAAGAAAAGTCCTCTCTTGCCTTTCTGGAATATAATTTTCTGACCTTTGCCTTGTATTGTCAATAGCTTCCAACACCTTACATGAACATCACTGCACTGGCCGTCTAAAGAAATGCCATCCAATCTTATTTAATGATTATTATGTTGGCTTTACTAGATAAACACAAATTACAGAAATAAAGATTATTGTTTTCTGTTTAAAATGTTAACAACTATTGAATTCTGTCTTTGTTTTGTCATGCTTGATTCATTGTTTGGTATAAATATGCATTAACATATATTTCTGACTTTTAGAGTAAAAATGAACCATAGACAATGTAGAAAATTCTGTTAACCAGGGTATTTACAGTATGGTGCTATGATTTGTACCATGAGCTCATGAACAGTATTTTTGACAAGGTTATCTTGACATGATTCTTCATTCTTTTTCTGCTTCATTAATCTTAGAGGTTCAGAAACGTGGGAAAAGATAAAACTAATTCACGTAAAAGATGAGGTTAACATACTTTAAAAAGGGGACACACAGACAGTTTAGTACTGTGAACTCACACAGGGATTTCTTTACTGCATGCTGAAGTCTGCAATTGACTAAATTAAAAGGAGAACTAGTATATCATCAGAGTGAAAGATAGGGACATTTTAGTCCCAATACAGTGGAGGCAAACCCCTAGCAGCTGTATTAGTTCATTATTCTAATTACAAAACAATGTCAAGAGCCAATAGTTTACAAGATGATAGGATATTGCATAAAGTAAGAGTTGCAAAAGACATCATTTGACAGAGGTAATTCATGAAATGCAAGCTTGTGCTTTGAAACACTGCAGTCACACTGATCCCTGAATCTCATTGGCTTAAAATCCAAATAATCTTACATTTAAATGGAGATTGGGGAATCCTGAGGAAGAGGGAAAGGAAAGATCGAAGATGCCAGAGGATTCAAGGACACCACAGGAAAACCTACAGATCAACTAACTTGGGTCCATAGGGGTGTGCAGAGACTGAACTGCCAACTGCCAACAGGAGTGACTCATAGGTAACTATGCATATATGTAACAGGTTGTGTAGCTTGGTCTTCATGTGGGATTCCTAACAGCAGGAGCAGGGGGTCTCTGACTGTTTCTGGCCATTGAGAATCTTTCCCACTTCTGGGCTGTCTTGTTTAGTCAAAATAGAGATATGCCTAGTTTTACTATAGCTTGATGGTTTATTATTCATAGGAGGCCTTCCTTTTCTGAAAAGAGAAGAATGTCTTGGGATTGGTAGGTCTAGAAGGTGAGGAGGAGGAGAAATGTAGGTCATGATGTGAAGTAAAAAAATTAATTAAAAAAAACTAATTTGTAGAAAAGAAATTCCAAAGATGATTTCCTAGGCATATAGTTTGGGAAATTGATTTTTTGATTCATAGTTAGGTATTCCTGCCTTAAAATCTTTCATTTCTTGATTATCTTAACTCAAGGTGTAGGTAGGCATGTTTCTATTAAACTGGCTTGAGTTCCAGATAAATTTAGTTTCTGCAATACAGGGTACAGAATAGGACATGATTCTGCCAGATGACAGAACACAATCTTTTTAAAAAGCCAGTGGCATTTAAAATTTTTCCCTCCATGAGATTAATGTGAAAACATCTCAGCTTATATCTCTTTGACCAAAACTTATTTGATTATGGTCAAAGATATCAACCATAGTCTTCTAGAGATCTTTTCTCTGAAGTTTTGCCTCTTCATTTTTCTAAATGAACCATCCTGTTATTCACACCTTTGATCATCTTCAACATGTATGCATTTCTCACCAGGTGCAATTGGTTCTTCAACAACCAGACATTGTTCTCTTCTCTATTTTCTCTCCATTTAATCTTTTCCTCCCATGTTCTAGGCTCAACATCACTAACCATATGAAAAATTCCCTTTTTTCCTTTACAAGTAGATTAAGGTGTATGTTAAGTTATTTTGACATTAAATAAAAAAGATAATGATACACTGTGAAGTATTGCTTCCTAGTATGAGGCCCCTACCCCCATGGCTTTGTATACAGTCTTTAAGTTAGATCACAATATGTCTATATATTTTATAGTGGGAACTCCTTGCTACATGATGCATCCATGGTGCATGAGATAATTCTTCCCCTATCTTGAGGTCTTTCAGGCTGTGCCTGCTCTTTAAATCATCCCCTCTCCTTTCTTCATTTGGTTAGTCTTACAAGGAGCTGATACAATATCATCTCCAGTTGTCAATGTTGTTCCACATTAGAAACATAGACTCTTTTTTCAGCAG
The DNA here is from genome assembly GCA_021653895.1 of Mastomys natalensis. Classification (NCBI taxonomy): domain Eukaryota; kingdom Metazoa; phylum Chordata; class Mammalia; order Rodentia; family Muridae; genus Mastomys; species Mastomys natalensis. Next base: position 487,469 of record JAJTUV010001802.1, read on the forward strand.
TCTTTGTGGTTTTTAGAAATGAATGTAGTCTGATTCTGGCATTTAGGTGCATTATAAATCCTTGTCATTGTAGGACGCCTCCTGAAACACTAAATCCTAGGAAGCTACTTCTGGATTCGTCTCTCAAACTAGTAAAAAATTCAGTATGGATACATATTCTTCGGTTATTGTTTGTATTAATCATTTGGGCATTTTTATACATTGGACTCATTCATAGTTTGATATACACTGTACTTCAACAAAGAATTAAATTTCAGTGTAGCATAGCTCAACCTGTTGTCACACCTGAAAAAATTTTTTCCAGCTCTATTTTTATGAATCTAAACCCAAATAAAATTTTCCTTTATATCATTACCATTGAGATACATCTGTCAATGATAATGAGGATGTTTAATTAACCAATGTTTATATTTCATAGCTTAGTCTGCTAATTATGTTTTAGTATGTGACCATTCTCCCTCAAGTGCAAAGTTAGAAAAATTAAATGATATAATATTGCTAAAATGAAAATTAAAACTATTAAACGTCAATTAATCTCAATTATTAACTTTTGATGACCAATTTTAAAATCATTTGCTGTAAGAATGTTATAGAATCCAATTTCTTTATGTTAATTCAATTTACAAAGTGTTGCTTAGGGAGCACTAGCCACCATGCTTCCTGACAGTTCTTGCCTGTCCTCACTGAAAATAAAATGCAGCATTGGGTAATTGTCTGCTGAATATAATTTTATATATATTATAAAATTTGTATACTGCATATATGTATATATATTGCATATATATCAATATAGAAAAGAGATTTATCCAAGTAACATACAGCAATCGGTTGCTATGAACAGAACAGTTTCTCAGTCCATGAAGCTGAATGTTTCAGTAGGTCTTCAATAGATGATAGAATCCCAAAAGAGTTGTCATTAATGCCAGCAAAAGAATAAACTTGTTAACAAGGCAAGAGTAAGAAAAGAGAAAACGCTTCTTTCTTCCTTGTCCTTTTTTTTTACTCTTCCAAGAGGTGGTGTGGCCCAGATTAAAGATGTGTCTTCCTACCTCAAAGGTCCCCTCTATTTTTAAATTGTAGTTCATTCTAAATGTGGTCAAGTTGTCAACCAAGAATGGCCATCACAGACATACAGGCTGATGTGTTCATGGTGTCACTTTTAATTTTTTTCAGGAGTTGGTTCTACACAATTAGAGTTTTTATTTTGATTATTTTTAGAACATTCATTCAGTGTAGTATCTCAGAGGGTTACTCTGTTTCTTTACCTATGTGAGCAGACATAATTATTCTGTATTAAAGTTAAAAACCCCATCAAAAAAAACCTAGTTCATAAACTAGTTTACGTTTTTACTAGTAAAAAAATTAATAGAATATAGTATACATTAAATTATAAAATTTACTTGTTAAATAAGACTATAAAAATTTGTTTTGATATAATATTAAACAAAAGGAAAGGAGAAGAATTTTTGGAAACAGCCTCCACCCCTATCCCAGAGAAGAAATGGAAAAATGATCACCTTTTCTATATGTTTTATGTGTTGAGCTTTTATGAGGTAGTTTTAAGGGAAATTTTGTTTGATCTTTTCTTCATCTTGAATAACTGGTCCTCTGTGTATGTGAAATGGCTTTTTCTAGATATATCACTTAATATTTTCCAAATGTAATAACTCAAATCTCTCAATGTGTAAATGGATTTTAAGATAAGCTACAGAATTGTTACTTATTTACCAGCATTAAATTACCATGAAAGTCAACATACTTGCAGTGATTAGGGTCTTTTAGAGCAACTTGCATAGATTAGGTATTAGCTTACACTGTCTAAGCTGGATAGTCCAATAATGGTTGTATGAGAAATTGGTAGCTGTTCAACCCAGGATTCTAGATGCATTGGCAGTAACAATCTGGTATTTACACATTGATAATCGTAGAAGTGTGAGTCCTTGTGTGTTGGAGGAGAGAGTGGCTGGACTCTGATGTCAGGGAACATGACTGCAGCAACAGTAATGACAAAGTGCTTGCAGCCATGCGAACCACCAACTTTATCCCTATGGTAAATTCTGGTAGTAAATCCTAAACCAAGATGATAATCCTCTGAAGCTGTAAGCAAGCCCCAATTAAATGGCCATAGTATGTCTTCACAGCAATAGAATAACTAAGACAACAGACCTTTCTGAAGATCCATTTGAAAATGTGTTCCAGTAAATGGCTGTGTTGTTCTATATGTATCTGTGGACTCACAGAAAAGTGAGACATTTGAAAATGCTGACCTTTTGTTTCAGTGTTAATGCAGACCCTAGTATTACAACTAAATTTCTTTATAATGACTAATTCTTGCCATTTACATTAAATAAGTAAAGTTTGCTGTCTTACTATAGTTGATTTATATACTTTTGTATTTAGAGTAAAATGTAATGGGAGTGGATTGAGTAAAGCTTGTAGTTGAAGTAACATGGGAAGCTGGAATCATAGGAATTATAGGTTTGAGAATGTGTGGGCAACACAGACCACAAACTGAAAACATGGGACAAGGAAAAGTAAGCACAAAATATTCGTTGAGGATTTTCTATTGAGATCCATTACAGTCAATTATAATACTAAGCAAACTATAGGCATATGAGGGTCAAGTCATAGCCAGGATTCAAATACATAGAGGAATTCTCTACCCATATAATTTCTTGGCATTTTATTCTATTTATTGCTGCATTTCTTTCTGTATCTTAATTGCTCCTTTAAGCCAAATATAATTTTAAAAATCATTTTGGACACTTAAATTTTAGTAATTAATCAGTTTTGCAGTTAGAATCACAAACAAAATGATCTTTAAACACATATCATGATGTGTAGCATCTTTTGCTTGTTGATCTCCATACAAATACCCCAGGATGGTGGAGCTAACACAGTGTTTGGGAGGGAATTGGTGCTTTTCAACCCAGTCCAGGCAGCTACCTGTACTTTATACCAACTTTTCATTTTAAATTACTGTCATACTCATATAAATTAAACTCTCTAGCATCTACAGTGTGCCTGAGGCAAGTGGTACTTGATGAAATTAAAAAACATCTAAGGCACTAGGTTGGTAAACCTTTGGGTGTTTTAAGGATAGTGTTTCCAAAGAGGCTTACATGAGGGACATGAGATACTATTAATGTTGGCGTATTACCACATGGACTGGGACCTTGGACTGAAAAGTGGGGATAAAGAAAAAAAGGTGAGCTTTCCATTCTTTCTGTTTTCTTACTGAGCACAACACCATTTTTTTCCCCTATTTATGCTTCCTGTCAGTCTGAACTGGATTCCTCTGAACTGTGAGCCAAATAAACCCTACTCTCTAAGTTTGTTTTCTCTCAGATATTTCATCCCAGCAACAATAAAAGTATCCAAAACAAAGAGTCATGCAGACATTTTTGAAATTGTTGTCTACAACGAACAAAAAAGACACAGGAAAGGACAATTTGGTTCTTTAGGATGCTGTACTATGCAGTTATAGACTTTAAAGGGACTTGAGTTATTCTTTTATCAAGTTCTATCACTGTCTTCTGTGGCTTCTCTGCTTTCTCTGTGGAGAAGAAGTATTATCGGTGCCTTCCTTTCAAGATTAGCTGGATAACAAGATTTGGATATGAAAAATGAGTTCATACCATTGGTAAAATTTACAAGGAATATTTTAATGAAAAGTACCACTTATCTTAAATAGAAATATGTTGGAAAAGTCCTTGTAGTTTATAATGCTTTGACAATATTAAAGTATGATGAATGAAGAAAACTTAATAATCTTTGTGCTATTTAGAGGCTTTCTAATTAGATAAAACAAGCAATTAAATTCACTTATGAGGGCACCCTTGTGAAGCTAGATAAGCTATTTTATTTCTGTTGGTCTCAATGCACTATCCAAATTTAATTTTGTCAATTTTACTTTCCAATTAAGTTCAGAAATGGTAAGAATGGTTTGCCACAGTTAAATGTCATTTGGTCTCCATTTCTTCATTTAGCAGTGAATTATTGGTGACCCAGCACTTAGGCTGTCCTACACTTAAGGACCTGAATGTATAAAAGGCAGTTAACATGCAGCCTATTCTGACAAGTATTCAAAGTAGGAAAAAAGTCAATTAACTTGCTTTAATTGCACATTTGCTTTGTTATAAAACTTGATGTTTTGTGCCCCTGTCGATTGTTTGTCTGTATTAAAATAAGGATGGATTTTAGGGACTTTCTGTTTAGGTTTGTTTTGGACTGCTTTCGAAGGAGAACTTAAGTATACTAGATAGAAGAAATGTAGATACATAGATATAAAAGTAAAGTCCATGACTCAGCAGCACAAAGTATCATAATTCCTATTGAGTTCAGTTGACTGTGAATTTAGGTTAATTTGAATATGAATTTTTCTTATTATACTCTTAATGGTCTAAGACCATACATGAGCTTCTTCATATTATATAGAATATTCTGACAAGATGCAGCACTAATAGGCACTCATACTTGATTGGTTGCCTCGGGGTTGCTATGTTATCCGAAATGGACCTCCTCTTTTCCCTACGTTCTCTTCTCCTCATAACTCCTTTAGCCTCTCCTTGTGGTACCTATAGCTGCTGTTATGCCACAACATTTGAGTAATCATTCCTGTCCTAGCCTCTCCATGTGGCGGATCTGATTTTTAAAGGTACATTTATTTTATGAATGTAGTGTTACACTTGGACAGATTTAATCATATGTGGTGATGTCATGTCATGGACTACATGATCCTAAGTACCTATGGAGGCCAGAAGGTTGGAATGGATTTCCTGAAGGTAGAGTTTCAGACGTAAGTGAGTACGGATTTGAATGCTGGAGAGGCAACCCATTAGTCCTTGCAAGACAATACATGTTGTTAATCACTGGTATCTCTCCAACCCTTCTATGAATAATTTACAGTTATTGTTTTTGTCAAGCACTGAAAAGCTAAATTACACATTATTTTAGATTGTTCATCATAGTTCTCTTTATGTACCTAATCTTGAGTTATTAAAATTTAGTGTACTCTGTATAGAAGGGCAAATGGGGTTAAGTAATAGAAAAGAAAATTAACACCAAAGAGGAAAAGAATACTTTTGTGATTCAAACTGTAGCAGCCAGAGGGTTCAGTTCCATTTATAAAAGTGACTTAGTTTTTGTGCAGTGCCATATAGCACATTCAGATGACAGGAAGTTCCTTTTAGGCCTGTTCACTCGTGCCAAGTGAACTAAAGGAACTTGACCAGCTTGAGTAGTAAACAACACTTAATAAACTGTTGCTAAGATCGCCTCAACAATGCTTTTTGCCTGTAAACAGGGCCTGCAGCTGTCAGGTTTCTTCAACTGTCACCAGCGGACATCACTGCAGTCACTTAGAATTGCCATTGAGGAGTTGAGACACAGACACATTCGTGACTCTGCCCTTGCACCAGCAGCTGCACGAAGGTCAGGGCTCCGTGTCTGGAGGAGGGAAGTTTGGCAGTGATATGATTTGTGCGTTGACTGAACAGCTATAATCATCTGTCCATGTGACTTAGCAGGGAATGTCAGACTGAGAGATCAACACTGTGAAATAACTTTTTGGTTAAAACTCAGAGGAAGTATTTTGATTTACATATGACTTTCACCTTGATCAAAATGCTTGCTTTTATAAATTTCTTTGGTAACAGTGTCTTATCATGATAACAGAAAAAAAACTAAGACACTCATCAAACTAATGAGCATTCTTTTCACATGTACTTGAATAATAAAAATGAAAATAATTATTATAAATGTTAGTGATTATGCAATTCATTGTTTTAATTGAGAACTTCTGGCAGTTATCTATTAATTTTGGAGCATTAGCCAATTGATAAAAAAATGTGTCTTAAATATTTTAATATTTTTGAAGTTTGCTTTTCATACTAAAATTTTTTGGAAGCAAGAGACTAGTTAGCAGGAAATATGTACTTCCTTTATTTCTAAACTTAAATAATTATTTATTAGAATATATTCGAAAATATATAAAAGACAAGGAAATTTCTGAAAATGATGTTAAATTAAGTATATGTAATATGAAACTAATGAAAGTAATTTCAGAGTTACTTTAAGTTACGTCTGATTTCATGTTTTAGCAAAAATGGTGTGCTATTACTGTCAAAAGTAATTAATACCAACACAGTTTGGGGAAAACTTTCCTTATACATTGTATTGATGTGGTTTTATCCTGACAAAAAAGAAAATTCCACCCTTGGTAATTACAAAGTAAGAAAATTATTACTTAGGTGGTGGAAAACATGACTTTACATTTATGACTCTATGAAATAAAATGGATTGGTAACATCAATGCTATAATTTAGTTCTAGGGGATTTGCTTATATTTATGGAAGCAATAATTTATGCAGACTTTGTACATAGCTGATCTGGAAGAAATAATAAACATTTAATTTACTTAGCTAGCTTGTTGACCTGTTATATTTCATTATTTCATATGCATTATCTAAACTAAGTTACAAGTTGGCTATTATTATGGTACTGAGTATTAAACACAGAACATGGATAATACAGAACAAGTGTTCACCACTCAGTCATTTATAATCAGGATTATGTGGGCCAAACCACAGGTCACTCACCCATTTGTCTATTATGCTTCTCTTCATTGAGGGACTATTAAGAGCAAATATGAGAGACACATCTGCCTTTACATCAAGACTTGCTTCAGAAGTCATCTATTTTCTCCATACTCTCTCTTTCCCCCTCACTCTCTCACTTTCTCTATGACTCTCTATGTTTTCAGTCTCCTGCTCTCTGAAAAGATCTGGAGCTAAAAAAGAAGTAGAAAAGTTGGCTTTATGAGAAGAAAAGATTTGTGCTGGGAACAGTTTCTGCTGTGGCACCAAAACTGTAACAAGAAAAGGCCTCTTGAGTCCTCATCTAAATGAACATATATACTCATACTGGCTATATGCTGTAGATCCTGACAGCTAGCCTATGGAAACACCAAGTTTCCAACTGATAGCATCTGTAAACAACTAAAGTCACAGAAGAGATTCGTAGGTGCATCATTGGTGCTGATCACCTTGGAGAAATACTACTACTTCAATGTCATTTAGAAAATGTACGTTGTACTGTGGATAACTGATGTTTTGCAGTGAAAGAAACAGCAGCAGCAACAACAACAAAAACCCAAAGAAACAAAAAATTTCAAGCCAAAGGCCTCAAACCAGACAATGACACATTGCAGTAGTTATTTGCAAGGAAAGCTGTTTGGACAAAAGAATATATGTGTAGCAGAAGACAGCCTTATCTGGCATCAGTGGGAGAGGAGGCCCTTGCTTCTGTGGAGGCTCGATGCCCCAATATAGGGAGATACTAGGGCAGTGAGGCAGGAGTGGGTGGATGGGGACCATTCTCATAGAAGCAGTGGGGAAGGGGAATGGGGTAGGGTGTTTGCGGAGCAGAAACTGGGAAGGGAATAACATCTGAAATGTAAATAAAATATCCAATAAAAACAAAACAAAAACTTTGCAAGCTAACATTGAAGAGGAAAACTGGGAAATAAAGAAGGAACCTGTCTATAGGAAATAAACCTAGAGCTTTGAAATAGAACATGCAAATTGTATTTTAAATATCTATTCTCAGACTAACATACTGAATCTGCTCCTAGAATGAATCATAGAAGCCTTTTCTATATAGAAGCCATTGTTATAACGAATGGTGTGTGGGGTGTGGGGTGTGTAGAGTGGAAGAGTCTCAAGTGTGCTTGAGATCCAGGGAACAGGTGATGTTTGTGGGCCCAGCCCTAAACAAAACATTTTTACCCTCCCATCTGAGAAGATGGAGAATGTGCATGAACCTATTAAATGTTATTGTATAAACTCAATGCATCTGTTGTACTATTATGCCACATCAATTCTAGTTGCCTATGCTGAGCCTACAGGGGCCAACCCTATCAAAAATTACTCAAGAAAAGAAGAGAGGCTCATGACAACCCTATCCATTTACCTCTGAACTAGGCCTACTAATAGATTTGGAGAGGGGGAATCATTAGTTTTTGTTCTATTCCCGTTGCTGATCTTACCAGGTTCCAATAATAGATCCAAATCCGTAGGCACACGGATAGGTCTGCTTCAACTCAATGTGTCTCATATCAAAATGGTTGTGAATGAAGGTGAGAGAGAAATTTGTGGTGGAAGGAGAGTAGGGTGGAATGTGAGTGATCAGTGTGCATGATAAATAACTGTGAAATTATCTTTAAAAGCATGATTACTCTTTTAAAAAGACACACTACTGCAAAGATATGCATGGCATTTAGCTAGCAAATTCAAGTCTCCATGAAATAGAGTTCAATAAATGGAAAACCTTACAGCAAAACAAAACAAATCAATCAAAACCCAAACGAAAAAGCCAAAACAAAAACAAAACAACAAAAACTAAAACAAAACTTTTGGCTCTGACTGGATCCTGATTAATGCATTTTTGAAGGCCCTGAATTCTCAGTTAATAATCATTTTGTTGTTAACTTTGTTCCTATTGGTCATATTGGCTTCTTACAGTACGCTCATCTTTAAGGTAAACCTTTTTAAAACTTACCTTCTACTCTACTTACCAATGTGAGTTACATATGTGCACTGGGAAAAGTTCCCTCATAAAATTAGTTTTATGACTTGAAGCATCTCTATCTTAAATATGAAATTAAATTAGGTACCTTTTGTTCCTTAAGAAAGTGTTTTATTACTTTAAGGTTGAATATGAACATTTTATCTAAGCTAATATTTTAGTTTAAAATTAAAATGTCATCATTAATATAGGCTATAAAATAAGAAGCACCATTTCAAGCCAAAATTTTCTGCATACTCTGATATAAATTTAATTTTATATTTTTGATTAGCTTAGTTAAAATATATTATTGGTGCTCTTAATCCTTTTGAATTTTATAGTCACCATTCTTCATAAACTATAAATGTTATAAGCCATAAAAACAAAAAAATCATTTTAATTTTATTAAATATACCTTAGAAATATATTTCATTTTCTTTTTATTATTCTTATGTGTCTGTCTGTGTTTGAGTAGGTACACATGAGTGTGGATATCCATGTAAGCCAGAAGAGAACACTGGATTTCCTGCTGGAGTTATAGGGGCCTATGGGTAGCCTAAGATTGCTACTCCTTGGAATTGAACTCAGGCCCTCTGCAAGAGCAATACAAACTCTCAACCAGTGATCTATCATTCCAGTCTCACTTTACATTAAATATTCTTATTCTGTATATAGTAATAATATACTTATAAATATGGAGACTCATATCCTATATTTTTAGTAATATATCAGTTCAGAAGTGAGTTTTAGTAATATATCAGTTCAGTTTTGGTCTTGCCAAAACACTGAAGTTTTATTCCATAGAACATTCCATAGAACAATTAGGATTTCTTACAGAGAACATGAAATACACAGACATAGTTGTTTTGAGACGAAGTTTCTTGACATAGACTAGGTTGAAGGATGTATCCTCATCAACCTACTTAAAACCTATGTTTGTGTTTCCATGTGTTCAAAGATCTCCCAGGATTGATATGTAGAACACAAGCATCCAACATACCCAGAGAGTAGATATAAGATGCAATAGCATCAAATAAACTTACTTTTCCATCAACTTCTCTCCTGACTCCATTTTTTCTCTCAGATAAGGTTTCGAAGTCATGTTGTTCATCTTACTCAGCAGGACCATATTTTGCTTTAATATAACTATAAAAAGAACAACTATAGCCACCCATGTAATGGGAAACTGCACCTGAAGGTCGTTAGTGCTCTGATGATTCAGTGTTAGGGGCAAGCATTTTTAGAGAGAACAGGAAAGAAACACAAATTCTTTGCTTGGTCATGGTTACAATCTTTCCATTTTCATTTAGCCTTGTTCTCTGCTTTAACAACATTACTTGGTTACTTGTGAGTAGATGAAAGCTTATGTTCATTTAACTTTGGGAATTTCCCAGAAATGATCTCATTTGTTTCAATTATACTTACTGTGATGAGCAAGATCAAGTCTGAAAAAAGTCTAGCTGTTTATTTATACTCAACAGTATTCCTGGCCTGGTCTGCATGTTTTATTCTTAATAATTATTTCTCTATTCTATTTACTTCAGTACTAGTGCTTATTTGATCAAACTAATTAAAACTTAGTTTCTGCAAAGAGATTATGATTAGTCTAGTATAAATTATGTCCTCAGTGTTTACTTCACTATATGTTAATGTCTAGAATTGAGAGAGAGGATAGATTATGGAATTATATCCTGTAATATGGACACAAAGTATTCTTAAGGTATAATTTGAGTAGTTGGCACCTTAAAAATGATAAATAGAAATTTTTTTCAGGGAAGGGTGCTGCAGAACCTAGCACATGAAAGTAAGTTATAATTTCTTCTTTCAGCAACAAGATAAAACTAATAATAACAGTGTCTTAGGTTTTCTATGGATGTGATGACCACGACAACTCTTGTAAAGAAAAATATTCAAATTGGAGCAGGCTTGCAGGTTCAGAGGTATATGCAAGCAGATGGTGTTGGCAAAAGAGCTGAGAATTCCACATCTGGATTAGCAGGCAGTGGGAGGAGAGAGACACTGAGCCCGGCTTGAGCATTTGGAATCTCAAAGCTCACCCCCCCCAGTGACACATTTCCTCCAACAAGACCACACTTCCTAATAGTACCACTCCCTCATGACCAAATATTCAAATCTGTGACCCTATGAGGCCCATTTCTATTGGGATCTGTTTCTGGATGACTCTATAGTATTTTTATGCAGGTTTGTGAATGTTTATATGTGTACAAGTGCATGTGTACATCTTCATGTGTTCATCTGTGTGTGTGTGCATGTGTGTGTGGGTCTGTATGACTGTGTTTCTGTGTGAGTGTGTGTGTGTAGAACAGAGCACAACCTGGCTGGTGTTCCTCAGGTACAATGTACCTTGATTTTTAGGACAGAGTTTTCATTGTCCTAGACCTTACAAGTTAGGCTAGACTAGCTGGCTAGCTAATTCCAGAGAGCCACTATTCTCTGTCTCCTCAGCATTAGAAGAAGAGTGTGTCACTTTTAATTACATAGGTTTTTTGGGGGATTAAATACAGGTTTTCATTCTTATTGAAACGTTTATTATTTCTTATTAAACTATGTCTCCTGTCCCTGGTTCTTCAGTTTTAACATGTGCATACTGGACAGCATTGACTGATTGTATACTCAGCATTATAATTTCTCTTAGAGTACCTTCCCTATGAGGAACACTTGAGAGTGGCTTCTCTTTTTCCTGGAATAGATCTTATGATAGTTCTAGTTGATTGGATAAAATGTACGCTTGGAAAAAGCCCAGAGAGTCTAGCTGGTGGCACAAAAAATATTTTTTTCTCATCACTGATAGGAGGAGGTGGTTCTTTGAGCCCCAAGACAGAACTCTGAGGGTTTCTAGTTCATATAAAGCAATCTTTTATTTTTCCACACTGACAGACTCTGGATTTATGTTGTCACAAACTTCTGTTTTAAGATGATGAGCAATTTTTCTTGTAGCCAAGACAGGTATGAGCAGGAAAAAGAAGAATATCACAATAAAGACTAATACACTTTGATAACTAATTATGTATAAGGCTATGTTCTGAACACCTCTTACATAATCTTCCTAATCCTCCCAATCACTCTTCAGCACAGATGTTTCTATGGATATTTGATCTGAAGGTAGTGATCTGAGAAGTGTGTTAAAATTTATGAGATTAAATATAATAGATCTAGATTTTATACCTTTTGACAATTCCTCTAGGCTCCTTCCAACAGCTACCTAGCAAATGCTTAGATCTACATCTACGGATGCTAGCCAACCTGTTGTATAAGAAAACCTATTTGGTCACCCCAACTCTCTTTTATTCTGTCTCTGTTTCTGTCTCTGTCTTTGTCTCTCTGTCTCTCTGTCTCTCTGTCTTTGTCTCTGTCTTCCTGTCTCTCTCTGTCTCTATCTCTGTCTCTGTCTATCTCTCTCCCCATCTCTCCCTCAATCTCCCCATCCTATTCACATTCACTCTTCCCCATGTGTTCGAAGCCTGTCTCTTTCCCTATTCCTCTCTTTCTTTCTCCTTTCTCTTTCTGTTCTTCTCTGTCCCTCTTTCTCTACTCCCTTTGCAGGTCACCTTTCTCTCTTACCCATAAAGCTTGTTCATACTAGATATCATGGCTTGGTTACTTGGAGGAACACCTTGGCCGAGTACTAAGGTATATACCTCCTATATCTTTGCCATTTTAAAACCTATCTAACTAGACTTGAAAGATCATGTTATTAATAGCAAACATCTAAGAAAAGTTGGTAAATGTCTTTGTTGTGATCACTGAGAGGATTACATAACCTACATTTTAGTACCAGGTCTGACTTCCAAAGGAAAGTCATCCATTCCATGAACTCATCATAAAACTCCACTAAGTCATTAGTCTCAGGAACTAGGCCATAAGTCACCACCTCTAAGAGAAGACCAAAAATTGTAGAGATAAGACCATAAAAATCTCCCATCCAAAGAACAGCCTGAAGATAACCACAGGATGGGAAAATATCTTATCTCAGGTTGGACCATCGGTACTGAGCAGTCTTATATGGTTTGGGTATCTCATCCTGTGATTAAACGTGTGTATGACACAGGAATGCACTGACCATTGGGATACAAGCTGATCAGAAACTGATCCATGAAACATCCCCAGCACCCACCAATTAAGTTTTAGATTACATAACCCTAATGAAAATTCCTCTAAATCCTATAAAAGGTCTGCACACCATTGTCTGGGGTCATTGCCATTTGTGTAAGTGGCTGAGCCCTGTGTGCAAACCTCTTGATTTCTTGAAATAAAAGTATGCTTGTTTAGCTGATAACCAAGAATACTCATCACAGTTTACAAAACAAAACCAATTCCAAAAGCAAAAGAATTACCACTGCAACAAAAGCCTCTGAAGCAGGAGGAGCATCTTTGTAATAATAAATATATATACATGAAGGGAGATAGTGTTGGAATTGGAGACATTACAGTCTCTGACACTGAAGTATATTTAAGGAAACCAGTACCAACAAGATGTACAGGAAAAAAAATATAACAAACAACTTAAACCAAGATGAATAAGTCCCTAAAAAGTAGTACAAAAAGCATAAAATCAAGTCAGCATGATTACTTACAAGATTGCTTTCCTAGCTAATTTTTGTTGTTTTAATATAGTGACTGGGAAATGGTGTGTGAGGAGAAAATGAATTTATTCTATTTTATATCTCAGGGGATAACTAACATGTTCTAAACATCAAGATGGTAGAAGCTTCAAGGGCCTGGTTACATTGCTCCTCTAAATCTGGAATCAGGGATTCAATGAATGCAAGCATGGTTTTGGCTTGTTTTTTAAGTTTTTATACAAAATGATGCACTCCAGGACATGGTCCTGCCCACAGTTGAAGTAAGTTTTCAAATATCAGTTAATTCAGTCTAGATAATCAAAATAGTAGACAGTTCTCAGAAGATAAACTAAAAATGGTCTTTCATCCTGAAAAATGTTGAATATCCATAATTACCAAGGAAAACAAGCACTGAGATTCTGTTCCACCCAAATCATGGAGACTCCATGTAGAAAACAAATAACAATATTGGTGAGAATTTTTAACAGAAAGAAAAAGAGAACAAAAACAAAACTTACTTTTCTATTGCAGAAAATGTAAATAATTCAAGTTTCTATGGAAATTAGCACTAAATTTTTTTTTTAGAATTCTAAAACAAATAATCACCGTAGATCTACCTTAACCTGGATATAAATCTACAATACTCAAGGCAAAATATCATAGAAACACTTTCACATCTGTTTATTGTGACACTATTCACCTTGACATGTGTGGAATTGGTCTTGTGTACATTGACCTATGGATGGATTGAAAAAGAAAACATATAAACAATGTATCTTCATACAGCCATAAATATAAATTACTTTTGCCTTTTCAGGGGATAAATGAAAAAAACAAAACAAAACCAATATTGTATATTTTCTATCATTTATGAATCCCTGGTGTTATGGAAGTATAGAACACATCCTGTGTGTGGTATGACAGTGGAGAGACTGAGGTGATGAGGTGAGTAGTGGGATGTGGGGGGGGGAAAGGATAAAGGAGAGGATGGGTTTGAAAATCAACATGAAGACATGTTCATGAAACTCATTATCATGGACAATGATTTCATGGCTACACTCCCTTAATTAGAATGCTTAATAATTCAAAAAATAAGTAAGTTTAACATTTTCTTGGACTACTGTATCTCTTTCTTCAGTGATCACTGACACAAGTGATTTTAATGGCATCTTTTATACATGTTTTCCCCCTAAGGAGAAACAGAAAGTGTGTGAATCTGGAGGAGAGGGGAGATGAAGAGGCACTGAGAGTGTATGGGAGGAGGGGAAATCCATGACCAGAAATATATCGATCAAAATAACAAGAATTTAAAAGAATTCAAATAAAATTCATAAATGCAAATTGTTCATAAAATGTTGATAAAATAGCAGATTATACTTAAATCCATGTTAGTATTATGATTTAATTTCAGTGTTTACATATTTATACATCAGTGTATTTCAAAAGATTATTAGAATTTAAAGAATTCATAATTTGAAGTTTAAAAATTATACTATTAACATGTACAATAGCATTTGTTTGTGTGTTTGTGTATATGTGTTTATATATATATGTGCACATTGACCTCCACTTGTTTGTGAATAGAAGTAAAGACCCAGTTGACATTGGGTATCATATTCTAACACTTTCTATCTAACCTTTAGAATGGAACCCTCCCTGATTCTGATGCTGACTGTTTCTCTAGACATGCTGGCCAAAGAGATCAGAACCCCTTCTCCCTTCCTCTGCTTTTCCCTTTGGGTTAAATGCTGTTTTATGTGTGTTAAGACATTTATATGAGTGTTAGGCATCAAACTTAAGATTCTTTTGTGTACTTTACTGGCTGAGCAATCTCCACAACCCCCATAACAAAATTTCTTCATGATAGCAGTAGTCAACCTTTTCTTATCATGTCTAACTCAGGAAATCATCTATGAGTTACAAATTTAAAACAGTATATAAGCAAACATGTGTATATAAAACCATAATATAAAAGATAGACATATGATTCTTTCATTTAAAACTTAAAGCAGTATATAAATTATGAAAAATTTATGACTTTTGTAAATAGATTTATATTTTGAAAGTACGATTCTATAATCTATAATTTTTACAGTCAAAGTCAATATCTGATATCATCAGCGATATGTGTAATATCCTGTAAAAAAGCCGGAGCATACATTAAGAAAATTTTTGTGAAGAGAATGACTGAAGAGATTCAGGAAAAAATATCACAAGGGTTGCAAACTGACACTGTGTTCATTAGAGAAATTACATGAACAAAGCTATTTCTGTGATGAGAAAGATAATAATTGCATTAAAAGTGAGAGTTTGGAGGTTTCTGGAAGCTGAAAATATGTATATATGTAGCAGGATATTAATTCTGCTACATTGTATTCGCAGTGGAGCTTGATGATTAGGCAGTAGAAGGGGAGGTGGAGCTGGGAGAAGAAGAGAGGAAGGGGAGGGGAGAAAAAGAGGAAGGGGAGGAGAGAAAGACAGGAAGGGGAGGAAAGAAGAAGGCTAAAGACCATGGAGAACCAGGAATGGGTCCAAAGCTATCCTGGGTAGCAACTTCTATTAAAAATTTAGATATTAGGTAACAACTCTAATTGTGTGGGCATCTTGTTGATTGAGCATTTCTAAATATATAAATCCGTTAGATAATAATTAAGCTTTAAGAGTCTCATTTCTACCGGTCACTGCAAGGATGACAGATATTGTCCGAGGTTCAGCCGAGCATTGTGGATGCAGCATGGTGGATTGGCAGAACCATCCCCCACACTGGTATCTCGTGGGTGCCAGGGCCTGCACATCTAGCTAGCCGGAGCCCCAGTCAGAGCCAAGGAGCAGCGGGAATATGGCGGCTACCAGGGAACAAGCCAGAATGGGCACTGGGCACTGCTTTCTAAATATCACCCCTACATATACATGTGAATAGGTTGAAGTGCATTTGTTTTCTAAAGAAGCAAGAAGATGGGGATGGAGAGATGGCTCAGCAGTTTATAGCACTGGCTGCTGTTCCAGAGATCCTGAGTTTCAATTCCAAACAACCACATAACCATCTATAATGTGATAAAACTTCCTCCTCTGGCATTCAGGTATACAGGCAGTTAGAGCACTCATGTATGTAAAATAAATAAAGGAATCTAAGAAAAAGTAGGAAGAAGGAAGATGAGGAGCAGAAGCTGAAGAAGGAAGAAGGAGGAAGAAGAGATAAAACTATGATGATTGTGATGAGGATGAGGGCCACGACGAGGATGAAGAAGAAGAAAGCAGCAGCAGCATAAAACAGAAGATAGTGGAAGGTGCTTCATTGTCTCCTAATGAGACAAGCCATGATGATTTGCAACCTGAAGCTTTTTTATAGGCTGCTGAGGTTGTGTCTTCCTAACTGCATAATGGTGATTGTCTTATGATATGGGAACATTGTCAACACATGTTGAAAATTGTCAAGGACAATGAAGCAAATGTGATTGCATGAAATCTAATTTACTATATAGCATAGCTTAAAATATCCAAAGTTCTGCTTCAGTCAGACTTTCTAGTAAAGGTTGTTGATGAGTGCAGATATTATTCCTGTTAAAATTTAAAGCTTAATATTCTGTGGAACATATTTAGGCTACAGTTGATCCTAAACTTTACTTTTAGAATCTGTTTATTTATTAATAAAAAAGGAATAAAATCTAATACATTGTTTTGCAGATAGAAAAATAGACAAGATGAGACAATATGTAAAAGTCCTTAGCAGAGTGCTTATGATACATCAATTACCAAATAATTAGTAGCTTTAGTAGCTATAATTGTCCACTTATGGTGGTGCTGATAATGAGATATTGTACCAAAATAAATTTGTTTGAGTATAAATTCACATGTAACATACTTGATCACCGATGGAGAACATATAATTACAGTATAAAGCAATTATAGATAAATAAAATAATCACTTCAACTACATTGAGAAGTCAGTGACTTCATCTCATAATGAAGTTTGAAACAGTAAAAGCACTGAACTGATGAACACATCCACATTTCTAAAGTTTTTTTTGATTAACCAAAATAATTAAATGCACACACCATTGCCTTTTAATTAAAAAAGATAATCATGTTATTCCATAGGCCTCTTGAATTACAACAAACATGATAGTTTTATTTGCCCACTAATGATGTCTGAAATAAAATATTTAACAATTAGAAACATAGTACAAATACCTGTAAATGGGACAGGATAAAAGTTGATGACATGTACTTAGCACCTAATTTGTATTAAGGTTTATGGATACAGTAGTAAAACAGAGTCCTGTACCTGTTACTAACTCCATCTTCAAATCTTTATTCACATTGATAATGTCTTGTAAGTTATGTAAAAGAAGACTGCAATGAAATCAGGCCATGGAAGAATACACCTGAATTAGGATACTAAGAGCTAAGATATCATGATGTCTGATCCACTCAGTGAAAGACAGATGATGTGAACATTATAGACCAGAAGAAAATACGAAAAGATAGAAAAAGGGTTAGTAAAGGGACTTAGTACCTATTACTACATAAAGAAACATTGAGTCTACATATAAGACAGAACATATGGGTAAAAATGATGCCAGATATGATTTTATATGCCATGTTAGCTGATGTTTGCTTATGCTTACTACCTAGGAGAAATTTTGGGCCTTCACAGGGAAGGGAAGATTAAGTACATATGCTAGGTGTCATATGTTGAGTGGCTGAAAGCCAGAGAGACCAGTGCTGTTGTAGAACAATGATTGCCATACCAAAAGAGGAATAATCTGTGAAGAAGTTATTTTAGAGGTTTTCTTTGGTTTATTAAAGCAATAAACAGAACATGTCATGTGAGAAAACTAGCCTAGGTAGGAGAAGAACATTTTGGGAAGGGGGAGGTACCAATGTCATAATCTCACACAGGATCAGGAATTGTATCTGCTCCTTATAGCCCATGGTCATTAAATAGAGAAAACAGCATATCTTTCCACATTATTCAAAACTTGTTTTCGCAGGTCAGACTTCTCATATCCCAAATATAAAACCTTAGAAGAGCAAACCACCTACAATTTATCTTTACTAATTCTTAAACAAACACCTGGAATAAAACTCAGAATGGTTAAGAAACATAACCAATACCCCAAAAGACAAAAATCAGATGGTTTAAAGTCTAAAGGAAGAGTTTCAGACTTGCAAAAGAGCTCGAAATAGGACCTCTGACAATAGAAACAATAAGGTCTACAGAAACCTATGTGAAGCTGATATAGGTACTAAAATTAATAGATAAGAATGTTAAAGATTATTGTAGTTGTATGAATTTTGTTAAAAACTGAAAAGTAAAATAAAATCTAAAGATGATCTAGAAGAAATAATAGTGAAATAAAAACCCAGTAGCAGGGATTAGTGTCAAATTAGTTATACATATAACAATTTATATTAAGAAAAATAAACCCTGTGGAATAAGTCTGTGGATTTTAATACTATTGTAACTATTCATGGTGAGAAAGAAGGGAGCAGAAAAGATTAGAAAATAATAGCTGATTATTCTAAAGGAAGCAAATTTACTCAATGATTTTAAATACTAATAAATAAGAATAATACTATATTGAAGTACTATTTACTCGGATTTCTTTAAAACAGTTATAAAGATTATACCATAAAGAAAGAAATACACATAGAAGAGAGGTAACCACAGATATGAAAGATAAACGTTAGTGGTATATGCAAAGAAGAACAGATATGTTGGGCCACGGAGGGCCCATGGGCCTGGAACACTGAGATTGCAAACCTGCTCCATTTACACAAGTAGGGGCGTGACTAAGAGCCCTGCCTTGAGATTTGCATATTAATGAGGCCAGGGGACATAGCTTATTAAGTCTTCTCTAGCCCTCCCCTAGTCCACTCCAAATGTAAGGTGGGCTTTTGGCGAGAGCGACTCATCAGTTCAACTTTTTGTCAATAAAACTACTTCTGGAACTCAGTCCACGTGTCTTCTCAGGCCTGCTTCCATCTTCCGCGACACCTGTGGGAACCACCGGTCCGGGAAAGGCCTCGGCTGCAGGACTCTACAGCTGCTGCATCAGCTGCACGTCGGGACCCTGGCGCTTTGGGCCACCAGCGCGGGAGGCCGGGGGCGGGAGCCAGTCTTATCCACACAGATAATGTTTGTAAAACAATCGAAAACAAGGGGCATTGACTGCCTGCTGCATTGACTGCCTGCTGCTATACCAGTGAATGTATCTGTGAAAAGCTAAATGATGTAGGGAATTTCCAGACAATAAAACGTGAAATATTTTCCAGTTGAAGATTTGTTCCACAGAAAATGTTGAATAACTCCTTAAGCAAAAGAGCCAATATCGGAGTGAATGAAAGTTGCCCTACTCTAGGGTAGATAGGAAATGTAAACTACAGGATGTTAATAGATAGTTGAACAATGGTTCGGTGGATAGGATTAGGAGAGTTTGGGACAATCACATTCTCTCAATATAACATTGAATTAATCATGGTACATTTATCAGTGTTAAGGAAATAATAATAGGTACACTGTTCTGAACAATGCTAGACATTTCATTTGGATTTCAACAGTCATTTTTTTCCAGAAATATATTCTTGATACCATTCAAGGCTTCAGGTCAGGGACTCATATTACCCTTCACTTTTCTGATACCTTCTACAGCAGTATGTTCTCAGTCATGCTTTTATAAATTGGAAGCTGAAGAGTATTGTCCAGGATTTGGTTGACTGTCCTGCAGTTTTGCATATTTGATATGTTCTCACTTAACAGCTAATATGATCTGTGGGAGAATACATGAGGTTTTTTTATTTCATACTACAATCTGCAGGCAGCATGGATTTCAACTGATGTCATTCAACTTTGTCCCTTGGATAAGTTGACATTACAGTCTTCCCCTTATAAGTCTGGTCTTTTCCTTGGCATTTAATAAATATGGGAAGCTACACAGAGATACTACAAATATTCTATCTTGCCTAAAATTTATCAACTAAATGTAAAGTTAACTGGTATACCATATTAGTGTAAAGAAACTTACTACTTTATGTACAAATTCCAAATTTTTCTAAAATTAGGATTTACTCTTAAAGGCCACTACTGTTCTTACGCATGCATTGCTTTGTCAAATTACTGTGGAATTGATCTACAATGTAAAACTAATACCATCATTATTTAGACTGATTTTCAACATGTCTGAGCTAATACAGTTTTTCTCTTGTTTAAGTTGGTATATTACCATCTGTGTGTAAGTTTTTGTTATTAGCATATTTTAAACTCCTAAACCTGAGCTTCAGGCTCATCTTATTCTGTCCTAGGCTTGGGCTCAACTATCATCAGTTGTATCTCCAAGAAGAGACAAATCTCTTCTTATTAGTAAAGCATGCCTTGGTTTTTTTTGTAAAAAAGTAATATAATACACTTTGTTAAAATCCTTTATTGTTAATTGATTAGAAAAATACAATCACTTTCGTTTTTCCCTGTCCCCAACAAAATATGAATATTGTGAAAAAAAAAATATATATGTATAATACACTGTGGAAATGGTTTTTTTTTTGAAAAAAGGAATTCCTTCTATTCGCTCATATATTTGATTTTTTTTTTCAAAATACCAAGGGTCATATATACTTATACAAGAATTCTATAGAGCCTTTAAACAAGCAATACTTTTTGAGTTATGTTTAAAAAAATTCAGAACCACAATAAGCTCCTTCACAAAGCAAATAATATTGAAATAGTGAAATCAAGTGTAAACCCAACAAAAATATATAAATTATAGTCCAGTATCCCTCATGAGTATACATACAAAAATTCTCAATGAAGTAGTTGCAAAAATGAATACAAGAGATATAAAAAAATAATATTCCATGAATAACTGAATAACTGTTTTTTTTTTTTTTTTAGAAGACCATACTCCATATACAGGCTGCATGTTTTGGGATAGCCCCCACTCCAGATGTTTGAGACCTACATGAAAACCAAGCTGCACATTTGCAACATATGTGCAGGCACAAAGGATAAACTGGCTGAGAAAGAAATTATGGAAACGACACCATTCACAATAGTCACAAATAGTAAAATATCTTGGTGTGAATCTAACCAAGCAAGTGAAAGACCTGTACGACAAGAACTTCAACACCCTGAAGAAAGAAATCGAAGGAGATCTCAGAAGATGGAAAGATCTCCCATGCTCATGGATTGGAAGGATTAATATAGTAAAATGGCTATCTTGCCGAAAGCAATCTACAGATTTAATACAATCCCTATCAAAATTCCCGCTCATATATTTGAATACTTGATGCTCAGTTAGAAGAACTCTTTGGGAAGGATTAGGAGGTGAGGTCCCGTTGGAAGACGTAAGTCACTGGTGACTAGCTTTGAGGTTTTAAAACTCTGGTGCCATCCTAATATGCCTCACTCCCCCTTTTTCTTCTAGATCAATATGTGAGCTCACAGATGTTCCTGCTTTTGTTCTGTCATTATGGACTCTAACCTTCTGAAACCATATACTCAATTAAATGTTTTCTTTTATAAATTATATTAGTTATGGTGTTTTATTACAGTAACTGAGTAGAATCTAATACATGTATCCTTAGAATACTATATTGGTTAATTTCTTTCTATGTGTATAATGTCATTTTCTAAGTAGAGTTCAGTAGTATTTGTATGAATCTTTTTTATTTTTGTCTGGGAAACATTCAGCCAAAATTATTTCGGAAAACTGCTTGACTCTCTTACTATAGCTTCATAATAGATTAAATGTAATTTACTGTTATATATTCTTAATTTTATTCCCTCAACATTGTGGTTTTGGGTTTTGTTTTCTTTGTTTTTACTCTTTGAATTTGCATTTTAGTAAAACTGTAGGTTTGGCAATGCCTCACCCAGTAGCCATTCATGTGCTGCACAGGACCAATGTTTCTCCCTCCATGTGTTTCTTGTCTGCAAGTCTCCCAACCCATCCTAGAGAACCACTAATTTATGTTGTTTAGTTAGTTTGAAAATAGCATGTAAATGGAATCACACCTTATACAGCTTTTGGGAGCTGACTTCTTTCCTTTAACAGAGCATTTAAGATTTATCCACCCTATAGTATGAATCAATAGACTACTTTTTATGGATCACTTAGTAGTGTTCAATTAATTTGATGTTACACAGCTTACATCCTAAAAGTTATTGGTTCAGTTCCAGGTTTTAGTGCCAATAAATGAAAGAGGAACAAGCTAATGGTATGCTTTCAGTTGTTTCTAATTCACACAAGAAAATGCCAGTGAATGATATTTCTTGATCATATGATGAGCTCCATTCAGCTTTAGGTTTTTTTTCTATCATTGACTTCTAGGGAAAACAAAATTTACATAAACTATCATGTATTTTATGGAACATAATTCATTTAAGATTTCAATTTATCATGGAACAAACCCCAAGATCATGATGTACAATATTTCAATCACCCCAGAGAACCACTGCTTTCTACATCAAGTTCCCTTTTATTCTCCCAACATTGTTCTTTTGGGTTCTGTTTTCTTTGTTTTTGTCTTTGAATTTACATTTCAGTAAGATTGTATGCTTGCCAATGCCATACATGTGCTGCACAGGGCCAATCTTTTTCCCTCCATGTGTTTCTTGTCTGCAAATCTCCCAACCCCATCCCAGAGTACCACTAATTTATGTTGTTTCTGTTATTTATTCGTTCACAGAGTCAACCACTGTTCTGACTCCAAGTCTCCATCATCATGCATGGCATTAAGCAAAAGAAAACATAAAAGTCTAATTTTCTTTTGTGCTTGCTTGTTGCTATTTCATGTACATTTTTATGTTGATTCATTTGATTTCTGAAATAATCACATTCATTTTGATTTTTTTCAGCAAAATTAACTTATAGAATCTATTTATCTACTCCTTTGTTTAGGTACATTTTCTCAGATTTTCTTTTCTTTTCTCTCTCCTCTCCTTCCTTCCTTCTCTCTCTCTCTCCTCTCCTCTCTTCCTTCTCCTTCCTCTCCTTCCTCCCTTCCACCTCTCTCCCCTCCTCCTCCTCCTCCTCCCTCCCTCCCTCCTCCTTTTCTCTTTATTTATTTTTTTTTTTCTTCCTTTTTTGTTAAATGATAAAGACAAATTAGCAGTTGCATACATAATTTTATACCTAGACATTCAAAAAATTCACAAAAGCAGACTGATTAGTATACAAGAACTATACTTTTACTTATAATTAACAAAGGCCTTCCAGTATTTTCCACAACTCATAGGAGTAGGTTGTGGTGCAAGTATTCCTTGTGGCAACAGTTTATTTCAGGTTAAGTAGGCGATGTGATCCAGAAACTCATGGTGGCTTCCAGTACCTTCTCTCATATGTGCAAACTTCAAACATCTTTGTATTTGTTTTTTAAAGACTCACTTATCACTGTAGTAGTTCGCTTAAGGTTTTAAATTGTAATGAATTTTCTTTTATTAACAATTTCTTATTAATTTTATACAACTTTTTGTTACAGGTGTATCCTAGGAATTATTTACTGATATTGCTTATGTCTTCATAGTGCTTGACATTGTAGACAGGAAAAAATATTTATAAACCTGATTTTAAATTATTTCTACTATGTATAACATATATATCTATCTATCTATCTATCTATCTATCTATCTATCTATCTATCTATTAGATAGATAATAGAATTAGATATAATATGATATAGAAAATAGAAGTAGATAGATAATAGATTATAGATAATAAGATGTGATGTATAGTTATAATATATATATTGTATATACTATATATGTGTATGATACATGTATATTTCTTCTCTATTATTTTTATAACACTCTCATATTATGTAGACCAGGACATTTTCATACTCATGGAATCTTCTTGTCTCTATCCATCCAGTGCTAAGCTGAGCAGCATTCTCTGAACTGCCAGCTTCTCTCAGAATTGTATAATGGCTTCATTTACTGACACATTTCAATAACTTTTCTTTGGAATAGTTATATTTTTAATATTCATATTTTATTTTTGATCCATTTCATTGATCTTGCATCATGTTATCAACTACATTGTCTTCCAGGTCTCTTCTCTGTGCTCATACTCACTCTTTATGAATGTGTGCCCCACTCCACCTCTGCAAATACCCAAAGCTGCACCTCAGTTCTTTCTACCACTATATGTCTTCGGGAAAGAACTTGCTTTTATCCTCAGTTTTTGTTTTCTTTCTGTTTTGCCTTGAGCTTTGTGGATGCTAAGTTCCTCTGAATTCTCCATTACTTAATGAGATTTCAAAAAGATTGTTCAGTTTTTACTGGCACACATGGAAGAAAAATATCAACACTATCATTCCTTTTTAAAACCAAATTAACAGATATCTAACTGGTCTAAGAGTAAACTTTCCTCTAACATGGCACCCTGTACTCAGAATTGTAGAAGTTGAGGAACAAGTTACAGAGGAGTTGCTTTGGGTTAGAAAGTCGAGTTTTTGAGCTTAAAATTCTTCTTGATCCTAACAAAGTATGTTTTTTCATGGCTTTGTTTTTCTATGTATGGCTCTATTTACAGTATTATATTCTTTAAAAAGGTAATTATCCAAACTCGTTATTAACTTGCGACATAATCTGGATAATTAGTTTAAAATGAAAACCAACATTCAACAAATATATATAGGAGTGTTCTCAGAATTCTTTCTCTGTAAAATACAATGGAAATCTGTTATGAAAACATTTTATGTATAATGTTTATTTGCTTTAGTTCTAGTAAAGTAGCATAACATCATTTTTCATAAACAGTTTAGGAAAAGATGGTATAAAATATGAAAAACAATAAGCACAGACAATTTAAAATATTGATTTTTATTTCTAGAGCTTGTTAGGCCACTCACTCTGGTTTTTTTTCCCCCTAGTAAGGTTTTCTATAGACCCATTGCAGAATAGTGCATTGGTTTAAGCCAGCTGAACCAGATATTATGTGCTAATATCTCTACTTGTTAGGCACAGGAAGATAGAAATTGATATGAAAGCACATATCTATATGCATTTGTTCACATTAGAAGTTTTTTTTTTCCTAAAATAGAGGCACAAAGAAGCATTCCTCAAGGGTGTTTTCACAAAAATCACTAGGTTGCCCACTGCCTACAGAATGATATTCTTGGGACTGTTTCTCTTTCACATTCTATTACAAACTCTGTGACAATATACCGACTATTTTCCACACCCACACACCCACACATCCACTAACAGTTTTTGGAACTGTGAAATGGGGCTTCCTGATGGCTCTTAACGTTTTATGTAACTGTTGTTGAAGCCACTGCTGACACTGGGAATGTCATTGCAAAATCTTCAGCCTTTTTTTTTTTTAGGAAATAAAAGCGTTATCCAATGATTTGCTCAAAATACTAGTACCACCCAGTAACTGACACTGTAGCAGCTACCTTGGCGTTAGATCTTCAAACATTCACAGCTTTCAAGCTTGAGGCAACTTGTTCATGAAAAGCATTTATTAAAGTATTTAAGTAGGTAAATTAGGATATTTTGCTCATTTATGTGTCAAGAAAGAAATGTCTATTCAGAAACATGAAAGGAATTATGATTTAACTCAGCTGGTGAAGCTATGTGCATTCTGGGGCTGCCTCAGTGATGTCTGTGCAAGGTAGTTAGTTCTAGAATTCCTTTGAAAGACAATCTGTAACTACCCTAAAGAACTGAGCTTTTCTGAATAGTACAAGATGAAAGTTTATCTTATAATATAATTCTCTGGTTATGGAGAGATATGGCTAGATCTGTTCCTTATTTTTCCTGTACATTTACTGGTAGGAACTTTTCCCTAGCAACTCATTGGCAATCCTCCAAGTTTGTTTGCAGCTTTATGCATTTCAGTTAGAATCCTCTATTTCACCTTGTGATAGGTCTGAGGTCAGACTGTGATTCTAAAAATGTAATGTTACTCCAACTGAGCCTCATGGAGGGAACATATTCTTGATAGGTTGTTATAACTTGAACAAAGACCACATTGAGTTCATTTGTTCAAATTTACTATCATTTGAATATTTTGATGAATTATATAAGGCTTCAGGATTATAGTAATCTTTATTTTGCTTGCTAATGTAAAGAAATTAAGTAGATATGTGATATGGAATTGAAGCAGTGACTCTCACCTTTATAGAGCCTCATTTACATATTCTGCAATTCTTAAGGACTTTTATTGTTTATAATAGAAGATGTCATTGCTCTGTCCCACTTCAGTCCCACTCTCTCATAATATTAAATGGAATCCTAAACATGCTTGCCTTGTATGTAAACATTTTTTGTTATGTGACAACTGATTATTTTCTGGGTGTCATCTTTCCATAGCCACTTAGAGTCATTCACAAGTCAGGTTACAAGCTGAGTCTGCTTAGGTATAACCTAACCATATAAGATGATATTCTTTTTGTTATGCTTTGGAGTTTTTCTTTGTCTTATGATTTTGTTATTGTTGCTGAGTTTACTTTTAGTTTGTTTGTTTTGACTTTTCTTGAGAGATAGATGTAGAGATAGATCAAGGGAGAAGAGAACATGAAATTGAGAGTTAGAGAGGAAGAGGGAATATTAAGGATCTAAGAAAAGTTGAGAGAGAGAAAAGAATATGATTAAAACATGTAAAGATAAAATTATTTTAATAAATATTAATTTCAAACTAAAAATATTGTTTGTGCTTTAGAAGGTTCATAAGCTTTATGTTTTTATTATTATAAGAATTCACCAGAAGAAAACATATCAACAAACAACAACAATACACAGATATCCATGTCTTTTGTTCTTTGTGAAATTTATTAAAATAGGTATAAATTAATGCCTAAGGTGTTAATTATTATTAGGAAGTTATGGATTTCAAGATTTTATTTGTTACCTATTTCTTTTTTTTCTCTAATCTTCATCTATCATTTTAGTACTGAAAATTAAACATAGTTCCATAAAAGTGTTCTGCCAACTTAGATACAGTCCCAGCCCTTTTGTCTTCTTTCCTATGATATGCTCTACACTTCAGAGTAAGATTCCTATGCATTTATTAAAATACTGGAAATAATAGGCTAAAATGATGGACAAAATATATTAACATTTATGGAAAAAATATGTGATGAACTTTTATCATAAGGCCTAATAATTTTAGGGTCTTTACGTATGTTAAGTCACATAATCCTACTAACAATGCAATGTTAATCTTGCACATCAGAAGACTGGAACATAGAGAAGTTATAGTAATTTCCTAAAGATACTTAGCTAATGAGTGTTGGTTGGGTCTAGGTTGACTCTCTGTCATAGAACAGAGTTCTTACTGACTTTTTGCTGAGCTTCTGTGGTTTCATAACACTCATACTTCCAAATAGATTCCAAAAATATACTATTCAGTATCAAACTATTTCAGCCAGTTATATCTGTATAAGGCAATTATATGCTGTCTCAAATTGCTTTCTTGATTACTTATTTATTATAGCATACCTTCTGGTCTTTAAATTTTCTTTCAATATAATTTCTATATGTGTGGATTTGGCCTGTGTGTCCAAATATTTTAGAACATTGTGGGCATACTACTACTTTTCCGCCCTATGTTCCTTCTCCCCTTTTCATTACTAAAATAGACAAATGGCATGTTGTTATCCTGAAAATAGTTTTTCTAGACAAGGGTCATCTATGGCGTGGATATAGCATCAGAAAATGTCTAGTTTTTGTAAACCTTTTTGAAAGTAAAAAAGCTCCTGTGCATTCATCCATCTCTTCTCACCTTCTTCTATGTTGAATGATAAGACAGTATCAGGAGCCTACTCAGCCATCTTTCACGATGACATCATCTTCAGGATAGACTTAGGCAGGGCATAAGCAGCATTAGAGAAGTACTCTCAGCTTCTAAGGATTATACAGAGCAAACTCTCCATTACAGGCCTGAATTTTCTTCTTTAAAATGCTTATGTGCAAAGAAATAGACTCTAATCTTGGCTAATGCACTATTATTTTGAGTTATCTGTTACTCACAGCCAACTGTGCTGAAAAGTTTCCAAATGCTCAGGCCAACTTTCTACACAAATAGAGATTGCTACTCTTCTGAATCAAATCTGAGTAATGTAGACCATGCTTCTTGTTTTAGCAGAAAATGTATTTCCTCTACCTGTCATTAAAAGGGTAGATGGTCTCTCCATTACACAGTCATGCTCAATGTGAGCTAATGGTGTTCTTGGTGGGTGTACTAAAATCAGCAAATTACTCATGAAGGTAGAATCTTAACCAAAGTATCCTTCATTTTTTTCTCTTACCTCTCCCTAAAACACCCCTTGGTCCTGGGGTTTGCTTTAAACATGTTTTCTACTACTTCGTTCTTTTTTTTTTTTCTGGAAGATCGTATTTTCTTTCTTTTTTTATTGGATATTTTCTTTACATTTCAGATGTAATCCTCTTTCCCTATTTTGTCCCCACCCAGGAACCCTCTATCCCATCCCCCTTCTTCCTGCTTCTATGAGGATATGCCCTCACACACCCTCCGACTCCCACCTACCCATCCATGATTTCCCCACACTGGGGCATTCAACCTTCACTGGACCAAGGACTTCCACACCCACCTATGCCTGACAATGTCATCCTCCCCTACATATACAGCTAGGGCCATGGGTCCCTCCCTATGTGCTCCCAGGCTGGTAGTTTAGACTCTGGGAGCTCTGGTTGGTTGGTATTGTTGCTCTCCCCATGGGGCCACACAACCTTTCAGCTCCTTCAATCTTCTTTCTCACTTCTCCCCTGTGAACCACATAATCAGCTCACTGGTTAGCTGTGAGCATCTGCCTCTGTATATTTCAGGCTCTGCCAGATCTCTAAGGAGATAACTATTTCAGGCTCCTGTCAGCATGCACTTCCTGAAATCCACATCAGTGTCTACCTTTGATGACTGAACAAGGGATGGATACCCAAGTGGAGCAGACTCTAGACGCCCCTCCTTCAGTTTCTGTTCCATGCTTTGTCTCCATATTTGTTCCCATAAGTATTTTGTTACCCCTTCTAAGAAGGTCAAAAGCACCCACACTTTGGTCTTCCTTCTTCATGACCTTCAAGTGGTCTGTGAGTTGAATCTTAGGTATTTCAAGCTTCTGGGCTAATATCCAATAATCAGTGAGTGAATACCATGTGTGTTCTTTTGTGATTTGGTTACTTCACTCAGGATGATATTTTCTAGTTCCATCCATTTACCTAGGAATTATTGTTTTTAATAGCTGAGTAATACTCCATTGTGCAAATGTACCACATTTTAGATATTCACTCCTGTGCTGAAGGACATCTGAGTTCTTTCCAGCTTCTGGCTATATAATAAATAAGGCTGCTATGAACATAGTGGAGCATATGTCCTTGTTATATATTGGAGCAACATCTGGGTATATGCCCAGGAGTGCTATAGCTAGGTCCACAGGTAATGCTATGTCCAATTTTCTGAGGAACTGCCCAACTGATTTCCAGAGTGGTTGTGCCAGCTTGCAATCCCACATACAATGGAGGAATGTTCCTCTTTCTCCACATCCTCACCAGCATCTGCTATCACCTAAGATTTTGATCTTAACCATTCTTCTGGTGTGAGGTGGAATCTCAGGGTTGTTTTGATTTGCATTTCCCTGATGACTTGAGATATTGAACATTTCTTTAGCTGCTTCTTGGCCATTCAAGTTTCCTCAGTTGAGAATTCTTTGTTTAGCTCTGTACCCCATTTTTAATACGATTATTTGGTTGCCCGGAGTCTAATTTCTTGAGTTCTTTGTATATCTTGGATATTAGCCCTGTATCAGATGTAGGACTGGTAAAGATATTTTCCCAATCTGTTGGTTCCAGTTTTGTCCTATTGACAGTGTCCTTTTTCTTACAGAAGCTGTGCAATTTTATTAGGTCCCATTTGTCAATTCTTGATCTTAGAGCATAAGCTATTGGTGTTCTGTTCAGGAACTTTTTCCCTGTGCCAAGGTATTCGAGGTTCTTCCCCACCTTCTCTTCTATTAGTTTCAGTGTATCTGGTTTTATGTGAAGGTCCTTTAAGAATGTGGAGTTGAGCTTTGTACAAGGAAATTAGAATGAATCGATTTGCATTCTTCTACATGCTGACCTCCAGTTGAAACAGCACCATTTGTTGAAAATGCTGTCCTTTATCCACTGGATGATTTTGGCTTCTTTGTGAAAGATGAAGTGACCATAGGTGTGTGGGTTCATTTCTGGGTCTTCAATTCTATTCCATTGTTCTTCCTACCTGTCTCTGTACCAATACCATGCAGTTTTTATCACTCTTGCTCTGTAGTACAGCTTGAGGTGAAGGAAGGTGATTCCCACAGAAGTTCTTTTATTGTGAAAATAGTTCTCTCTATTCTGTTTTTTGTTGTTGTTGTTGTTGTTATTCCAAATGAATTTGCAAATTGCTCTTTCTATCTCTACAAAGAATTTATTTGGAATTTTGATGGGGATTGCATTGAATCTGTAGATTGCTTTTGGCAAGATGGCCATTTTTACTATATTAATCCTGTGAATACATGACCATGGGAGATCTTTTCATCTTCTGAGATCTTCTTTGATTTGTTTCTTTAGAGACTTGAAGTTCTTGACATACAGATCTTTCATTTGCTTGGTGAGAT
The DNA here is from genome assembly GCA_021653895.1 of Mastomys natalensis. NCBI lineage: Eukaryota > Metazoa > Chordata > Mammalia > Rodentia > Muridae > Mastomys > Mastomys natalensis. The sequence continues at coordinate 518,218 of JAJTUV010001802.1, forward strand.
TCAGGCCAATGTATTTTATATTATTTGTGACTATTGTCAAGGGTGTCATTTCCTAATTTCTTTCTCAGCCTGTTTATCCTTCGATAGAGGAAGGCTACTGATTTGTTTGAGTTGTTTTTATAACCCGCCATTTTGCTGAAGTTGTTTATCAGGTTTAGGAGTTCTCTGGTGGAAGTTTTAGGGTCACTTAAGTATGCTATCATATCATCTGCAAATAGTGAAATTTTAACTTATTCCTTTCCTATTTGTATCCCTTTGACTTCCTTTTGTTGTCTAATTGCTCTGGCTAGGACTTCCAGTACTATCTTGAATAGGTAGACAGTGGGCAGCCTCATCTAGTCCCTGTTTTTAGTGGGATTGCTTGAAGTTTCTCTCCATTTAGTTTGATGTTGGCTATTGGTTTGCTGTATATTGCTTTTACTATATTTAGGTAATGACCTTGAATTCCTGATCTTTCCAAGACATTTACCATGAAGGGATGTTGAATTTTGTCAAATGCTTTCTCAGCATCTAGTGAGGTGATCATGTGTTTTTTCCTTTGAGTGTGTTTATATAGTGGATTACGTTGAAGGATTTCTGAATATTGAACCATCCCTGCATTCCTCGGATAAAGCCTACTTGATTTGATGGATGATTGATTTGATGTGTTCTTGGATTTGGTTTGCAAAAATTTTATTGAGTGTTTTTGCATCGATATACATAAGGGAGATTGGTCTGAAGTTCTCTTTCCTTGTTGGGTCTTTGTGCAGTTCAGGTATGAGCGTGATTGTGGCTTCTTAGAATGTACTGGGTAGTGTTCCTCCTGTTTCTATTTTGTGAATAGTTTGAAAAGAATTTGTATTAAGTTTTCCTTGAAGGTCTGATAGAATTCTGTACTAAAACCATCTGGTCCTGGGCTTTTTTTGGTGGGAAGACTTTCAATGACTGCTGCTATTTCTTGAGGGGTTATAAGAGTGTTTGGATGGTTTATCTGCTCCTGATTTAACTTTGGTACCTGGTATCTGTCTAGAAAATTGTTCATTTCACCCAGATTTTTCAGTTTTGTTGAGTATAGGCTTTTGTAATAGGATTCGATGATTTTTTGAATTTCCTCAGTTTCTGTTGTTATTTCTCCCTTTTCAGTTCTGATTTTATTAATTTGGATACTTTTTATTAATTTGGATACTTTGTATCCTGTGGTTAATCTGACTAAGGATTTATTATCTTGTTGATTTTCTCAAAGAACCAGCTCCTGGTTTTGTTGATATTTTGTATAGTTCTTTTTGTTTCTACATGGTTGATTTCAGGCCTGAGTTTGATTATTTCCTGCCATCTAGTCCTCTTGGGTGTATTTGCATCTTTTTGTTCTAGTGCTTTCAGGTGTCTTGTCAAGTTGTTAGTGTATGATCTCTCCAGTTTCTTTTTGTGGGCACTTAGAGCTATTAGTTTCCCTTTGAGCACTGTTTTCATTGAATCCCACAAGTTTTGGTATGATGTATCCTTATTTTCATTACATTCTAAAAAGTCTATTTTTTTCTTTATATCTTCCTTTACCGAGTTATCATTGAGAAGACCATTGTTCAGTTTCCACTGGTATGTGGAATTTCCATTGTTTTTGTCATTATTGAAGAACAGCCTTAGTCCATGGTGATCTGATAGGATGCAAGGGATTATTTCAATCTTTTGTATCTGTTGAGGCCTATTTTGTAACTAAGTATAAGGTCTGTTTTGGAGAAAGTACAATGCAGTGCTGAGAAAAAGGTATATTCTTTTGTTTTAGGATGAAATATTCTATAGATACCTGTTAACACTATTTGGTTCATAACCTCGCTTGATTTCACTGTATCTCTGTTTATTTTCTGTATCCATGATTTGTCCATTACTGAGAGTAGGGTGTTGAAACCCCCCCCCTCTATTATTGTGTAAGGTGCAATGTGTGCTTTGAGCTTTAGTACGGTTTATTTTATGAATGTGAATGCCCTTGCATTTAGGGCATAGGTGTTCAGAATTGAGAGTTAATCTTGGTAGATTTTTCCTTTGATAATGTGAAGTGTTCTTCCTTATCTTTTTTGATTACTTTTGGTTGAAAATCAATTTTTTTTTTATATTAGAATGGCTATCCACTTGTTTCTTGGGACCATTTGCTTGGAAAATTGTTTTCCATCCTTTGATACTGAGGAAGTGTCTGTCTTTGTCACTGAGGTGCATTTCCTGTATCAGCAAAATTCTGGGTTCTGTTTATGTACCAGTCTGATAGTCTACGTCTTTTTTATTTGGGAATTGAGTCCATTAATGTTCAGAGATATTAATGAAAAACGATTGTTGCTTCCTGTTATTTTTGTTATTAGAGGTGGAATTATGTTTGTGTAGCTTTCTTCTTTTGGGGTTGTTGGAAGATTCTTTACTTTTTCTAGGTTGTAGTTTTCCTCCTTGTATTCGAGTTTTCCATCAATTATTCTTTGTAGTGCTGGGTTTGTGGATAGATATTGGTTAGTGTTTTTTTTTTTTTTTTTTTTTTTTTTGTCATGGAATATTTTGTTTTCTCCATCTACAATAATTGAGAGTTTTTCTGGGTATAGTAAGTAGTAGTCTGGGCTGGCATTTGTGTTTTCTTAGGGTCTGTATGATATCTGTCCAGAATCTTCTGGCTTTTATATTCTCTGGTGAAAGTCTTTTGTAATTATGATAGGTCTGCCTTTATATGTTACTTTACTTTTTCCCTTACTACTTTTAGTATTTTTTCTTTGTTTTGTGCATTTGATGTTTTGATTATTATTTGACAGTAGGTATTTCTTTTCTAGTCTAGTTTATTTGGGATTCTGTAGGCTTCTTGTATGTTTATGGGCATCTTGTTCTTTAGGTTATGGAAGTTTTCTTCTATAATTTTGTTGAAGATATTTACTGGCCCTTTAAATTGGGAATCTTCACCTCATCTATACCTATTATCCTTAGGTTTGGTCTTCTCATTGTGTCCTGGATTTCCTGGATGTTTTGGGCTAGGAGCTTTTTGCATTTTGCATTTTCTTTGACAGTTGTGTCAATGTTTTCCATGGTATCTTCTGCACATGAGATTCTCTCTTCTACCTCTAGTATTCTGTTGGTGATCCTTGTGTCTATGACTTCTGATTTCTTTCCCAGGTTTTTTTTTTTTTTATCTCCAGTGTAGTCTCCTTTGAGATTTCTTTATTGTTTCTATTTCATTTTAGATACTGGATGGTTTTGTTTAATTCCTTCACCTGTTTGGTTCTGTTTTCTTGAAGTTCTTTAAGGGATTTTTGTGTTTCCTCTTTAAGGGCTTCTATCTGTTTACCTGTGTTCTCTTGTACTTCTTTAAGGGAGTTTTTTATGTCCTTCTTAAAGTCCTCTATCATTTAGGAGAAGTGATTTTAATTCCAAATCCTGCTTTTCTGGTGTGATGGGGTGTCCAGGGCTTGCTATGGTGGGAGATCTGGATTCTGATGATATGAAGTAACTTTGGTTTCGGTTGCTTATGTTCTTGAGCTTGCCTTTTGCCACCTGGTTAACTGTAGTGCTATGTGTACTCACTGTGTCTGACTGGAGTCTGTCTTTCCAGTTATCTTTCTTGTGACAGAACTCCTCAGAGTCCAGATGTCTCTGTGATCCTGTGATCCTGAGCTCCTGGGTAGAAGAACTCCTGGGACTCAGGCTGCCTCTGGGATCCTGAAATCTTGCTGCTCTGAGTGCAGTGGTTCCTTCTCTGCTCTGAGTATAATTGTTCCTCTAGGATGGCTCAGGATATGGTGTCTTTACAGGGGCAGAACAGCTAGTTGTCTGCCCCAGACAATAGGACCAAGGGAGGGGCAGAATGGAGTTGTATTTCAGAGGAGCGGGGTTTGGGTGGCTGATGGGTCCTGAGTTCCCCAGGCTCCCAGTTGTAGCTCTGGGGGCTTAGAGTAGTGGGAGAGGGTTCTTGTCTGCTGCGCTGAGTGCAGTGGTTCCTCTAGGATGGCTCAGGATATGGTGTCTTCATGGGAGCAGACCAGTAGGTGTCTGCCCCAGACAAAAGGACTTTTCTGGAAGACCTCAAAGTCATAATTTATACATATCACTAAATTTCATAAATTGGTTTACATTATTAAATTTTATTTCTACCAAGGTAGGTATAAAATATTTATTTAGTCAGGATCACAATGAGAATTTTGAAATGATTTAATTTTAATTTAAAAAGTAGATTGTACCCAGATATTTTCTTTTATAAGAAAAGACAAGATGTAAAGCATAGCTGCGTTTTTTACTTTAAAAGTTTAAAAATCAGTAATAAAATTACAATATATTTTATTCTTTTCCTTTTCATAAAGCACACATTTTATATCAAATAGCTATACAATGTGTATATATATTTTCTGCATGAAGAAATATTATTAAATTCATTTTAATTCCCAATTTATTATGAATATGATTTTTTCTAATAGGATTATTTATTTTACATAAAGACAGATATATTAATATATATGCAAATAGATGTTAAATAATTTGGAAAATATTTGGATATGGCACAGACTACCACATTTATTTTAATTATAAAGAATTTTTTGCTGGCAATAAATTATGTTACATGTATTTACATATAGAAGCACAATATAGAATGTATTTTATAATATTTGCACTTATTAATGTTTATATTTTTATAATGTTTGCACTTATTAAAGCAAAACTTAGGTAATAAAGTAAAAATAGGAAAGACTGACCTCTAATAAATAATAGGCCAGCATATACCAATTCAGTATGTTTATCAAAATAGTTAAATTCATCATGTAAAACTCATGAATGCAGATAATTGAATCAATAATAAATCAGAGTTTTTGGATTTTACATAATTGAAAATTGTGTTAGTTCTGTAGCTCAGAGGTGAGAAAGTATGCAGCACGTACTGCACCATGGCACACCCTTCAGCACCAAAAATACTGAAGTTAAAGAGTTGAAAATGCTCTGATATGCACACTGAAATTTTGCCATTAAATTTAACATGAATATCAAAAGTGAACTTTTAGATGACACAAAAGTCCCCAGACATGTGACATGGATATTTTGAGTCGTCAACAAGATTTTTTTCTGGAATTCAACTTGCCTCTTCAGTCCTCAAGAAACTCTAAGGCAAGAAGTTAGCCTCCACACAAATCATGGTGAAGAAGATCACCAGAGAAGAAGCACATTCTCAAGGGTGAACATAGACAACACCAAAGGGTTCATTTGCCAATCCATACTGTAGACTATTACTATTGTAATGCCATTGGACCAGACAGCTCTTTATGAAATGATAATTTTCTGTCCAGATGATTCACAGGTTCATTTGATTTCTTTTTTTTTTTTTTTTTTTTTTAGCTTGAAATTAAACTTTAGTCTTTTCAAAGTAATGAAACTTAGAAATGAATAGAGATTAAATAAACCACACATAAGAGAGAAATCAGACAGACAAGGAAATGGGCAGACAGACAGAAGAGGGCTGGTGATAGTTGGCTGTGGTCATTTGATTTCTTATGGAGAAGCAATGGTATGCCCTTGTTTGATATAGAGACTTCAGATAGAAATTTATCTTATAGTGATTAGTTATCTGTTAATGACCTTCCAGCACTGCAGAGTGCGTTTCCACCCAGAGACAGAGATATACCTTACATATTTGATTATTCTTTCCATCCATAATCAAAATCCTATGGTTTCAGTTATTTATTTTAAAAGCTTCTGGTTATGGAAAAGGGGTCCTGCCATTATGACCTCAATCATATCAATTCATAACTAGGTGTGTAACAGAGTGATAGTAATTTTGTAATTTCAGTAGTGCTGTGTGATTCTTGATATTAATCCAAGGGTTTTGCTTGGCAAGGACTATATTACTAAGGTACAACTATAGTCATGTCCAGTGGTTTAAAGCACATAGATGGAAATACGATTTTGATATCACAAAATTATTCATAATATAGTCTTTCTTGATAATGCTTCAAAAATTATATTACTTATAAAAAAATCCTAAAATTGAACATCTTTTTTAGGCATGTGAGATATTTTTCTTGGTGACTGGACATATATGTTATCAAATATCGGGAGGTTAAGGACATTTTAACACTTGTTCATATTATCTATCAAAATCAATACCAAGAAGCTAAATAACAAGGAGGACTCTAGGGGTGATACATGGATCTGGAAGGGGAAATAGAATAGATTTTGCAGCTAGACTAGGGGCAGGTGGAGGTGTTAACAGTAAGGATTAGGTGGGGATAGTGGGAAGGAGGGAGAGAGAAGGAAGAGAAGAGATGACTGGAATTGGGGGCATTTGGAGGCAATGTGGAAACCTAGTGCAGTGGAAACTTTCTAGAAGAAAGACTTATAAGAGTGACCTTAGCAAGGACTCCTAGGATTATAGGATAGAGAATCTGAACAGGCCATCTTCTGCAATGTGGCAAGACTTCAGTGGTGAGACTGGGACACCAATCCAGGCACAAAGCTTTAAACTAAAAAATTGTCCTGCTTACAAGATGTGCTGGGGCAATGATGGCTCAGAATGTGTTGAGTGACCAACCAATAACTGATCTATCTTGAGGACCCCTCCACAAGAAGCATAGGCATGACTTTCATTGAATGGATGGCCAGGATCGATAAACTGGATAGCTCAGAAACTTAGGGTAGAACCAATCACAACTCCAAAAAAAAAAAAAAAAAAAAAAAGTAAAAAAAAAGTCAGTAAAATGTTTTCTAATGATATGTGGGAAAAATCCGGGGGGCAACAGCAGCAGCAGGCCCCAGGCCTACTCAGCAGATGCCCGGGACCTGCGAGGTGGAGGCTGCCTGGAGGCTTCCAGGCAACCTGTCTCACATACCAGAGGAAGGTCCCAGGTTCCAGTGGCTGGAGGCTTCGGCGGCGGCAGGCCTGGCAGGCCCCAATGATACCAGGAAGTCCTTGGTTCCATAAGGCTTTATTGTCATGGTGGATGGTAGATGGATCTGGATGTACCCCCCAAACTCAGGGCAGACCTGGGTTAAGTAGGGAGGGAGAAAGGGGGAGGTTCTGGGAGGAATGGTTAATTGGCTCTGCCCTCTGACCTTCATTAGTATGTAAATCTCTAGGGCCTGAGGCCTGTAGTTACGCCCTCTACCTCATGCAACTTTGGTGAGGGGCTAATGGCCTTAAGTAAACTAAACATTGTCGTACCATGGGAATAGACTGATTTTGAGCCAAACTGATTCTGGGGGCATGGCCGAACTCTGCCATTTGTGCCCTTGGTAGTCTCGGGACATAGGGCCATCACAGCCAAGAACAGGAATAACTACGCAGTCAATCAATGATATTCTTCTAGATCAGTGCCTTATTCAGTCATCATCAAAGAGGATCCTTCGAGCTGCAGATGGGAAACTCACACCCAAACATTATGCTGAGAAAGAGGCTAAGTTGGAGGTTTCCATCAGGTTTTTCCCTCAGATATCCAGGAAACCACAAGGAGATCCAGGAACCCCACAGAAGAGTGATGGAAAGGATTTTAGAAGCTAGAGGAGTTGAGGACACCAGGAGAACCGGCCTACATAATCAACTAAGCAGAGCTCAGCTCAAGCCCCTCACAGAGAGTGATGCAGCAGTCACAGAGCCTGCATTGGTCTGGGCTAGGTCCTCTGCATATACGTTTTGTGGCTATTTAGCTTGAGGTTTTTGTGGAACTCCTATAAGAGGGAGTAGGTGTTTCTGAGTTTTTTGCCTGCCCTTGGGACCCTTTTACTCTTATTGAATTGCCTTATCCAACCTTATAAGAGCTGTGGGAGAGGGAGGAAAGCAGGGCCTTGGGTGGGGGGGGTGAACTGGGAGTAGTGGACAAAGGGGAGTCTTTGGCAGATATGAGGTAGGGCAATCTAAGTTGTTGGTCATCACTTCTGCAAGGTTTCTGTTATCTTGCCTGCATACACCAATTTAGCTATCTTCACTAGGTCCAGGGATTCATCTGTCACAGATAACCATTTAGGATTAGAGCAGTGTGCATCACCTAGCATTACATGGGTTCAGGGATTAAATGATGCACCCTAGCCTTGTGCTTTACCCAAGTGTATCATATTTCCATCTAACATTTCATTTTAAGCAAAAGCTATCATGATCATGACTGCTGTCATCAATTGCATGAAAGTAATATTGACTCAGTAGTTGCAAACAAGTAAGGAAAAAACATTGAGCAATGTTTGATTAATGTTCTGTTAGAATTTCTGGAGTGATATGGCTCTTTCTCCTAAAAAAGTAGAGCAAACATGCTTCAAAGTTCCATTGGTGTTGTACAGAGCCTCACACACTACAGGTCTAAATCTCAGATGGAGTTTACACTTTATGACATTTGAATTTAATGTTGAAAAAATTTTTCAGTGATTCATCAGTGTGAAATTTTAAAAGTACCATTTGGATCTTATTAGTTCTACTTTTTCAGGTTATTTTTTCCTTTTACTCTTGAATTTTGTTATATACGAGATCAACTACTTAGGAATGTTTCCATCCTCCAAGAAGGTAGTGGATCTCAACCTGTAGGTTGCAACCTTTTTGGGATTGAATGACCCTTTCACAGGGGTCACCTAAGAACATCAGAAAACACAGATATTTACATTATGATTCATAAAATTAGCAAAATTCCAGTAATGAAAAAGCAAAGAAGTAATTTTATAGTTGGAGGTCACAGTATTAGGGAGATTGAGAACTGCTGCTCTAAGTTGTACCCAACTTCATTTCAGTCTTCTATATCTTCAGTTCTTTCTTCCCCAAGGGGTAGGATAAGAATTTCTATCAGAATAAAAATGAATGTGCTGTAATACTCAATCTCATTTCTACTTTCTAGCTCCTATGCATCAGTGGTTTCCAGAGCCTTATGCAGAACGAGTCATGTTGTATATAAATGTAACAATGAGCAGGTCCAACTACCATTAGATATTCTCTGCATTTTGACCAGTTGTGTCTCTTGTAACTTATTTTAATAATAATATATAAACCACAAATAATACTTATCCATGATATCCAAACTTCAAATTTTGTTAATAAAGTTTCTGTAAATTTTGCTCTGTAATTAGTTCATGTGTTTTTATCTGCTGTATTAGAAATTGAAAGAACTCAATTTGTTCTTGTAGGAATTTTGGTCACATTGGGAACCCCAAGATTGTGAACTGGAAAAACTTTGCTGTCCTCTGGCTCAGTGCTAGCAAATAACTTTAACCCAGAGCTTTCTGTTTACTGTAAATAAGTATTTTTGGTATGGTTCAACCCTAGCACACACAGGTAACACAAGAGCTTTCTACAAATAAGTGCTAAATGAAGTCAATTATAAATCAAGAGGCAGAGTAACTGACCAGTTGATGGGAGTGAACATAAGCAGAAAGGAGAGCCATAAGTAGAGATGAAGAGTATTTATGACACCATGGAGAAGGAGAAAGAGTTTCTTCTTTTGGGGATGTTGGTGCAGTAGCAAGTGCAGCTGGGTGCTTTCTCTGTTTCTCAGAAAGATCGGGTTTTACCACACTGTCTGACTCCTGAGTCTTCATTTGGTAAATCCAACATTTGGGGGTTGTTACTTTAAAATAACACCTTGTGACTCAAAAACCTCATTCAATGTAAGAAACAAACAAGAGTTCGTTTACGTGTAGGAGGAAGGGTTAGGATATTGTATGTAGCCAAGTTACATTTTGTCCTGGTACCAAGATAATTCTCTTGAAAATATATGCAGTACATGGTAGAAAGGAAAAACCTATTTTATACCAAGAAAAGTTAAATGTGAGTAGCCTGTCCACTGGTCCAGGTGTAGTGTTCAAACTAAATGAAACTTTGACCTTTTCCTGCAAATTCCTGGCTCAATAACAAAAAACTAAAACACATTATTCTTGTTTTGTATATTGTTACCTAAAGTGATAACCCTGAGAGGTAGGATTCAAGGACACATCCATGGGAGGGCTTTTTAAGAACATATCCTGATATATGGTGTATATATACATATATATATTTTTATATTACTATATAAAATTTTTATATTACATATTGTAAATTGTATGTTATAATTAATTTATAATAATGTATTTGATATTTATATATTAATATGTTTTATTCCTGATATAGTTATTTATTATATATTTATAATTTAATGGGTTAATTTATATTCATTCTATATAAAGAATCCCTCTTCCCAAACTATAACTACTATCTCTCTGATAAACTCCTATATTTAAATTTATGATAGATATTTTGCTCCAGGTATTAGAAATACCTTATTTTCAATCTGATAGTAACTGCTTTCTAGTTATTATATTCTTCCCCCTTTACACTTTTTTGTTTCTTATATTTGATTTTTCTTTATCTGTCTTGCATTCTTTTGAACATACTTAAGAAGTAGAAATAGAGATGTTCATTGGAGGCTGAATTGTATTGCTGGTAGCTGAGTATTAGAGCATACTGCTAAAGCCTGCAAAGGCCTTGGCTCTCGTCTTTATTACTCTACCAACACACCTTCAAAAAAAAGTACTCTTTTATAATATACTATAATATACTATATACTAAGAGAAAGTGCATTGTCTTTAAAGGTTCCTAAGAGTCAGGGAATGTCTCAGAAGATGTGGTCAAAAAAAAATATGAGAGAACAATAAGACTGGGATGCTTATTGTAAAATAATGTCTTCTATACATGAAATAGATGCTGCACAGATAAAGTTTCAATAATATTGTGCCTTCATGAGACCTGCATAGCAGCCAAACCAGTTGCATTCCAATGTTAATCTGGACAATTTCATAAGAACATATGTACGTACTTCCATAAATGAAGAGCATCAGACAGTCAAGAACTTCTGAGAGAAGCATAATCGGTTTTCTGTAGGTACAATTTAATTTATAAGTTGTTCAATTCAAATTGGTCAGCACTAAACACATTTAAATTTAAGCAATACTAAGAAGTAGTGCAGCTATATAACTTCTTTGCATTTATTGGGAACAAGCAAAAGAAATCTGTTTTAAATACTACCATTTTGACATGAACCTCATGAAGAAGGAAGACCAAGTGTGGGTGCTTTTGTCCTTCTTAGAAGGAGTAGCAAAATACTCAAGGGAGCAAATATGGAGACAAAGTGTGGGACAGAAACTGAAGGAGGGGCCTAATGGAGACCATTCCACATGGGTATCCATCCCATGTGCATTTCAAAGGTAGACACTGATGTGGATGCCAGGAAGTGCATGCTGACAGGAGCCTGATATAATTATCTCCTTAGAGATCTGCCAGAGCCTGAAATATACAGAGGCAGATGCTCACAGCTAACCAGTGAGCTGATCATGAGGTTCACAGTGGAGGAGTGAGGGAGAAGACTGAAGGAGCTGAAAGGTTTTGTGGCCCCATGGGGAGAGCAACAATATCAACCAACCAGAGCTCCCAGGGTCTAAATCACCAGCCTGGAAGCACATAGGGAGGGACCCATGGCTCCAGATGTATATGTAGGGGAGGATGGCCTTGTCAGCATAGGTGGGATAGGAGATCCTTGTCCCATAAAGTCTGGACACCAAGTGTGGGGAATTCGAGGGTGGGGAAGGTGGAATGGGGGATAGGTAGGGGCACATCCTCATAGAAGCAGGAGGAGGGGGGATGGGATAGGGGGTTTCTGGTGGGGGAGGGGTGGGAACAGGGTAAGGGAATAACATCTGAAATGTTGTACAGAGCCGCTATGCGCTGCACCTGAAGATGGTGCTGACTGAGATTGCTCCTTGTGGTAAACTAAGTCCTCATTTGGCTATACAGCTGTTCAAGGGCAGGGATTGGTCATACATGGACGTATGGAGAGATGATACGTAGCATATGCTCATTGGCCTTTGCTTAGATATAAGCCTGGTCCCCGGGGTAGGTGGGCCGCCACCCCAGAAAGCTACAATCCTGAGTAAACTGCCTTGAGAAGGAACCTTGTTGTCTTGCGTCTAATTTCCTGCTGGCCAGGAAGGGCGCCGGACAAAATGTAATATCATATCCAATAAAAAATAAATAAAAAATGAATACTACCATTTTGCTTTCAGATACCATTTAATCATAAGAGAAACTAAGTTTAAGGTTCCTGGCCTAGAGGAGTTGGGGACTTCCCAAAAAGCTGACTATCTTATGTTGTAAGGAGACAATTGTCTGAGTCCAGGTATCTCAAGGACAACTTCTTCATCTTGCTGGCAGGGTCAAACCAATTTCAGTTCCCAGGCCCAGGACCCAGCTCCTATCCTGATTTTTGGAAACTCCATTGCTCAACACCTTATTTCAAAATATGATTGGACAGTGCTACAGCTCCCCATTGTTTTATGACAGTATCCTTTAAATATCCTATGCAAAGTCTCTTTGGGGCTGCAGTTTAGCTCCCAAGTCTGTTCTGCAGCACTGGTCTCTCAATAGTGGCTTGATTATAATAAAATTTTGTCATCTACATTGACCTGATGTTTGAGTTATGTTGAATCTAAGCAGACACTATAACACAGATATTGAAAGGATACTCCATCATACTACAAGGACATTTGCTCAAATATGCTAATAGCAGCCTCACTAGTTATAGTCCAAACTGGAAATAACCAAGATGTCCCTCAATTGAAGAATGAATAAAGAATATTTCATTTACACAATGAAGTTATTACTCAGCTATTACAAAAAGAACATCATAAAATTCATTGGCAAATGAGTGTAATAGAAAAAAAATCATCCTGAGTGAGGTAACCCAGACCCAGAAAGGAAAACATGATATGGCCTCACTTATAAATGAATATTAGCTTCAAGATAAAGGATAATCATGCTATATACACAGACAGAGAGAAGCTAAGTAACAAGGAAGATTCAAGGGGAGAAACATGAATCCTTCTTCGATAGAAAGTAGAATAGCCTTGGGCAGAGGGATGGGAACAGAAGGGATCAGGTGGTAGAAGGATGGATGTAGAGTATCAGAAAGAAAACTGGATTGGGCAACATCTCCATGGCAAGGTAGAATCCAAGTGCAATGGAAACTTCTAGGGTAACCCTAGCTAGAAATTCTAGCAGTGGCAGATAAGAGCCTTAATTGTCCATGTCCTTTAAGCAGGCAAGACTTTCAGTAGTGGGATTGGGACATCAACCCAATACAAACCTTTGACCTACAATTAGTCCTGCCTACAAGATGTACTGTTGTAAAATTAGTGCAGAAATTGTGATAGTGTGCCAACCAATGACTGATTCAACTTGAGACTCATGCCTCAGGAAAGATATCCTGACACTGTCTACATGGTCAGCACCCAGAGGCATGGATAAAAACAAACATAACTTCCAAAAAAAAAAAAAAAAAAAAAAAAAAAAAAGAAGAAAAAGAAAGAAAGAAAAAAGAAAGAAAGAAAAAGAAGGTAAAAAAAAAAAAAAACCACAGAGTCAACTAACCTGGGCACATAGAGCCCACAGAGATTGAACTGACAACCAGGGAGTCTGCATGGGACTGACTTATGCCCTCTGCGTATATTTTATAGTTGTATATCTTGGGACATTTAACACTGGGGTCAGGGGCTGTCTCTGACATTTTTGCTGCTTTTAGGACCCTTTTTCTCATTCTAGGTTACCTTGTACAGCCTTAATATGAGAGGAGGTGCTAGTCTTCCTGCAACTTGATTTGTCTTGTTTGGTTGATAGCCATGGGAGACCTGCTCTTTTCTGAAGATAAACAAAGAGAATGGGGCTAAAGGTAGGGGGAGGGAATAGGAGAGGAAGGAGGGAAACTCTTGTTGGGATTTAAACAAAATAATTTAAAAGAGAGGAAAAATAAGCAAAATACTTGTAATAAGAAGAATTTTCAAACTGGTTAAAACGAAATATCTGTAATATCCTCAATAAGAGTTATAATACATTTTAATAGCATATTGTGTATGACATTCATGTAAACAAACCATATGAAGTGTTAACTAATAGCTAAAAAGCTGTACCCTATGGGTAAAAATCATTTCAACTCAAGATTTAAATTTTATCAGTTACTTCATTGCAAAGGAGGAAACAATGATCACTTCCCCAGAAGAGTGATAACTAACATCTATTAGCATATGTCATGGTCTGATGGAGAAATAATTTGAACATAGGACTATTTGAAGGTAAACATGACCTAAAACATTGAACATGCATCCTACTACTACATAAGGGTGCATTGTACCCTAAACCCACACAGAAGAGTAGCAATGTGAAATATTTCAGTGTCAGTCCTTAGTTGGGTTGAATGCCATCTCAGTTCTGAGAAAGGAAAGGAGTTAATGGTCTTGTGAGTGGCATATTTGGAACAGAACTTTGAGTATGTTTATATTTTAGAAAAAATAATGAAATTAGATATAGGGAATGGAGTGATGGCTGTCTGGGTAAGAGCAAATAGTTTTCTTGAAAACAAGAGATCTACTCCTGGGACCTATCTCAGGTAGTTCACACCTGCCTTAAGCTCCGCTTCAGGGTTTCTATGGTGCTCTACTGTCTTGGTGGATGCCCATATACATAGTCCTATTAAATGGGCACACACATAGATGAATAATAAAATAAATTAAAAAATAAAATTAACTGTAAACCTTAAATCAATAAGGCAAACAATAACATGTAAATCACTGTTTTGGAAATGTTGTATATGATTGCAAAACAAATTATATAGACTTTTCAGCTGTGTATTTAAAACTATACACCAAGGAATGAATTCTGGAAATGGAATTGATTTTATATTAGGGAACATAATTATGAACATGTTTTCTACATTGTATGTTTTAATTTATCAGAATAATTGGGTACTATGTTTAACAAATATTTAATAAATGCCTGCATTCAGTAGTCATGTTTTTAAAAGAGTTTATTATATTTATTTACTCCTATGTTCGTTATTGTCTATTTGAGTGAATGTATTGTGTGTACCAGTGCCCATAGAGGGCAGAAGAGGACATCAGATCCCCGGAGCTGACATTACAAATGGTTGTGATCTGCCTAACATGGACATTAGGAGCTGACTTTAGGTCGTCTAGATGAGGTAATGAATGCTTTTAGATGCTGACCTTTGTTTCGAACCTTCTTAATGGAATACTTTTCTCCACTTGAATATATAGTGCTTAGACAATAGCAATATAATAATAATAATAATAATAATAATAATAATAATTTAGTTTTTATATCAAAGTTGTTTCATAGGATAAAAATTTGAAGTTTATATTAAAAATAAGTCTGCCCAAAGGATGTGAGCTCTGAAAAAAATTAATATTCAGATAAAAAGGACAGGGTATGGAAAAGCCTAATTTTAATGATAGCCACAGAGCTGAAGTGAAGCTAAGCTGAAACACAGAGATGAGTATTTTAATAGGAGGGAATGATAGGAACAAAGGAAGAGGAAAATACATTTAGGAAATGAGGGCCAGCCTGAGAATTGCAAAGGAACAAGCAGATAATGTTGAAACAGAAGATTACTCAGAGACATTGCAGAGTCTGGAAAAGAATTTAAATTTTCTTGCGAGTTCAGTTTAAGTTTTATCCATGTATTATATGCGCCTTTTGAAGAATTTTAAGCAGAAAAGATAAAAGACACAATTAAATTTTTAAATAAGATTGCTTTGTTGGTGGCGGAGAAAGGATTAGAGCTGGGACAGGACAGGGATGCTCTGTCAGAAGTTAGCCCAAGAGTAGAAAGGATCAAAGCAGGACTAGTGTGAGCTCTGATCGACAAGGGCAGACTCCTGGGTATTTTACTTTGCTTTGCAATAACATGCATGAGGCAGCTATGAAACACAAACCCATGCATGCCTTATGTTTAAATACCTAAGCTCTGCTCTGAAGTCTTCTATTTACTGGAGAACTACATGATTACATTTTTGTGCTATTCTAACAATGCTTAAGATGTTAAGTGGAGGCACCACTAAATGCATGATAAATTTGGACTTGACTTTGTAGTTATACTTTTGATGGCCATAAAATTTCTTTAATAGAAAAGGAAAACACTACAACAGACTTCCACTGAGAACAAGGGTCATTGTCTTATAGGAGTATACTGATGAAGGTATTCTGGAAGGAATTAATTGGAGAACTACAAAACCAACAGTCTGTGCTGCAGGTATCTTCTTATGCCTATTAGGAAAAAGGAAGTTCTATCAATAAATGCCTTGTGTAATCCATATTTGAATCCATACTGTAAAGAAGGATGTGACTCAACTACCTCCATACTCTTTCAGCACTTTGGGATTAAATGTCAGGTTTGATGATGACCTACTAGGGTAGATGATATCTCTAGTCTCTTCAAAATTCAGTAGTGTGCACAGAAACGTTTTAAATTATTTTTAATTATCAGTTCATGATATCAAAGATAGAATGATGGATTAGAAGCTTCTGTGTGTCTGAGGGTCTACAGAGTCAGAATAATCAGAAATAGAAACTATTCTCCTAAGAGGAGTTGGAGAGTGCTGGACATCACAAGGAGAGGACAGATTGAAATTGAGGACCAGCAGAAGTGTGATGAAGCAAACAGGAGAGAGCAACACATACTTCTGCCACAACATCAGGCTGGGAGAAGAAGCTGAGGCTCAATCCAGAAGGGAAGCAGGTTCAGGTTATTGTGCTGAAAAGAGACTGATAGTCCAACCCTCAAGCAGCAACAGCTTTCTCCTACTTTTCAAGTTCAGTTGAGATTTTGGAAAAATGAGATTCTTCCCATTTGATGGGAGAAAGTCGTCAGGAGGAAGCCTGTTCTAGCTTCCCTACAGTTCAGATGTTTCTTGTAAGACATAAATTAGGAGGGAAACAATTGTTCAATATAATCTAGCTTGGAGGCTTACAAGGATGAACCACAATGCCCTTAGAATCTGCCAGGGGGTCCTCTCCTCTAAGGATAACTGTTACTTCTGATAGCGCAGAAACCAAGTTCAGAGGTGGCCCAACCTCTGGAGCCAAATCTCTGTCATTGACTGCCAATGGGGCTGGGAACTGGAAGCTACAATTTCATTTTAAAAGATCAAGCAGCATGTTTAGTTTCATTTCACTCAATGGATAAAAAAAAAAATGGTTTGATATATTCAAGGTAATCAATGAAACATATATAGACTCCTTTAAAAAACACATGATCATATCAACAAATGAAGATATTTTTGACAAAGTTATACATCCTTTAAATGTAAAAGTCCTGAAGAAATTAGGAACAGAGCGGATATACCTCAACAGTATAAAGCTTGTAATAAACCTATAGATATTATTACACTGAAGGGGAAATAAAAACATCCACTGGTCAGGAACAAGATGCCACGTCCCGCAGGGGATTCGACGAACCCTAGGGAAGGGGGTGAAAGAATGAAGTGACAAGAGATGCAAAGAATTCGAGCAAGTCTGGAGTTCTGATCAAGCTCTGAAACTTTAATTTCGGGGGCAGGTTATAAAGACACAACAAACCGAGAAGTTTGGGTGAGGGTCATTGCTTAGGGTTATCCCACTATTGAATCCTTATTACCTCACATCATCCCACTGTCATATGCTTATTGCTTTGGACCATCCCACTGTCATATCCTTATTGCTTTGGACCATCCCACTGTCATAACTGGCTCCCAGGGAATGCCAGACGTTCTTTATGTTCCTGGGACCTGAGACCTGCAAACGTCCTTTCTTAACCTTGTATTGATTTGGTTTCCCAGAAAATTTCCTGGGTTTGGCTCCTTGCAACAAGACATGGTTGCCTAGTATTTGCAATCTTAGTTAATGTAGGTCTTGTGTTAGCTACATAAATATGGAAAGACAAAGAAATAATGGGGGTGAAAGAAGTCACAGCACCTCTGTCTATAGAAGATACAATACTATGTTTAAAAGACTTTGATGTCGCCAGAAGTTTCTTAGGCGTGATGAACATTTTAGATCAAGGAGCAGAATTAAAAATCGACATATGAAACCTAGAAACTTTCTTATATAGTGAAAGGAAATGTTACAGAAAAGAATCACACAAAAATAATCCCACTGAATTATGGATGTATATAGTAAAAGAGATGGAAAACCTCTAAAAGGAATACTATGAAGGATGGAGAAGTGAGCATACAAGCATTTCCAGGAGAAGAAGCAAATCTTATGCTCGCATCTCGGGTATACTACCAAGACAGAATGGAATCTCCCATCAAAAACATGGCTGTATTTTTCATAGAACTATAAAAATTCCTAAAAATTTATTTGGAAGTCAATGTAATCAGAATCATAAAGAGTAATGCTGAAGTCTTGTCTACTACGGATTTAAAGTTATAGGACAGAGCCACATCACGAAAACACAGAGATGTAAATGAAGAAAGAACAGACCAATAAAATGAAGTAGAGGAACTAGAAACTATATTGGTATGGCCATGTGATTTTTCACCAAACTGTCAATGTCCATGTTGAAGAAAAGGCAGTATCTTTAATAAAAATGCTAGGAATTCCAGGTATTAATAAATGCAAAAAAATCTAGGTTCCTATTTCTCACTTTGCATAAAAATCTTTCCAAACAGATCAAATTTACACAATATCGGAAATCCTCAAACAACCAGAGGAACAATCCAGGGCAAACACTTCAAGATATAGGCATTGATAAGGCTTCCCTGAGAGACCACAAATAGCTCAGGGAATGATCCTAAAATTTATGAAGTGGGAGAATATAACACTGGAAAACTGTGTTCAGGAATGGAACATCCATAAGAGCAAAGAGACTATCTAAGAAGTTGGTAAATCTATTTGAAAGTGTATGTCTAAGAAGTATGCAACACATATGAAAAAATTTTGTAAAAATCAGTTAGCCAATCAATGATTTGGGAGAAAACTTGGACAGAAAATTTCAAACTAAGAAATAAAAATATTGATAACATATATGAAAAACATTCAAGAGCCCCTAGCTGTCAAGGAAGTGTAGGTAAGTATTATACACTGAGAATCCACCCTACACCATGAAACATGGTTAACATTCGTTTCCTTACCTCTGTCAATAAACTAGCAAATACAAAGTCTTGTCCTAAGGTCTTGTAACACACCGTGGTTGATCAATATCACTAAATTATATTTTCACGTGTAATTATAGTTGATGTGTGGTGGAATCTCCAAGTAAATTTGCTAAGTGAAATCCCTAAAAATAATATAATATGATTACTCTTATGTAAAAGTCTAGAACTTACTCAGGAAATAGCCAGTATTATCTATCTTAATGGGTTATTTCCTTAACTAATAATAGAATATGAATACTTTATGGGGATGGTATTCTGCTTTTTGTGGCCTGCCTTTGCTTAGCAGAATATAGTGTGTGACATTTTGCTGTTTGTGGCCTGACTTTTCTGATGAAAATAAAATGTGAAATATTTTCATTCAAAAGTAATAAAGATTTTCAAGAAATTTCATTTATAAATTAAAACAAATTAAAAAACAGATTCTTGCCATAACAAAGAGTTTATATTTTCTCCATCCCTTCAGGAATATTTGAATCTGCCTAAGTGATGCAGTATAAGAATCACTAGATATTCCACATTTAAATATTATTTTACCCTAGGCATGGTACAAGATACTGTGCACTTACTCTTTATAAATATAGTTTAATTTGTAAATTAGTAAAGCAATTTAAAACTACCAATAACAACATTGAATAAATGTGACAATGTATTTAATGCATTTTGTGTGTGTGTGTGTGTGTGTGTGTGTGTGTGTAGACAAAATGTTCACCCTCCTCCCCAGGGTCCTGGGGCAGAGGCCCGGACACAGTATACTGCATGGATCTTGGGAAGTGAAAATGTTTTTTTTTGACTGTAGAAGTGGCTCCGCAGTTAAGAGTGTCTGTTACATCCTTAGATGACCAACATTCTGTCGCCAGCACCCATTTCAAGTTTCTCAGAATAGTCTGCAAATCCAGCTCCAGAGGCTCCAATGCCTCTTCTAGCCTTCTCTGATAACCATTCACAACTGGCCTAAACACTACACACACCACACACACACACACACACACACACACACACACACAACTTATATAAAAACAAAATTCAAATTATAAATAAAAGTAATTTCTGTTATTCAGATGGGATAATATGTGATTTCATCCTCTACATAGTGTACAACTTTAAATTTATATGGGCTATGAGTTTTGGAGTCCTGCTGTGGTTCCTGTTCCCTGCTTCTCCACACCAACCTCCTCCCTGCCCCCATAGTATACAGACATCGGTGCACACCAAGCTGGAAGGATGAAGGGGAGTCCTGAATGGGCAGAGTTCTGCAGAATCCCCACCCTGCTGGGAATGAGTGCTGGGGTGAGAGGGTGAGGGTGGGGGAAAAGGCCTTCACTGAGGATCTTAGTGTTACAGCTCATTTAGGGAAAGGCCTTCTCTGAGGATAGTCAATAAAACAGTTCCCTAAAATGATCATAGCTTATGCACGTATCTTTATTTGGGGTGAATTAAGAGTATGCATTGACTTTGGAGAGTGAGGAGTTTTCAGCTTAAATGGAAATCATTGTGTAGATTTTTAATGTTCTGTGAATGCCTCTTTTGCATGGACAGGCATTTCAGGAATCCCAGGTACTTGTTGGGCAAGCAGATTCTTACCAGGAAGAGAGAAAGGGGAGGAAGGGGAAAAGAAAAGTTGAGTTTATAATCTTACCAAGGCTATGTAACATTCTTCAGGTAGAGGGTGGGGTTTGTGTTCCCCAGACAAATTCAGATGAGAAGCCCTGCTAGTAAAAGGAATCCTCTAGACAACATAAGACTTCGACCTTAATTAACAGGGTCCAACACTTAGGAATTTTTTCCTAAATGTTTCAAATGAGTAAATATTGGATCATACTTAACCATAGTAAACTTTGAGACCAAGGAAGGCAAATTCTTGTGGGAGAAGCCATGTAGTAGATTTTGACAGTTTCAACATCGAGAAGCTATAATTTTTCAACCAGTATACAGTACTTAATATTTTTTAAAATATATACTTACCCTGTTCTGAGGAGTACTCAAACTCTGTAGACAAATTGATAACTATTAATAAAAATACATAAAAATGAGATCTCCTTTGTGTCAGTTTGCTGTTATAAATTTTACTGGACACAAATGCAAATTTTCTACTTTTTTCATTAGTTTACCTTGATTATTAACAAATAACTAAAATGTAAAAAAAAATACAAATACAATGGTGATTAGTTGGTAGTGATAATTGTCTTAGAAATGAATTATGCTAGATAAGTACACATTGTTTTACTCATTAACAATAGAAAAATTCACCATTAGTCCAGGATACCATCATCATTATCAAAAATAATTAAATTCTATAACTTGCCTTAATTTTACTTAATTATAGGTCAGGCTATGTCCAAGAGTCAATAATAATTTTGCTTTATTACTTTTACCTTTTGCTCCTACATATCATGCAAGCATAATTGCTATTGATTCATTTGAATCAATGATGTCATGTAATATCTGAACATTTGTAAAAATGGATGAGTCAGAATCATCTCTGAAGCAAGACAATTAGGATATAATTCACTTGTCAAATGCATGCAATTTTAGTATAGGCCTTTGAATGTTTCTAATCCGTGTATAATATATTTGACAAATGTCAATTAACAAAAATGTTCAATTAACCAAAAAACACAATTTTTCAATTATTTCAGGGTAAATGGATGCATATTGTAATTCTTGTTAAGAAATTATTGCCATAAATGTAACTTGTAATATTTATTCATGCTTAATGAAAATTGAATTTCTTTGACCTGGAAATTCTGTCTTTTGACAATAAAGGTAGATAACTCCGATATGTCAATGGTGTTGAAATATAGGATTCAATCAAGCATAGCATTTGAAATACAGACTTTTTCAGTGCATTATATTTGTTAATAGTACTTTTTTATTTTAACAATACATTACATTGAGATTCAATCATGTATATTTTTATTAAATGTATTTATTTATTCACTTTACAACCCAATATCAGCCTTTCCTCTCCTTGAGTACCCCCTTCACCTAAGTCCTCTCGCTCCTCATTCCCCTTAGAAGGGAAGTCCCCCTCTGGGTATCTGTGAAGTTTAGTCTTTTGCTATCTGTTGTAATGCTAAGTACAGGCCCCCAAGACCTGATTATCCCAGAGACAAAAGAGTCCCCTCAAACACCTTGGCCCCACAGTTATTTCTGATTGGTTAATAAAGATGACAACAGCCAATAGCTGGGCAGAAGATACATAGGTGGGGTTTAGGTTTCCTGGGCTTTAGGTTGGAAAGAGACCATAAGAAAGGAGAAGGTACAGGAGGAGGAAGAGGAAGAAGAAGAAGAAGAAGCAGGGGGGAAAAGGAGAAAAAGCCACCATAGGTCAAGAGAATGTAGCCCTGAGGGCTGGCCAGTTGGAGTTAAGAGCAGTCTAGATGAAACATATAACTCTGGGTTATCAATAGACAAATAGATTCTAATAGTGTAGAGAGTAATATTGTGTAAATATAAAAATTATGTGTGCTTTATATTGAGAACTAAATTACCTAAGGAGTGGAAGAAAACCCTGGTTGGGATTAAATAATTTCTACAACTAGTGTAAAACCCCTACAGTCCCCCATGCCAACCCATATGCTGCACATCAAGTTGCTGAAGGACTAAACACATCCTCTCCCACTGAGACAGGACAAGGTTGTCCATTTATGGTTCAGAATCCACAGGCAGGCTGGTAGGCAAAAGGCTCAGGAACAGTCTCTGCTCCAGTTGTTGGGCGATCGCATGAGGAACAAGCTGCTCATCTGCTACATATGTCCCCAGGACCTTGGTCCAGCCTCTGCTGAAGTTTTGGTTGGTGATTTAGTCTTTGGGAGCCCCCAACAGCCCAGGTTAGTTGACTCTATTGGTCTTGTTGTGGAGTCCCTGTCCTCTTGCGGGGGAGGAAGAGTCTCTCAATCTTTCTCATAACTGTTCTGTAGGACTCTGGAAAGGTTTCCCTTGCTCAAGGATAGGTAGCATTAACATA
The DNA here is from genome assembly GCA_021653895.1 of Mastomys natalensis. NCBI lineage: Eukaryota > Metazoa > Chordata > Mammalia > Rodentia > Muridae > Mastomys > Mastomys natalensis. The sequence goes on from JAJTUV010001802.1 coordinate 541,094, forward strand.
GTGAAAATGGCTATCTTAGCAAAAGCAATCTATATATTCAATGCAATCCCATCAAAATTCCAACACAATTCTTCATAGATATTGAAAGAATAATTCACAACTTCATATGGATAAAGAAAAATCCCAGGATAGCTAAAATGATTCTGAAAAATGGAACCATTTCTGGAGGTATCACTATCCTTGAATTCAAGCTGTACTGCAGAGCAATAGTGGTAAAACAACAACAACAACAACAAACCTGTGTGGTATTGGTATAGGAACAGACAGGTGGGCCAATGAATTCAAATCAAGATCGAGAATTAAGTGCACACACTTATAGACACTTGAGTTTAACAAAGAAGCCAAAACCATGCAATGGAAAAGGGAGAAGATCTTCAACAAATGGTGCTGGACTAACTGGATGTCTCTATGTAGAAGAATGTAAATAGATCCATATTTATCACCCTGTACAAAGCTCAAGTTCAAATGGATGAAAGACTTCAATATAAAATCAGATAAACTAAATCTAATAGAGCAGAAAGTAGGGAACAGTCTTGAACTTGTCAGTACAAGAGACAACTTCTTGAACATAACACCAATATCGCAGGCATTAAGGTCAAAAATAGATGGGACTATATGAAACTGAAAAGTTTCTGTAAATAAAATGACACTGTCATCAGGACAAACTGACAGCCTACAGATGGGGAAAAGATGTTCACTAACCATTCATCTGACAGAGGGCTAATATTCAAAACATATAAAGAACTCAATTAGTTAGACACCCACCGACAATGAAATAACCTAATTAAAAAGTGGGGTACCTCATAGAGGCAAAGGGGAGGGAGGAGAGGGAGATTGTGGGATGCAGGCTTGTTGAGGGTTAACTGGGAAGTGGGATATCATTTGTGATGTAAACAAATGGAATGATTAATTAAAAAAGGGGAAAAAAGAAAGATGAAATATAAACTGATTGAAACAGCATAAAAAATAAATAAACAATAAGGTACAAAATTAAACAGAGAATTTTCAACAGAGTAATCTCAAATGGCTGTGAAGCACTTAATAAACGTTCAAATGGCCTTAGTCATCAGGGAAATGCAAATCAATATAACTCTGAGATTCTACTTTATACCTATCAGAATGACTAAGATTAAAAACTCAAAGGAGAGCACATGCTGGCGAGGATGTGGAGCAAGAGGAACACTCCTCCACTGCTAGTGAGAGTGAAAACTTGTACAGCCACTCTGAAATCTATATGGTAGTTTCTTAGAAGATTGGGAATAGTTATACCCAGCTATACCACTCCTGAGCATATACCCAAAAGATGATCCACCATTCCCACAAGGACACTTAACAATGTTCATAGCCACTTTATTAGTAATAGCCAGAACTTGGAAACAACCTAGATGTTTCTAAACTGAAAAATGAATATAGAAATGCAGTGTATCTATGTAATACTACTCAGCCATTAAAAATAAGGACATTATGAATTTTGCAGATAATGGGTGGAATATAATCACTTGTATGTGGATACTTGCCATAAAGTACAGAATACCATGCTAACTTTACAGACCCGAAGAAGCCAAATAAGTGGGAAAGCACAGAGAAGGATGGTTAAGTATTTCCTAGAAAGAGAAACAAAATAAATATCAGAGGTCAATGTAAGGAGGGAACTGGATAGAAGAGGGGATGTGGAGGAGAGCATACAGGGGTGGTGTCCAAAAATATGGATAGAAAGGGGAGAGAGAAGGGAATGGACTGGGGGCTGGAGCAATCTCTAGGACATGCCAGAGACCTGGGGTAGAGAGAGGTCCCGATGATCTAATGGATCAACTCTAGTTGAGATTCCTAATAGTAGGGTATATGGTCCTGATGTGTCACTCATACATATTTTACATATTATTAAACCATTTTTCATTTTTAATTTTTTTAAAAAATAGATTCTTTCATACAATACATCCCAAATATAGTTTCCCTTCCTTCTACTCCTCTTAGCTTCTCCCATTTCTATTCTCCCCCAAACTCACCCACACTAGATTTCCTCCTTTGAAAGGGGAGGGAACCAAGAGATAATAGCCAAACAGGACACAAGAAGATACAATATGACAAGGTAAGAGCCTTCATATGAGGCTGGGCATAACAATCCAATAGGAAGAGATAAGTCCAAACAACAGGCAAAAGAGTCAGAGATGCACCCACTCCCATTGCCAGAATTGCCACAAAATCAAGCTAACAGTCATAACATATATGCATGGGACATGTGGCAGACTCCTCTCAGCACTCTGGAGAGAGAATCAGGTAAATCTCTGAATTCAAGGCCACCCTGGTTTATGGAGGAAGTTCCAGGACAGCCAGGGCTACACAGAAAAATTCTATATCAAAACCAAAAACTTAAAACCACTTTTAAAAAGAAGGTGTAAGTGGATGTTCTTAATACCATTACATTTATATTTCTGTTAGATCAGCCAACAACTAACTGTTCTTCATTTTAACAGTGGTTACTCATTACACAGCCTTTGCTGTTTTTTGTCACTTGCAGAAACAGTCTATAAATGCCTTCATGTTGTCATACTGGCTTGTAAAACTTCTACACAGGGGACTGAAAAGCAATGTTATGTGGCCTTTCTGGGGTCCAGTAATCCACAAATACTTCTTAGTAAAATTGCTTGGCAGATATTCTTCCCATTGTTAACCTATGGAAACCCCACTGACTTGATATACAATCCATCCAACAGTTAATTATGTACATAATTCCTGTTGGTAAATTCTCTGCTGAAATTCACTGTATGGTCTCCCCCACTCACCTCTTGGGATACATCTGATATATGAAGCAGGATAAACTATGTTCAGTGAAAACTACTCCTATTGTAAATAAGTCTTGCATATTATGTATTACGTTAAATTTAGAAATCATTATTTGATAATTTGAATATAAAAAGAAACTATTATAGGGCTAAAATGAATTTTGTTATCAATGATATTTATAAGTCAGTCTTACCAAAAGTCAAATTAATGCTCCTTGTAACATTGTGTCATCATGACCTTCAAACTCGTTTTGCTTTTACCAGACTTTCTTTGAGATTCAATTTTTCCACAACATACGTTTCTCTTTTTGAAGCTTGTCTGCTGTTCTGCCTATGAGTAATACTATCCCCCAAAATAACAGATTTTTCTCTGTTATTCTTTCCCAATTTCTCCTGATATAGCACACTCACAGCCCTGCTGTCTTCTGCTCGCTTGTCTCTTGTAACTTCTCCTCATCTACCTTGTAGTGTATTTGCATCTCCTTTTCAGTCTCTATTTCCTATTATAATTATTCCTTGTGATTACCCCTTAGGAAAACTCATGGAACCTCATTATATGATGCTCAGTGTTTTGCTTAGTGATTTTCATGGATATTTCTTTAAGTGGGTTCTCCCTCATGGGTGACCACTGAAATAATTGCTCAGCCACTCACTCATATTTCTGTTAACATTGTCTTTCTAGACTGTGCATATGCATTGATTCTGCAGGCATTTTCATCTTCATGCCATCATAGTTCTTGTGATGCCCTCAGCATCTGGTGAAACAGGCTGAGTGAGACTTCCAGCATAATCTTCATAAGAATAATCATATCCCATGCAGTTCATTTAGGTTTGAGGACAATGACCTTCTGGTTCATGTGCTTTGCATCCTTCAGATTCATGACATTAACATGTACCTTAAGTTGGGTTTGGATGATCTTACTATCCCATTTTCCTTGTCTTAGTCCAGACCCTCTATTTTTTTGTCCACACCACTTTTACTAACTTTCAGATGATGAAAATAGTTACATCATTTATTATATTCATAACTTTTATGGAGTTACAACTATAGTTTTATTCCTTATTCAACCATCAATCTTATTTATATTTCAAAAAATCAGGGAGTTTATCCATTTAGATGTCTTCATATCTGAAACTTAAAACATTGTTCAGAAAGAAAGAAAATCAGTTTTTAATGATAGAAGATCCATCGTTACTCAGAAGAGGTTTGTATTTTCCTGAAAGGCATTGACTGATCTACTTTCCTCTAGAGCTGTTGAAGCAAGGTCTTTCAATCTCTTCCTTATCTGTAAGAATGAAACACCCAACATCATGATGATAGCAAGTATCTAACCTCTCAAGCAGAGACATCAAGAGCCAGCCTTCTTTATATTCTTAGTTTTAGCCTCCTTTACTCCTTGTATTCTTTGGGTTCTTATGCCCATGAAATGACTTAGGGTCATTTCCGTGCTGAGAACTCATGCACTGTATTTCATTTGATATGAGTTCCTTGTATTCTATTATTAATTCTCTCTATATGACTCCCTATAAGTTATTTGCTGAAAACTTGCTGAGTATACGTGCTTGGTAATGTATGTATTAAATACCAGAAAAAATGAAGACTTCATACTTGGTCAATGTTGTATCTCTAGCACCAAGGATTTTCAAATGGGCAATCAGCATATTTTCAATAGATGCTCAGTCTTTCGTTTGCTCAGGCTTTAGGATGCTCAGAGCTTAGGTTGGAAGAAAAAGAAGCAAGAAATATTAGTTTCAGAAGACGTATGCCTCAGTTAATTAGTCTGGATGATGATATAATAGTGCTTGCTTTTTCTTTACTCATATATGTAAATTGTCCTTGTTTGGTGATTGGAATAGATTTAAGATGTCTTGAGGGATACATTCTGGGTGTGTCTCTGGGTATTTTTATAGAAGTTTAAATGAGAAGAGAAAATTCATCCTGAATGTGAAACCTATCATCCCTTTGGACGGGATCACATAGTGAAGGCAAGGCAAAAGGGAATAAAGTAAAAAAAAAAAACACATCCATCTCACTCTGGTTCCTGACTGCAAATGTGACATGCACTGCTGCATCATGTTCCAGCAACTACAGTTAAAACTACTATCATCACAATGCCTTCTTGTTCTGATGAATTTACTCTCAAACTGCAAGTCATGGTAAAACCTTGCTTCTTTTTGGTCATATATTTGTCATAGCAAAGCAACAATCTCAAAACAGCCATGAAATATATTTGAATAAATTTATAATGAAGTCTTATTAAGTTATTGATGATTTCCTAGCATACAATACTGTCAATCAATATTGTCTGTTCCACAACACGTCAGGTACCAAAACCAACTCACAACCATCTAGAATATAACTTATTAAAGTTTAGGAAATGAGAGTAGTTTTAACCTTCCCATATCTACACACATTCATACATGGACAATCTATTTGTAGCAAGGTGATATATAAGAGTTTTTAATTTAGTTTTTATGACAGAATTAAACTCTTGACCAGGACTTATAGAAGAATGCTAACAATATTAGTTTGTTTACAGTAAACATAATACGTAATCAAATTTCTAAGTATTAATAAGTATCCTAACAAACAATGAGCCACAATTTGTTGAATATTCATTGTCTGAAACAGTACACGCTTTTTAACTTATATATAAGTATCAGCTTTAACTCTGAAAGTGTCTATAACAGATTTTTTCCTTCATTATATAGAATTCAGCCTAAATGTACCATATAACCATTATTGAGTTCAACAACCTTCTCACCAGCTATAAACACAATCAGATACAGACCCAATGTCAAAATACCTTATTTTATACATTATGCCCAAAGCTATTAAGTTATCAATGATAATGAAATTTCAAGCAAATAACAACATTTTCCCAAATACCTAGTTGAAGCGTTCTCAAATTGCTTTTTGATATGTTTAATGATTATCTCTTAAACTTGTTCTCCGTAAACTTTCAGAATAAAGAACTTAAAATGAATGAATAATTACAATGTTTCTAAAACCACTCAACTATTGAATAAATATGAGGATGTGCTTACTGAACACCAGGATGTGAGGAAGTAAGTCATCCAGGTATATAATACGAAGAGATCGTGGATTGTCAACTATCAGATGAGCAAGCATTTCAATTTTAAAATCCTTACAAATCACTCAAAACCAAAAACAGAAAATAACTCCCCAAAACAACAACAGCAAAAAAAAAAAACAAAAAAAAACCCCAAAACAAAAACACTACAAAGTTTTCTAGACTCTCTACAATACAGAGTAAAACTAAGTTTGAAGAATCTTAGATAATGTATATCTAGAAATGACTTTCTATTTTGTAAGTTTGTCTCTAATATAATGTAAAGAATGCTTTGGAAAAAAGATTCATGCCAAACCCAGCATGGCCCTGGTGGGGATAGAAAGACATGATTCTTGCTCCTAGGAGAAGGGGTCATGAGTGAGTCTCCATGAATTTCCATGGCTGCTGTGGGCATAAAGCTTGTTTGTGTAATAAACGTACTTATTTTCTGGACACACTAGCAGTGAAGGACTCTTTCCTTCCATGTCCCCTGCTATTAATGTTAATTAACACAATAATGGGTCCAGGTGTCTAAGTTGTGGCTATGTTTCAGCAAAATGATAAATGTTTGGGACCTTCAGGACAGCCCTTAAGACTATCAAAAAGAGCTTTAAATATATGAGTTCAAATATATATAATTTCTCAACTGTGCAAAAATAAGGATGCAATATGAGTTATATGAGGGACTTCATGAATCTAAATGTACAAGAGTAGCTAGAGGCATTGTGAGCCAACTTGTTAGAAAGTGACTAAGGAAGGAGATGAAGAGTTTTAGGGAGTGGTGATTGCAGGAGATCCCACCCAGCTAAGTTTTTTTTGTTTGTTTGTTTGTTTATGCTTACAAGGAGGATCAGCCTAAACACAGATTAAGGTTAGGCCGAGGCGTAGTGGAAATGGTAATTTCAGGGCAGAGTCTCATCCAGCTATCTTGTGGGCTGATCTAAACACAGACTGACAGATCTCTAAATTCTTTTGCAATGTTAAGGAAAAAAAAATGTATGCTTGCTGTCTTTAAAGAATAAAAGGTTGGTGAATAAAAAGTATACTGCTTAGAGAACAGACACACACACACACACACACACACACACACATCAAGCAAACATGGAATGGACAGAGAGATCTCTTAGAAGAGCAAGCAAGCAGAGAGACAGAAATCTCCAGAGAGAAAGCAGAACATAGAGAGAAGTGCACTGGAAAAGCTGTATCAAGCAGAGCACCAGTCTTCAGCTTGGACCCGGGATTTGACTTTGAATCAGTCATTCTTGTTTTGCTGCTCCCAGACACCCCTTCTCTGAGAATCCCTCTTCAATCCCAGGCTGATCCTTGGCAGATTAACTGTGTGGTATCCATCATTCCATAAATCATTTTAAGGTTAACCATCAAAGACAGAAGACACTGCCAGAAGTGTAATACTTATGTGGTAGTATTAAAATAAATTTGTTCAGTAGGGAAATGAAAAGCAGAAAGCATTAAGGATGGACCTTAAACATTACAATTAAGCTCAGCCTGTATATTAAACACATAACACTATATCTAGTTAATTAGTCTGTTAATTTGATAAGCATGGCTGACTGCAATTTATTTAGGCCAAACTAATAATGGCTTGCTTATTAAGGATGGTTTAAATGTATGCAAAGGAAAAAAAAAAAAAAAGAAACAGCCTATGACACTCAGACAAGTTCATATCAATCATGGTTCCTTGTGGAAAAGTACCTGTAAATCAAATTCAAAATGAGTTTAAGAAGAAAACTAATTCATTATACAGGCAAGATATATTTCATAGAATTTGCAGCTGTGCTGAACAAGTATGTTTTAAAATGGTGCAGAGCCAAGAGGCATTAGTCACCATGTAGTCTTTGGTAAAGTCAACCTTACCCATTCTAATCCCCATCCACATACCCCAGCAAGAGGTTTAAAAAACCAAGCTGCATTTTTAATTCACCATGTAAAAAATTAATTTGATTATTTTACAAATATTTACCTTTATTAATTTTGAATATTAGTTATATGTTAACATTTAATCCATCAAATAATATATTTTTGAAATTTAATCATACAATCCTTCATCTTCAAACAAGAAAAATCTACATGTGTTTATTTTTCTTCTAATATGACAAAAATAAATTTGACACTAGAAATAGTGTATGGGTTTGTGTCTTACTTGAAATTTCTATTGCATAGGCTAGAATTAGAGAAGTAGCTTTTATCTTTACTGTGATTATGTGTGTGTGTGTGTGTGTGTGTGTGTGTGTGAGAGAGAGAGAGAGAGAGAGAGAGAGAGAGAGAGAGAGAGAGAGAGAAATTGTATAGTAATAATCAGCTGTAGCAATGAGCTATTATTATGTTCTCTTCACTCAAGTCAATGCTAATTTTGCCATCAGCAGCATTGACAAGAGAATGAGAAGAAGAGTAAAATAATCAAATCCCTCCCCTTCATAGATCAGGGACCTCACATAAGAGGAGGCAGAAAGAATGTTAGAGCTAGAGGGGATGTAGGACACCAGGAAAACAAGGCCCTCTAAGGAAGGCACATATGAACTCAGACCCCAGCCCAGCAAGCACAAGGCTCTGCACATGTTAGATTTTCCATTTTAGTAATTTTATTGGACTCTTAATCAGTAAATTAGTGGGTTTCTGATGCTAATGCCTTGTCTTTGTGCTCTTTTCCTTCAGTTGGTTTGTCTAGTCCAACTTCAAAGTGATGAGTTTTGTTTAGCTGATTTTGTTTTCTTTTTTAATGCTTTGTTGTTATCTCTTTGAAGCTATTCTTTCCTAATAGAGGTAGAAAGAAAATAGGTAAGGATGAGAGAAGGTGAGGAATAACTGGCAGAGTAGAAGGAGATGAAATTATAATAAGGATATATATGTGTGAGAAAGAACCTACTTTGAATAATGAGAAAAAATAGAAGGATCATGTAAGTTAAAAAAATAAAAAGTTTAATATGATGGGAAAGTAGCATAGCTCTTAGAGAGCACAGACAAGATATTGCTAATAGGTACAGAGAGGACGAAAGGAAAAAATCAAACTTATTCATCTGTGATGAAAATAGATGTTAACCAACATGACGTTAGGGAAATATGAGTGAATATTGCATAGACTAGAATATAAGGAAAATGTAAAGTAAATGGGATAATTTAAATTAATGCAGTACAGTAAAAGAATGGATGATTTATTTCAGATTTCAGATTTCATTAAAATTAATATGTGAAGGGAACTGAGAAAACTTCACATGAAAAAGGCCAAATTCTATTCCTGGTTAGTGTCATCAGCGTCTAAAACACCAGCTAACATACATAGTAAAAGAACATTTTAAGCGTTAGTATTAGAAAAATCTCATTTTCTCAAGAGCATTGATAATAACATGAGAATGCTGACCCACTCTTTCACACAATACAGTCCAGCGCTTGCTGGGCTCATTAAGCTAAGAATTGCTAGAGAATGCAAACAACTTACAAGGCAAAGAAGCCATTTGAATTCACAGTGTTTCCTCACACCCCAAAGGGAAAGAAAACCCTTTCTAAACTTTCTAACTTCATGTGGTTGTCATCTTGTTAAAAGAGAAGTCTTGAGCAATCGGCTATTGCAAAATGTTCATCTACAGTTGCTGTTTTGATTATTTTGAATATCCATCAGCTAGTTTTCTAAAACCAGATTTGAAGATAACTGTTAATTCCAGTAGCAATCATACAGAGAATTGATCCTAGAAATGTAAGAATATTCCCAATGAGGTAACTGTCTTGAAAGAAGACACAAATTTTCCACAGTTAAAAGCACACACATGTGGTAGCCTTGGCCATGTGATTCACAATTGTAAAACATAGCAGTGATAATATAGAGATGTCTAAATGAAACTCATTCAATAAACATAGATGATGTTCTTTTTCCAAAGAATAACAATTAATAAGTGCTGTTCAATTAAAGATATTCTTATCATAAATTATACCCAGGTAAAGACTGGATTTAAGCTTTGCCTTTTAACTGTCATGTTTTCGTGTCTAATAACTCTAATCACATAGAAGTGAAGGAAAAGCTTAATTTGACTCTGTCTGTACGATTAATACAATCAGAACAATGGGGCTGTGTATAATGCATCAAAGAAATCTAAACCGAAAATTCACTATTTCATATCCATCCCGGTTCAATGTGACTAATATCAAGGCTGTGCTCTGTATCACCGTAGTCACCACAATAAAATTTGCAATAACAAATGGTCTAAATATTCCAGAGAAATTGCTCTTGAATATCTAAGTATGTTAAGAGCATCAACTAATTAAATAGTAGCCCCCTTAACATGTTTCTTATAAACAGATATATTAAGTTCAATGTCTATGACCTAAAAACTAAGACTTTAAGTTACCATCCTAAGCCTTTCTGTATTGCTTGCCTCATTACCATGACAGCTTATGTAAGGATTTCTTTTGATAATCAATTTCAAATAGAGTCTATCATGGTAGAAGTGTCATGGAACCAAGAACATGAGCCAGCTGGTCCCATGTTAGGAAGCAGAGCGATATGAATGAGGACACTCACATCTCTTTCTACTTTTTCTCTAGTTTGAGACTCCATTTCATGAAATGGAATCAGTCACAGTTAAAGAAACTCTTCTCATCACCCCAATTAAGTTCATGAGAATAATTTATTATTATAGCTAGTGACTAACCTATTATAGATATTCTTTCACAAGCATTCACAGAGGTTTGGTTCTCAGTGAATCTAGAGCATACCAAGTTGACAGTATATCATCACATGGTCCAACAAATAGTTTATATTTGTGTAAAATTAGCCTCAGTGACACATGTGGAGTATTGAAAAAATATTGATAACTATCAACTACTAAATTCCCAGAGATATCTATCACACAATTAACATTTTAATCTCAGTATAACTTGCCTTATCTGTAAAACTGAGGGTAAATTCTAAAATTTCCGTGTTTAGAGATGATTGGACTAAGTCTAGGAATAAAGCTCCTATAAATTCTGTAGCTCTCTTATCATTATACAAATAGGAGTAAAAATTGATGATAGAGTAATGAATAAATGGATAAAGGAATGGCATAGAAATTAACTAGAGGTAGTACTGCTACATTTTTTACCTACTCCTGGTAGGACAAGATTAAAATAAGCTACATCTTGAAATATATAACTATACATTTTGTTACATTATAATATTAAATTAAGTAATTTTAGCTAGACCAACTAGACCAGTGGTTCTCAACCTTCCTAATACTGCAACCCTTTAATACTCTTCTTCATGTTGTGATGCCCATCAAGTATACATTATTTTTACTGATACTTCATCCTGTAATTTTGCTACTGTGTGAATCCTAATGTAAATACCTGGTTTTTAGATGGCCTTAGACCCAAAGGGGCTGTAATCCATAGGTTGAGAATCACTGAACTAAAGCAGCATACTCATAAACTAACCTCACTGGTTTAGAAAATATATAGTGACTTTTAAAAATAAAACAATATGAGTTATGGCATTCTCCATATATGTTGAGAAGTGTCATAAATGTGGCTGTCCTTGTGCTCACCCATAAACACTAGAACTAGGAATATTAGACACACAAGTTGTTTGCTCAAAGGAAAGGATGCATGATCTGTTTTCTGCCCAGAATTCTGGGAACAGATGTGATTAATAGCCTGTTGTTCTTTGCACTATCAGTGTGGCCAAGATCATACCATATTCTCCCCCAAACTTTTATCCTAAGCTTGTTTTTTTCTCCTCCCACAGACAATTATTATGATCCTATTTTTCTCAGTCAGTCATAGAACCTATCTTCATTGAAGGTTCACATGTACCTCATAGTTTCAATGTAGTAACATCTGATTTTTATTTAACTTACTCTGTACTTTAATGTGCATATGAGAATGAGTTAATTATGACCAGAAAAGTTTTCTGCAAATTGTGCTGTGTGCTTAAATATCTCTAAAATAAACTACATAGGATCAGACTCCCAAGGTTTGAACTAACACCACCTACTTAGTTATGTTAAATGGAATTACTTTCTTGCTTCCAGTAGACCTTTATACTGCTGGCCATATTGGTCACTAAAAGCCTGTAAAAGAAATTGTACAAATGTTTATTTAATTTGTTTTTTTATTCTACATTTGAAATACTGGCTCCCTTCTGGTGCCCCCCACACACAGAGTCCTTCCCCCCTTCTCTGAGAGAGTGGGACAACCCCCTTGGATATCCATCTACTCTGGCACATCAAGTTTCTACATTATAATGGCATGCATCCTCTCCCACTTATGTCAGACAAGGCAGCCCTGTTGGGGAACAGATTCCGCAGTCAGGCTATAGCTTTAGGGACAGCCCAGCTCCATTTGTTGGGCAGCCCACATAGAGACTCAATTCAGATATGTAACATATCTGTTACATATGTGCTATGGCCTCAATTTGGCTTGTGTATGCTCTTTGGTTGGTGGCTCAGTCTCTGACAGCTCTCAGGGGCTCAGGTTAGTTGACTCTGTTGGTCTTCTGTGGAGTTCCTATCATCTTCAGGTTCCTCAACCCTTCTCTCAACTCTTTCATGAAAATATCCGACCTCCATTCAATGCTTGGCTATGAGTCTACACATCTGTTTCAGTCAGATGCTGAATATAGCCTCTCAGGGGCCAGTTATGCTAGACTCCTGTATTCAGCATGATAGAATATCATTAGTAATGTCAGGGATTGGTGCTTGCCCATGGGATGGATCTCAAGTTGGGCTGGATATTTGTTGTTCTGTCTCTGCTACATCTTTATCCTTGAAATTCTTTTAGAATTTCTTTTAGGAAAGTTTTGTGGATAATTTGGTGGCCTTATCCCTCCAGTTGAGGCTTCGCTTGGCTACAGGAGATGGGCTCTGCAGGTTCAGTGTCCCCACTGTTAGGTGTATGGGCTAAGATCACCAACACTGACTCTTGGGAGCCTTCCCCATCACAGGTCTCTGGGACTTCTTAGAGATTCTTTCTATGTAACCCCCCCCCCAAGCCACACCTCCCTGAAACTGAAGATTTTCATTCATTCTCTTGGTACTCTGGCCATTTTTCTTGTCTCCACCAACACTTGATCCTGACCCCCCCATTCCTGTCCTCATCCTCTCTCCTACCCAAACTGTGCCCTTTCTCTCCTTCCTATGAATATTTTATTCACCCTTCTAAGTGAGATTCAAGGATATAAGCTTGGGTTTTCCTTGTTTAACTTCTTTGGGTCTGTGAGTTATATCATGGTTATCCTGGACTTTATGGCTAATATTCAGTTACCAGTGAGTACATACTTTGTCTGTTCTTTTGGCTTTGGATTACCTCATTCAGAATGATATTTTCTAGTTCTATCCATTTGCCTGCAAAATTCACAATGTCCTTGTCTTTAATAGTTGGATAGCATTCCCCTGTGTAAATGAACCACATTTTTCTGTATGCATTCTTCAGTTGAGGGACATCTAGGTGGTTTTTAGTTTCTGGCTATTACAAATAAAGTTGCTCTGAACATAGTGGAGCACATGTTCTTGTATTATGATGGAACATCTTTTGTGTATTTGCCCAGGAGTGGCATAGCTGTGTCTTCAGGGAAAACTATCCCAATTTTCTGAGAAACCGCCAGAATAATTTCCAGAGTGGTTGTGCAAGTTTGCAATTCAGCCAGCAATGAAGGAGTGGTCCCTTTTCTCCACATCCTCATCAGCATGTACTGTCACTTGAGTTTTGACTTTAGATATTCTGATTGTTGTAAAGTGAATTTCAGGGTGTTTTGATTTGCATTTCTTTGATGACTTACGATATTGAACATTTCTTTTAGTGCTTCTCAGCCATTCAACTTTCTCTCTTGAGAATTCTCTGTTTAGCTCTGTACCCCATTTTTAATTGGGTTTATTTATTTATTTATTTATTTATTTATTTATATTTTGGATTCTAACTTCTTGAATTCTTTATATATTTTGGTAGTAGCCTTTTGTCAGATATAGGGTTAGTGAAGATACTTTCCTAGTCTGTAGGCTGTTGTTTTGTCCTATAGACAGTATCTCTTGTGTTACAGGAACTTTTCAGTTTCACAGGTCCCATTTATCAATTATTGATGTTAGAGTCCTGATCTATTGGTGTTCTTTTCTTCATGAAATTTTCTCCTGTGCCAATGTGTTCAAGGCTTTTTCCTACTTTCTATTCTTTTAGATTTAGTGTCTCTAGCTTTATGTTGAGGTATTTTATACACTTGAATTTTGTACATGATAATAAATATGGATCTATTTACATTTTTCTACATGAAGTCATCAAGTTAGACCAGCACCATTTGTTGAAGATGTATTCTTTTTCCATTGTACAGTTTTGACTTCTTTTTAAAAAATCAAGTGTCATAGGTGTGCCATTTTTTTCTCTGCGTCTTCAATTCTTTTCCATTGATCATTCTGTCTCTCTGTGTATCAATACCATGCAGATTTTAGCACTATTGCTTTGTAGTACAGCTTGAGGTCAGGGATGATGATTCTTACAGAATTTTTTCTAGTTGTTCAAAATTGTTTTGGCTATGCATGGGTTTTTGTTCTTCTATATGTCACTGCTGCTGTTGTTTTGTTTTTCCATATATAATAGAGAATTGCTTTTCCATGTCTGTAAAAAGATTGTGTTGGATTTTTGATGAGATTTGAATTTTAGTGTATAGATTGCTTTTGCTAAGGATGGCCATTTTCACTGTGTTAATCTTACTAATCCATGAGCATGGGAGATCTTTCCATCATCTGAGGTCTTCTTCAATTTCTTTCTTGAAGTAATTTCTAAAATTTCTTTTCAGTGCAGTTGAGAAGCTGTTAAACTTCCATTCAGCGATAGATAAAATGCAATGAGATCTAACAAAAGTATTTGCTTTATGATACATTTAACAATCTAAGTCATGAATGTATCTCTGATGCTGAAGATCTCTTTAACTTAAACCTAAGTATCTTGTGAAATAGATAATTTAAATTAATACTATTTTACTACATCTTCCTAAGTGTTACCACATTCATCTTAAATTAAAATTATGATTACTCTTATGTTATTCTTAAACACAAAATATACTATCTTTACTGAAAATGCATAAAGAATTTTCAGGACAAGTATTAAATATGTAATAACTAAACTAGGACGTGTTAGAATTAACTACTATTGACTATATATTTTTCTCTTGAAGTAGTCTTAACTAATACTTTCCTGTGTAGCCTGATTTGATGTGGTCTTCCTGATATAGTTATATGTGTGAGTGACTCATAAGTTTGTATATATTCAAGTGACTGACAACTGTCCTCATGAATTTATCTGTCACAGGGCCACTGACACTTATATTGTCAACTCTTTAAAGGATATTACCTGTGTTTATCAGGACTAGCAGAAAAAGTGAAATATACAATTTAATTTTAGAAAGTGAATATATTTAAAAAACTATCAGTTCATTTTTGTTATAAAATATGTTTTCAGTGGCATTAAATATGTTGAGAGATGAATGAATAGAATATACTCCTTTGTGACTCAAATATTAATACTATTTATATTTATGCTTTAATATTTATGTACCTGTTAGGTATGGTGGCACACATCTCAAAACTCAGCTTCTTGGGAGTCCTTGACAGCATGATTCCTAAATTGAGAGTACTTGGGCTATAAAGTAAGTTTGAAGCCAGGCCTTAAACTCAAATGATTCTGTTTCAACAAACATTGAAATTCACAAAGTTCTAAGTTAAAATGCATAATGCTTTGAATTCCAATAAAGAACACACACACACACACATATACACAACACACAGAGGGAGAAAGAGAGAAAGAGAGAGATGAGAGAGAGAGAGAGAGTTTTCTATCTTTTTATCAATTTCAAAGTTGGACTCTGTGCCTCTGAAATCTATGTTAATTGTCAAATACATGATTTTTAATAATAGCTCCAGCTATTTTTGAGCAAGTTCATATTCCCTCAAATGACATTCTCAAGTCTAAAATTTTCATACTTTTAGAAGCACGCTAACAGCATATTTAAAAATATTAAATTTGTCAATTAGTTTGTCTTCCCACATGTGAACCTATGCATGTGAGAACTAAAAGTATAATGAGGAAAAACACTTGTTAGTCAATTGTTAAAAATGTGTGATGTGCAATAACAACAAAACCAAAAGAAAATAAAAAAAATTTTTGATTTAAAAAGTACAAATCATAGATTTCTCAAGGACACAGAAACATATGTAGCAGCATTGCTCGTGCTCCCTGGGTGCCAGTTTTCAAGACTACCAGCAGTGGCTGCTTCCACCTCCTGCTACTCTTGTAAGAACATACGAAAAGAATTCTACAGAGGGCTCTGAAGTCAGTAACCTATGCAAAGTCCTGTTGGATAAAACAGAAAAGCAAGGGTCATTAAAAAGGAAGTCCCAGTATGTGAGAGCAATTCTATTTTGTTGTGGATAGCCCCAGCCTTGTAGTTTGATACTAATTCCCCTTTCCTGTGATGGGCTGCAGAGGAGGTGTGAGTCATTACGCAGGTGACTTTTTTTAAAAAAGTATTTAGTTATTTAAATCACATCGTAATTTACTTATTTACACAGGGGTTATAAACACAAAAAGGCAGGATGTGCGGAAGGGAATGGCACCGGAGCATAGGTGTTCAGGGGGAGTACAGATACCTTTCAGAACAGGGTATCAGCTGGGTGTAGGCTCAGGGGACAGGTCACTATGACTCTGCCTATGATTCACTTGTCCTTATCTAAGTTGGTATTGTCCATCAGGCTGCCTATTTATAAGTCCTATGACTACTCAGGCTGGTAAATTTCCACAGAAGCTGCCTGTTTACAATAGCTTATAGCCTTCTGTTTCAGTGTTTTTCCACAGAGACCCAAGACTTTGTGTTAGCATGCATGTATGTCAGACCTATTGCTGATTTTAGGCCTATTGCTGATTTTAGGCCTTTATTGTATATGCAGGGCTGCTCCTGACATCTCACGCAGGTGATTTCTAGTGAACCTTCTACCCATATTAATTTGTAAAATAAAGGCCAGAGCCAGTGATTGGGCAGAGGAAGGGGAGGTGGAGATATAAAGGTTAGTGGGAAGAGAGCAGGGGGCAGGATGACTGGAGGACAACTGGAGGAAGACAATGGAGGAGGAAGATGACAGATACAATGGAGACGACGATGACTGGGGAGAGAAGAGAGAGAGGACAACTGGGGAGAAGAGAGGAGAGAGAAGACAACGGAAGATGACAGAGGAGGACGACTGGGAAGCAGGAGGTAGAAGGACAAATGCAGGGTCTGGAAAACCCTCAAGTTATAAAGGTCTCATAGCTGGGGAACAGAGTAGTGTTGGGTATCTGCCCAATCTAGGTTTACAGAATATATTCATAATTACTGAGTTGTGTTTTTTATTGACCGGTCCTATTTGGGTTGGAGATTTAAAGATCTCCCACTACAAATTTCTGCTTAAAGTAATAAGCCATTTATTGAAATAGAAGTCCTTATTTTGTCAACATTACTCTCTGTACATAGGTAAGCATACTGTCACTTTAGAGAGCTGTTGTCCAAGTGCCTTAGTATGATAACTGACACCAAATACATATTGTTAGTTTTTCATTAAGTCAACTCTCTGATAGGCTCAGTTAAGGATCACCTGGCTTGGTATACAGTGCTTACAAGTATTTCCATCTTCTCAGTAGTATGCTCATTGAGAAGAGTCTCTACTTGGATCACATTTCTTTTGAAGTAGATGAAGAAACCTAGGGAGATGATTCAGTCATCAGGGTTACGGCTGCGAAAGCCTGAAGAGTAGAGAAATGAGAAGACTGGAGGTTGTTTTATATATATGTATATATATTATATTATATTTTGTACAGTTTAGTCCCACAGCTGAGAAAGTACAGACAGACAGACCCTGCACTTCTGATGAAAATGAGAATCCAGAGATTTTTCTTACAGAAACAATGTGTATGGCCTTTGAAGTTTAACTCCTGAGTTTGCCTGAGATTTCTAAGTTTATGTGCATACATTTGTATGTGCATACTGAACCCATATGGCATGGACATGTATTCAACACAAACACATTTAAAAACATGGATGTCAAAAATGGAAGTGTAAAAGCCAAAGATTTAAATGTATTGATAATTGCACCTTGTCAGTGTTTGCCAATGCTCTGTTGGGCAAAATCCTTACTTGAAGAAAAGCATCCCTGATGGACTTTTACCCTTCTTGCACAGCTGCAGAACAGAAGAAGCTTCCAAGCACACTGTGAACTTGTTAAATCAAGAAGTTTTAGAGTGAGAAAGAATAAATAATTCCAAAAGGATCCTGTGGAAATGGAGATGACATTCTGTAGATATTAGCACATATCATGATATTTAATTTTATTGTTCTATTAATACAACTGAATTATTTCTCTATTTCAAGTGGAGAACTGTGATAATACTGTTCTAAAATATTTTATTCTGGTGATTTAATACTTGAAAAATACATTTTCTGTTAAGTGTTGAAATAAGAGAAATATAATTGAATCAAATGAATACAATAGATGTTTTAAGATGAACTTTAAATGAAACTGATTTCTTATAAGTGCCAGTACCCCAAAACACAATTGATTATTAAGCTAAAATGTAATGGGTTCCTATTTAGGCAGTAGATGTACGAATGAAAACACATACAGAGAAATACTCTTTGCACACACAAATTTACCTAGTTTAATATTCAGAGATGATCTGCTTTGGGAATAAAAGATCTGAAAGAACTATGCAGAATAAGTGGGAATCCAGGAAGCACACTGAGGAGCCGTTGACAATAGGCTTATGTTCTAAAAAATAAATATGTGATTTAATTTTCATGGTCCATGCAACATATATAATGGTATTTATTCCTTTAGTGGTGTCATAATTAGCTAGCTTTCTGGGGATTAAACTGTTCTTTCTCCTGTTTTCTTTCTTTCCCAGGTGGCAGATGGGATGCATGCATTGGCTTCCATTACTTTGGTACTGAAAATCTAGTGAATGCTGATGGTCCATTAGCCATTGCCTTCTGCCCCATTTGATAAGGCATTTGCTACTTTGATGCCCTCACAGTACAAACAAGGTCTGATAATCAAAGCTTCCCTGTTCCAGACTGTGAGAACGGGTCATCATTGCCACAATTTGAAATCTGGTGCACAACATTACCACTTCATCTCATTCCCTTTGATCCTATCCCTCTGACACTTTGATCCATGCATTGCACCAACTGGGTTCATCAAAGCTTTCCCACTTTTACTTTTGATGGGAAGTGACAAAGAGTTTTGCAAGATAAAGGACTGCTATGCTTCCAGTTTGCTTCTGCTGAATTCTGATTACCAATTATTTCCTATATAAGTTTGGCACTATAATATGTTTGTTAATTTTATTAGTGCTGTATTAAAAAGCATGTATTTGTTTTTAACTACGGCTTGCCAAAAGCAATTAAATACATCTAGAGTGGAGTTGTATATCTCATAATTGTTTAATGCACTGTGAGTGTTTAATCAAAGCTCTCAGTATGCCAGCATCTTAATGGAAACAATTACTGATGTGTAAAGAAGCTAAAGCAACTGTATTGATATGAACTATAAGTTTTTAGAGTTCTATCTTAGGGAAAGACAGTTAATCTAACTCTTTTATTAAAAAAAATAACTGTTTTAGTCTCTCCATGATATGCTTAGGAAGGTTTCTGAGTATATTTTAAATACACTGACTATTCAGTCAGAATTGAATAGGTGCTATAAATTTTCTTCAGATTTCTTCTTTATATTCATCCCTTTGTCATGAAACAGGACAGAGATAAATCACACAAAACTGCCAAGGACTCTGCTTCTCTTGTCTTAATTGTTAAACACTACTAATGTACATTTCTCTACTTCTAGGGAGGCCAATACTAATTCAATATTCCATGGATGTATAGGGAGGTAGAAGTTGTCTCCTTGGAGAAAGACCATCCAGGTCTCTCTATATGAGAAGGAAAAGCATTATCAGTAAATTTTCTACTTGAAAGATATGTTGATAATATTATTTTCCATAATAATGGAGGAAACAAGCAACTAAATTGTAATTGAGAAGAAGGATGATTAGGAGAGAAGCCATTACCAAGAAGCATAGCCAGGAGACCACTCTTAACATTTTGAGAGTTTACATACTGCATGGTTGAAGCCACTAAGCTGGTAGAAACTAAGGGAAGTTTTTCATTCAAAGAAGAGAAAATAATGACAAAAGAGATCACAAGGCATGAGGCTAAGGATGTAGCTCAGTTAGTAGAGTGCTTGCATAACCAACATAAAACTCTTAATTCAATCACAAACACTTGCAAGTCCCAACAGTATGCATACCTATAAGCCCAACACATAGGAGGTTTAAGCAAGAGAATCCAAAGTTCTATGTTCATATTAGGTTTCTAAAAAACACTGCACATGAACTTTAGTTTTAGCTGTCCTTCCCTGTGTTCCCTTCACAGCCTGTCTCTTCCCTCTGCATCTGTTCGGGGTTGGTCTGGAGTTGCTGTGTAATAAATGCTAAATTCTGAATTCTAAGGTCTGGTTGCCCTAAGTGAGAGCATTCTTATACATGGCTCCCTTTGTCGTATAAACATTGCTTCCCAATTTAAAATTAATTGGTTAACAAGAGGCTGATGCCTATGGTAGGGCACTGGAAAGAGAAAGGTAGGACTTGAAGTTCAAATGAGGAGTCTCAGGAGAAAGAAGGGAGGAGGATGCAGCCATGAAAGGAGACAGACCATGAGCACTGACTGGATCAGGAGAAATGGACTCTGAGGATAGGCTGATGGAACAGAAATAACCATGGTGAGACTAAAATGGCAAGGAACAAGGAGCATATGGATGAGATATAAATTAGATTAGCTTACAACCTGCCCAATCTAGGCTTACAGATTGTAAACAATATATCAAGATTTTATGTCTTTTCCATGTGCTAGCTAGAATAAATAAATTTTTTCCATCCATCCCTGTCTTATCCTCCTATCCCACTACCCCAACCATCCATAATTTTCTATTCTATTTCCCATTCCTAATGTGGTCCAATTCTCCTGACATTCCCTACTCTTTTCCTAACCTCTGGGGCTATATGTATTGTAACCTGCTTATCAAATACATCTAGCATCCACATTTAATTGAATATATATCCTATATGTCTGTTGAATCTGGGTTATCTCAGAATGATTTTCCTAGGTCCTTCTAATTTTTTAACAATTGAGTAATGTTCATTGTATAACTGTTCCATATTTTTCTTCATTCATTAATGGGATACAGTCTGTTTCTAATTTTTGGCTATTATGAATAGGGCAGCAATGAGCATGGCTGAGCAAATGTTCATATATATGCCCAAGAGTGGTATATCTGGATCTTGAGTTAGATCGATTCCCAGCTATTTGATAAACAGCCACAGTGCTTCTCATAGTGGCTGTACATATTTGCACTCCTATCAGCAATGGATTTGTATTCCCCTTACTTCACATTCTTTCCAGAATAAGCTGTCATTTGATTTATTGATCTTGGCCATTCAGACAGATGCAAAATGAAATCTCAAAGTAGTTTTGATGTGCATTTTCCTGAGGACTAAGTGCTTCTCAGCTATTTGTGTTTCATCTTTCAAAAATACTCTGTTCTGATCAGTATCCCATTTTTGAAAAAAAAAATGGGTTGTTTACTTGATGTCCATATTGTTTAGTTCTTTTTACATTTTAAATATTGCCTTCTATCACTGTGTAGTTGGTAAAAATCTTTTCCCATTCTATAGGCTGCTGCTTTGTCTGAATGATGATGTCCTCTGCCTTACAGATTCTCTTAAGATTAATAAGAAGCCATTTATTAATTATTGTTTTGGAGACCTGTGTTTAGAAAGTCTTCCTATATCAGAGTGTAGTGAATTCCACTGTCTCTTCTATTAGAGTCAGGATATTTGGTCTTATGTTATAGTCTTTGATTCACTTGGAGTTGGGTTATGTGCAGAGTGATATATATGGAACTATTTGTGTTAGTCTACATGCAACCATCCAGTTAGCATAACACAATTTGCTGAAGATGTGATCTTTTTCCAGTGTGTATTTCTTAGTTCATTATTATAAATTGGGTGTTCATGAGACTCTGGACTCGAGTCTGTCTTCATCTTTAACTTTATTCCATTGATAAAGGTATCTGTTTTCATGCAATATCATGCTGTTTTTAAAATTACTATGTGACAACTCTAGCTGTTCTTTTATTATTCAAGATTATTTAGTTATCCTATGTGTGCATATGTGTGCATGGGCATACATATGTGTGTATTTCCATATGAAGCTGAAAATTTCCCTTTCATGTTGTGTGAAAAATTTTGTTGGAACTTTGATAAGGATTGCACTGTGTTGAATTTGTAGATTCACTTTACATTCAGATTGCAACCTCCTCTTTCCCCTCTCTCGCCTTACAAATCCATCCCTCCATTTTTCCCTCTCTCCTCTGAGAAAAGGAAGGCCTCTTAGGTACCAACCCACCCTGGAACATCTCATTCCAGCCAAACAAAGTGTATCCTCTCCTACTGAAGTCCAGTCAGGTAGTCCAGTGTAGGGGGCCTAGGTCCATCTCTGCATGTTCTTCGATTAATGATTCAGTCTTTGTGAAGCCTCATGGTCCCAGGTTAGTTGACCTCTTTTTGTGGTGTACTTAATTCCTCTGGTTAGATCACTTGTATATCCCACTCTTTGACAAGACTCTGAGCTTCACATGCTGTTTGACTGAGGGTCGCTGCATCTGTGTTCATCTGCTGCTGGGGGAAGCCTTTCAGAAGAGAGTTATGCTGATTCAAACATAGCAGAGTATCATTAATAGTATCAGGGGTTGACTCTTTCACATGGAGTGGGTCTCAAGTTGGGGCAGTCATTGTTTGGTCTTCCTTCAGTCTCTACCCATCTTTATCCTTGCACATCTAGTAGGAAGGAAAAATTTGGGGTTGAAGGTATTGTGGGTGGGTTAATGTCCACCACCCTCTGGAGGAAGTCTTGCCTGGCTAAAGAATCCTGATATCTAATCCCCTGCTTGTAGTAATCCCAGCTAGTGTACTCTCTTAGACTCCCCATTAAACTCCTCATTCCAGGTTTGCAACTAGTCCCTGAGATCTGTCCCCCCCCCATTTATTTCCATTCTCACTCACAGTGCACTTCTATGCATCTCTTTTCACATTTGATAAGGCATCCCAGTTCATCCCCCAACTCTCAACCAATTCCCTCTTTCCGGCCACCTCTAGTGATCTCTCTTTCTTCTTCTGAGTACATCTACACATCCTCTCATGAGCCCTCCTTATTACTTAATTTCTTGGGTCTGTAAATTGTAGCATGATGATCCTCTATTTTATGACTAATGTCTACTTATAAGTGATTACATACCATATGTGTATTTCTGGTCTGGATTACCTCATCAGGATGATATTTTCTAGTTCTATTCATTTGCCTGCAATTTCATGATATTCTTATTTTTACATGAATATATTACATTGTGTAGATGTACTACATAGCTTCATCCATTTCTTCCATTGAGGAACACCTAAATACTTTTGTTTCTAGTAATTAAGGATAAAGCCACTATGAACATAGTCAAGCAAATGTCCTTGAAGTATAGGGGGTATTTTTTGGTATATGCCAGGAATGATACAATATGTCTTGGGTAGAATTATTCCAATTTTCTAAGAAACTACTAAATTGATTTAAAAACTGCTTGTACAAGTTTGTTACTCCTAGCAGCAATGGAGGAGTGTTCTCCTTGCTCTTATATCCTTGTCAGCATGTTCTGTCACTTAAGTATTTGGTATTAGCCATTTTGAAAAGTGTAAGATGCGTTTCAGATCATTTTGATTAACATTTCCCTGATGACCAAGGACACTGAACATTTCTTTAAGTGCTCTCAACCATTTGAGACTTGTCTGTTGGGGATTTTCTGTTTAGCTGTGTACCCCATGTTTTAATTGGATTATTTTGTTTGTTGATGTCTAATTTCTTGACTTGTTTATATATTTAGTAAAAACTTTTCAGTTTCATGAGATACCACTTATTAACTGTTGATCTTAGTATCTAAGCTATTAGCGCTCTTTTAAGGAATTTGTTTCCTATACCAATACATTCAAGTTAGTTCTTCACTTTCTCTTCAATTAGATTTAGTGTGTCCAATTTTATGTTCAGTCTTTGATTCACTTGGACTTGAGTTTTGTGCAGTGTGATAGACATTGGTCTATTTGCATTCATCTACATGTAGACATCGAGTTATACCAATACCATTTTCAAAGATGCTTTCCTTTTCCCATTGTATGGTTTTGGTTTCTATATCAAATATTAAGTGTCCATAGCTTTGTGGGTTTATTTTTGTATCTTTGATTGTATTCCATTTTTCAACCTGTCTATTTTTATGCCAATAGCATGAAGTTTTTATTGGTGTTGCTTTGTATTTTAGCTTGAAATCAGGGATGGTGCTACCTCCAAAAATTCTTCTATTGTACAGGATTATTTTTATCTACCCTGGGTTTATTGTGTTTCCATACTGTGTTTAGAATTGCTCTTTCAAGTTCTATAAAGACTTGTGTTGCAATTTTGATGAGATTTGAATTGAATTTATAGATTGTTTTTGGTAAGATGGCCATTTTTACTATGGTAAATCCTACTGATCTATGAGTAGGGGAGATCTATCTTCTGATATCTTCCTCAATATTAGGAGTATTCCCTAATTTCATTCTCAACCTATATATTGCTTATATAAAGGAGGGCTAATGAGTTGTTTTTTGTTTTTTTTAGTTGATTTTGTATCCAACCACTTTGCTGAAGGTGTTTATCATTTATAGGTAGAGTTTTGGGGATCATTTATATTTACAGTCATATCATCTGCAAATAGCAATATTGTGACTTATTCCTTTTCCATTTGTATCCTCTGATCTCCTTTAGTTGTCTTATTGTGCTAACCAGAATTTCAAGTAGTATGTTTAATAGAAAGGGAGAGAGTGCATGGTCTTTCTTGTCCCTGATTTTAGTGAAATTGTTTTAAGTTTCTCTTCATTTAATTGAATATTGTCTACTGGCTTGCTGTATATTGGTTTTATTATGTGTTCTGGATTTCTCCAACACTTCTACATGAAATGGTATCAAAGACTTTTTCAGCATTTAATGAAATGTTTATATATTTATTTTCTTTCATTTTGTTGATATGGATTACATTGATGGCTTTTAGTATATTGAATCATCAATGTATCTTTAGGATGAAGCCTACTTGGTCATGTATATGACAACTTCTATTTCTCTAGAGGTTATGAGACTATTTAGATAGTTTCATTTTTTTTAACTTTTATAAAGTGGTATCTGCCAAGAAAATCATTCATTTTTCAATTTTGTAGAGCATAGACTTTTACAATAAGACCTAATGATTTTTTAATTTCCTCAGTGTCTGTTGTTATGCCTCTTTTTTCTTTTCTGATGTTGTTAATTTAAATGCTGCCTCTCTGCCGTTTAGTTAGTTTGTTTAAGAGCTTATCTTTCTTGTTGATTTTCTTAAAGAACCAACTCTAAGTTTGTTGAATTTTGTTGATTTTCTTAAAGAACCAACTTTTGATTTATTGCTTTCTTGGTTTCTAATTCATTGATTTCAACTCTAAGTTTGATTATTTTCTTAAGTTTACACCTTTTGGGTGTTCTTCATTCTTGTTTTGTTTTGTTTGTTTTCCCTAGAGCTTTCAGGTGTACTTTTAGTAAGCTAGTAATATAGGAACTCACCACTTAAAGCTATGAACTTTCCTCTTACCACTGCTTTCATTGTGTCCCATAAGTTTGGGTATGTTGTGCCTTCATTTTCATTGAATTATACATAGCCTTTAATTTATTTTTTTCTTTATTCCATGACACAATTATCGCTGAGTAGAATTTACCCCACATGGAGACATAAACATAAACTTGTTCTGAAGATTCAGATACTAAATGAACTCACAGCAGTTCAAGAGAACAGCAAGTTGATAGACCTCCCTAACTGACATGCTGGATTTCAAAACACTAGCACAATTAGAAGGTGTACAATCAGTGTAACTTACAATAAATACTGTAGAAGCTGAAAATGGACCCCAGAGGACTCTTAAATAAAGAGGTTGGCAAGCCAAGGACAAGAAAGATTCTGCACAGAGCCTAACCAACCTAAGACAGAAGAGCATTGCTTTTTATAACACATACTTCATGGTGGGTAAAAAGGCATTCTTGTCAGAATGACCTAAGACAGGCTCAGTCTTGTTAATGAAATAAAAAAAGGGAGAGAAGCAGAGAGCCTTTGGAGCTACTTGGCATGAATTTGACATGGGCCAAGTACAAGGAAGTAGGCTTTAAACAGGAATCTGACATTAGGCTAGAACAAAGAGGTAATTTCAGGCGTCGATCTAAATATTATGCTAGAACAAAGAAGTAATTTCAGACGGGAATCTAAATTTTAGGCTAGAACAAGGAAGTAGGCTTCAGACATAAAAATGTCATTGGACTAAGACAAGGAAGTTGGCTTAGATATTTTGGTCATTCTGATAAACTCTTAGAAACAGTGATCACGGAGTGTTTATGGAATTTTATTTAATGCCTTGCTTGTTCTTTGACTATTTGTATTTATTGTTGTGCTTATTTTTTGACTATTTGCATCTATTGCATTGCTAGTCCCTCAACCTAGAACTGACATTAATACTTGCATATAATTAAAATGTTTTTTATAACAAAAACATTTATAGCAAAAAGGAAGAGGGGGAATGGGATACAGGAGTTCTTGGGAGGGGAAATGGGGACATGGGATGACAAATTTAAGTAAATAAAATATCTAATAAAAAAGAAATAAATAAAAAGAGTATTTTCTCCTCTTAGAGGACTTAGATTTAAATCTCAGAGCCTCATGATGGCTCCTGAGCATCTAGAATTCCTGACTTAATTATTGCTCTATTGCTCTAATGAGATATCATGACTAAGACTGCACATGGAATAATGCATTTAACTGAAGTCTTCAGTAAATTAGTCTTATAGATTCAGCGGGTTAGTCGATGACCATCATGATGGCATAGGCCTTGCCAAGTAGACAGAATGTGCCTCTTCTAGAATATTACTTAAAGCTTAGGTAATAAAATTATTTTGTATATGTTTTCATTGGGAATTGGTTCAATATTTCTTCATTTTAATTTGTTTTCATTTTCTTTAAGGGTCTTCATTATTTGCAAAGAGAAGATTTTTTGGATAAAGAATGAAGATTGTATTTATCTCTGGGTATCAGTATGTGCTTGACTCCTTGCCACTTTGCTCCAAATCTTCATAGGTAAGTGCATATCCTGGAATAACTTGCATAAACCAGGCAGTATAAATGGACCATTTCTGGGGTGGTGAATCAATAATGAAGGTAATAGTACAAATGATTTAATTGGGGGAATGTGAAGTAGAAGGGCTGTAGTTATGGAGGGATGAGCCAGATAAAAACAGAAGAGCTGAGAGTAAACTAAGAGCAAAGATATACAAAAGCTCATAAAAAATTTACAGTACAGAGTACATGCATGTCTATGTATAAATACAATACATACTTTAATTTAAATTTTAGCATCTGCACTGACAGTGCTCAATTCAAGTGCAAAAGGCTATCTAAGAAAAATACAAACACACTACTGATGAGACACTGTATACTTCAGAAATAGGGCCCAGATGCTCCTGCCTGGATCTGACTTGAATGTTTCCTCTTTGAGAAGCAGTTTTCATATCAGAAAGTATCAAGGAAATTTTAATGGAGGAGGCAACTAACTACCCTATCCAGCTATGCTGTCTATGAATTACAATGATCAGCATGGAATAATAACCTTAGCAGTACAGTAGTGGCAGTCTCCAATTGGATGTAAGATCAAATGGAAATAGTTACTTGTACTGAAAATAGCTAACAACCCAGGCCTAAAGAAGCCATGAATCTTTTTTATAAGAACCTAAAACCACCACATTGTTAAAAACAAAATTATAATTTGATACTTTAGTATTCCATATCATAAAACATTTACAGTTTTGTTTATTCTTCTGTGTACCTCATTGTCTTTGACATTTCCTGTCATAGTGTATTCCATATAAGATCCTATATTAGTAGGAGAGTCTCTGGTGATAAATTATCAGTCCTTCTCATTATAATTTTGTATAATTAAATAGCTTAGAATTTGAGATTGTCTCAGACTTTACCTCATTAATAATAACTTATTTTCAAAGTAATTAATTATGAGACTCTGTGTATGTATATGAGCATCATCCCACAGATACCGTATGAGGGTGCCAGATCACCTGGAGCTTGAGCTATAGGCAAACGCACAATTTGGGAGCTGAGACTGGAGTCTAGATAGTGGTCAAGAGTAGCCAAGTGCTCTTAACCACTTAGCCATCTCTTCAGACTCCAATCTTTCAATCCTTACATGTATTTCAGGAGTTAATTTTAAAATTTCCTTAACTGGATGTCAACCAAATAATTCACTTTTTATACTAGCCTAAATCTCTGTTATTTAATTTGCTCTTCAAACTTTTATTTTTTTTTTCTCTTCAAACTTTAATGGTGTTTGACAACTCCATCCTCTGATGATCGTATATCCTCTCATTGGGTATTGTTTGTAATTCGTAAAATTTTGTAATTGCTATGAATGACATTGAAATGTTGGATAGTATTTATTTAAGGCTACCATGAACATTGTGGAGCATGTGTCCTTATTATATGTTGGAGTATTTTTTGGGTATACGCCCAATAATGGTACAGCTAGGCCTTTCCAATTTTCTCAGTAACCGCTAAACTGATTTCCAAAGTGCTTTTATCAGATAGTAGTCCCACCAGCAATGAAGGAGTGTTCCTCTTTCTTTACATCCTGGCCAACATCTGCTGTCACTTCTGTTTTTGATCTTAGCCATTCTAATTGGTGTGAGGTGGAATCTCAGGGTGATTTTGATTTGCATTTCCCTGATGACAAAGGATGCTGAACATTTCTTTACTTTTTAATGGAGATTTTATTCATTTACATTTCAGATGTTATTTATCCCCTTCCCTGTATCCCATCCCTCCTCCTCTTGCTTCTATGAGGGTGTGTCCCCACCTATCCACCCACTATCACCTTCCTGTCTTCGAATTCTCCCACACTGGGGCATCCAGGCTTCACGGGACCAAGGACCTCCTCTCCCACTGATGCCCTCCAGTACATATACATGGGTCCCTCAATGTGTGTTCCCAGGCTGGTAGTTTAGACCCTGGGGCTCTGGTTGGTTGGTATTGTTGCTCTCCCCATGCAGCCCTCTTCAACTCCTTCAGTCTTCTCTCTAACTCCTCCATTGGGAACCCATGATCAGTTCAATGGTTAGCTGCAAGAATCTGCCTCTTTATATGTCTCTGGCAGAGCCTCTCAAGAGACAGCTATATCAGGCTCCTGTCAGCATGCACTTCCTGGCATTCTCCACAGCATCTGTGTTTGGTGACTGCGCATGGGATGGATCTCCAGGTTGGGGAGTCTTTGGGTGGCCCCTCCTTCAGTCACTATTCTACATTTTGTCTCTATATTTGCTCCTATGAGTATTTTGTTACTCCTTCTAAGAAAAACCGAAGCACCCAAATTTTTTTCTTCCTTCTTCATCAGCTTCATGTGTTCTCTGAGTTGTATCTTGGGTATTGTAAGATTTTGGGCTAATATCCAGTTATCAGTTAGTACATACCATATGTGTTCTTTTGTGATTGGGTTACCTCATTCGGGATGATATTTTCTACTTCCATCCATTTTCCTAAAAATTTCATGAATTCATTGTTTTTAATAGCTGAGTAGTACTCTATTATATAAATGTACCACATTTTCTGTATCCATTGCTCTGTTGAAGGACATCTGGGTTCTTTCCAGCTTCTGGCTATTGTAAATAAGACTGCTATGAACATAGTGGAGCATGTGTCCTTGTTATATGTTGGAACATCTTTTGGGTATATGCCCAGGTGTGGTACAGCTGGGTCCTCAGTTAGAACTCTGTCCAATTTTCTGAAGAATCACCAGACTGATTTCCAGAGTGGTTGTACCAGCTTACAATTCCACTCACAATGTACAGCATCTGCTCTCAGTCATTCGAGATTCCTCAGTTGAGAATTCTCTATTTAGCTCTGCATTCCACTTTTTAATAGGGTTATTTGGTCCTCTAGAGTCTACCTACTTGAGTTCTTTGTATATTTTGGATAGTAGCCCTCTATCAGATGCAGGATTGGTAAATATCTTTTCCCAATCTGGGTTACCATTTTGGCTTATTGACAGTGTCCTTTGCCTTACAGAAGCTTTGCAATTTTATTAGGTCCCATTTGTAGATCTTTGATCTTAAAGCATAAGCCATTGATGTTCTGTTCAGGAAGTTTTCCCGTATGCCCAAGTATTTGAGGCTCATTCCCACTTTCTATTCTATTAGATTCAATGTATCTTGTTTTATATGGAGGTCCTTGATTCACTTGGACTTGAGCTTTGTACAAGGATATAAGAATGCATTGATTTGCATTCTTCTACGTGCAGACTACCAGTTTAACCAGCACTATTTGTTGAAAATGCTGGCTTTTTCCCACTGGATAGTTTTAGCTTTTTTTTTTTGTCAAAGATCAAATGACCATAGATGTATAGTTTCATTTCTGGGTCTTTAATTCTATTCCATTGTTCAACTTGCCTGTCTCTGTACCATGCAGTTTTTTTTTTTTTTTTTTTTTTTTTTTTAATCACTATTGCTCTGTAGTACAGCTTGAGGTCAGGGATGGTGATTCCCCCAGAAGTTCATTTATTGTTGAGCATAGTTTTCACTATTCTGTTTTGTTTCTTTTTTTTAATTCCAAGGGAATTTGAGAATTGCTCTTATGAAAATTCTCTATGAATTCTTATGAAATTGCTCTATGAAGAATTGAGTTGGAATTTTGATGGGGATTGCATTGAATCTGTAGTTTGCTTTTGGTAAGACAGACATTTTAGTAATGATTTGTGCTGTTAATATATTCTTGGGATTTCACTGTTGCTCTTATCAAATGAAGAACAGCCCAAAACATAATGACACACAAATATCTTTATAACATCATGAAAATATACTTAGATCAAAACATTTACAATTAATCTAGGTATTTTGGTATCTGGCTTCAACAGACAACAATATTTTCAATTATAAAGAAGCATGTACACCCAGGGAACCTGGTAGGGGTGCTTGTGGAAGGACTGTAGGATAAAAGGGGAATTGCAACTTCATTAGAAGAACAACTTAGGCTAGCCTGACTACACAGTTGTCCTAGAATCTAGACTATCAGCCAAGGAGTATACCTGGAAGGATCCATGGCTCCAGATACTTTATATAGCAGAGGATGGCCTTGCTTGACAGAAATGGGTGGGGAGGCCCTAATTCTGGGGATGTTTGATGCCCCAGCATAGGGGAATACTTGAGAGGTGGGCAGGAGAGTGTGGGTGTGTGTGGGAGCACCCTCATATAGGCAAATGGGAGGGGCAAGGACAGATGTGGTACGGGGGGTTGGCAGAGAGGTAACTGGGAAGTGGATATCATTTGAGATGTAAATGAATGGAATACATAATATATAGCATATAACATATAACACATATATCACATATATTACATATATCACATAATCACATATATAACATATATAATATATAACAACATATTATAACATATAATAACATATAACGTGACACGTGACATGAAACGTGTAACATGTAACATGTAACATGTAACATGTAACATAATATATAGTATATAGTATATAGTATATAGTATACAGTATATGGTATATAGTATATAATATGATATATGATATATGATTGATATATGGTATATGATATATGATATATGATTGATATATGATATATAGAGAGAGTAGAGAATAGAGTATACAGTATACAATATGCAGTATACAGTATACAGAATACAATATACAATATATAATCCATATTCAAGATATAAGAATGTATTTAGAAACAATAAATTCTTTTATAAATTAGACAGCATATCATAAATGAAAAGAAATGTAATACTGATATGTATACACATGACTTTTCATGTCATTATCATTTAAGTGGTATGAAAAATAAAATTTATTTGAATTTGAGTGAAAAAAAGAAAGTAATTATTTGTGCTGTTGATATATCCTTGAGATTTCACTGTTGTTTTTATCAAATAATGAACAACCCAAAACATAATAACACATCTTTATAAATATAAATATAAATATAAATAAAATATCTTTATAATTTGAAATTCTTATGAAAATATACTTACATCAAAACATTTACAATTAGTCCAGGTATTTTAATTCTGGTTAGCATAGGCAACATTATTTTAAATTATAGGGAATCATGCAAACTCAGTCCATTCCTTAAGTGGATATATTTTGGTGGGTTTTGTTGTTATTTATTTTAAGCTTTAGTCTGCTTTTACTTAAACACCCATAAAATGTCTTTATCTTCAGAATGCTTAATAGCTGTACTGAGCAGTTTAGTATAGGGACCTCTGGCTCTTATTTTTCCTGTTCATGGATGACTCTAAACAGTGTCTGGGGAATTGGGCCCTAGCTTATGGCAAAGTGTTATGTCACATCTCTGCTGGAGTTCACCAGATAGTGATTGGGAAAACTACCAGCTAGAGATTGATGTTCTTTCCTAGAAATTAGATGTGTATTAAAACAATCATCAACCTTCCATCAAGCATAACCCATTCCTTCTACAAGTACATCAAAATTCCACTGGCGATGAGGTGTCCAGTGGTATCTGCTATCATTTCTGAAGAAGTACTTGTAAGGAACATCTTGAGAATTGAGACTATTGCCACAAGTTTTCTAGCTCCACTGGGGATCTCTCCAGAGTCTTTGCTATCACCTCCCGACAGTACCCAGTGGGATCTTCAGGTTTTTCTCTTCTGTGGGTTATTCTATGGGTCTTCCTTGTGTCAGTTTTCCAGAAATGCACCTGAGTTTGTGTACCTGAGTGTTTAGAACGACTAGGTGTTTTATTAGTCAATTAAAGAAACAGTCACTCAATACTGTAAATAGGGGTTAAAACCAGGGAAAGTGCTAAGTGCTGCTGTTTTACTCCCTCTCCCATTATTGAGAATGAAGTACTGGCAGGAATCCCAGAAGGTAAAAGTATTCCTGGCGGCTCTTTTACCTTGAGAGCATTTGTTAAGTGTCTAGTTTTTTTTACTCAGTCTCCTGGGGCATGAAGACAGAAACAGCAGCCCTCACTCATACACACTTTAGAGTCTATAAGGAGAATCTTTCCCTAGAAAGCTGGTACATAAAGTTTTATTTGTCGCTCTAAAAGTGAGCCAGAAATAAACTCATGCGCACCCCTTCCCATCAGGAAAGTGATCCATAAACTCACCTTTTCGCTAAGCAAATCTAAAGTTGTACAACCCCAAGTAGAGTTATATAAATTATAATGTGGGCTTCTGTGCTCTCACTGGCCAGATAGACATATACATGCAAATAATTGAATGGAAACTACCATTACTCGTGTACTACATGCAGATACTTAACAGAATATAAACAAGCAGCTCCAAGGATGGAAAACAAAGGAATCAGAAATAATTGAACTGGTAGAAGACCAAAGCAGACAAGAAAACTGATTAAATATTTTAACTATCAGTACATTGTATAACATTTCACCTTTTTTTTTTCTTAAAAGATTACAATAAGCTTGAGATATTATAAGGAGACTATCATACATTATAGGTTTGGAATGACAAATGAAAACAATACCCACTTTAAATAGATACCAGATAATTAAAATATACAACTTCAATAGCATGTACTTTTGAACATTGAAATTTTTAAAATTATCTACACTTCAATGAATAAATGTACAGGAATACATTGAGTATTAGAATACATTTTAATTTTAGAATTTGAAACTCTGTGTATATATGTGAAAAGTCCACACTATTTATTAAAACTGACAAAAGCACAAATATATGCATATTCTTTCTCTCTTTCTCTTTTAAATGTTTAACTTGAAGCAAGATACACATAAGAAACAAATATATGCATACATATAAGCAAAAAACAGAAATTACATAAAAATCTCAAATAATATTGAAGATAAAAATGGAAAATGCTAGAGTAATTGATATAAGCAAATAAAACAAAAAAAAGATATGACAAACAACTCTGACTAATACATTTAGAACCATATAAACTTAACAAATATCTTTAAGTGTAAATGTATAACTGAATAATAAATTATAGGATTGAAAACATTAGAACAATAACAAAGAACAGTGTTTTAACATAGAACAATCAGATAACCTTGGATTGTTGATGAATTTTACTGACAATTTTTATTGTTGGTAATTCCAATTTAATAATATGTAACCCAAACCCTGCCAGACACAGGCATTGCCTTACCACAGGCAATGCCTGCCAGATGACCATGTAGGCTACTTGTGGACTTTCTCCACTCACTATTACATCAGATCAAATGATTAGAGTTTCTTCTAGTGTTTAAACAGAGTATCATAGGCAACTTTTACATCCCCTGGACCATGCATCCTGTGAGTCCTTTGTACCATCTCCACCAGCCTCCAACACCAATAAGCATCACCTTGACTGCCCAACACACCTCACCCCTGTGAAAATACCAGCAAATTAGGCCTGTAAAACAGGCAACATTAGGCTAGCATGATCTCTAAATATCCAGACAGAAAACAAGAAAAAAAAAAAAAAACCTCCAACATAACCAAGTAAAACCCAGAAATGAGCACCTCAACCTATAATCACTCCAAATCAGAATTATTAGTGTGAAAACATAACCAACAGCCAGTGCAAAAAGTCACAACTAGAGCATAGCTATCCTAACACAGTAGGTCCTGAATGTTCTGACATAGCTGAAGTACAAGAAAAAAATGGAAATAGAAGCAATAAAGAAAACACAAACTTAGAGAATCTGAAAAAATATGACAGAAAACATCTAGGAAACCTGGTAACCTATGAAAAGACTAAACCTAAGAAGAACAGGAATAGAGAAAGAATAATAACAGCTCGAAGACCCAGATATTTCTCATTTAAAAAAGGAGATGCCTAAAAAGGTACAAGAACAAAACACTACATAGTTTGGGCCAGAAAATAAAGTCTCTCCACCACGTAATAACAAAACACTATATGTACAAAACAAAGAAAGAACAATAAAAGCTGCAATGGAAAATGTCCATGTAGTATATAAAGGCAGACCTATTAAAATTACACTTGATTTGTACAGGCAACTTTAAAAGCCAGAAGGGCAAGAGATATGCTGCAATTTTAAATAGCCACAAATGGCAACCTAGATTACTATATCCAGCAAAACTTACTATCTGAAAATGGAGAAAATAGGATATTTTATAATAAAGTCAAATTTAAATAGTATCTGTTTACAAATCGACCCATACAGAGAGTGCTAGAGGAAAAGTCTGAACCAAGAGTGTTAACTACACACACACAAACACAGAAAATAAATAATCTTATATGAGTAATACTGAAGGAAATGAAAACACACAACACACACACACACACACACACACACATACACTCCACCACTACAAAAAATAATGGAATGAGTAATTCTTGCTTATTAATATCTCTCAACATCAATGGCCTAAATCAGTATATTAAAAAAATTGACCAACAGAATGGATATGAAAGCATGACCCATCCTTTCGCTGTGTAAAGAAATAAGCCTTAACGTTAATGATAGACATTACCTCAGGGCAAAGGAAAAACATATACCAATCAAACAGACCTGAGAAGCAAATTAGTATAGTCATTCTAATATCTAATTAAATAGACTTCAAATGAGAATCATTCAAAAGAGATGGGGAAGAAACTTCATACTTACCAAATGAAAAAAAATCTACCAGGATGATGTCTCAATTTTGAACATCTACATCTCTAATGCAAAACTACCTTTGTAAAAGAAACACTGCTACACCTTAACTCACACACTGACCCTCATACACTGATAGTGAGAAACTTCAATACCCATTCTCATCAATGGACAGGTCATCTAGATAAAAATTAAGCAGAGAAATGCTGGAGCAACTGATGTTATAAACCAAGTGAACCAACAGATCTAGCCGAGAGTCCACCCAAACTCAAAAGACCTGTTTATAAGTAACTTTCAGAATTTTCTCCATAATTAAACACACACTTGGATCTAAAACATGTGTAAGCAGATGTAAGAAAATTAAAATAAGCCCCTTCATCCTATCATGGATTAATAATGGATTATCAATAATCCACCATGGATTAATGTTGGATTTTAGCAACAGAACAACAGAAAGTCAATAAATTAATGGAAATGGAACAACTCTTTACTGAAGAAAAAATGAGTCAACCACTCCTGTAATGGGCAAAGAGACTCCTTGTTTGTTGGTGGTGTTGTTCTTTTATCAGTCAAAGACAGAGCAGCTGGCAATCCTTTGTTCATTTTAGCTTGAAGCCTGGCTTTGTGGACAAAGCCTTCTTATGCCTAGGAGTCACAAAAAAAAAATCAAACCAAATTGAGTCAAATCCAGGCTGTGCAGCATAGAAAGAAAACAGACACAGACCTGTGTACTAGATACCACCTACAGTCCTGCCCTCCAGTACACAGCACAGGCAGGGCATGGGCACCTGTTTGCTGCCCCACCACACAGCATGGATGGAGGAGGTCACCTAGGGTTCTGCCAGCTGCATAGTCAGCCTGAAGTAGAAGCCACTCAAACAACAGTATGTGGTGGTCAGATGGGAGAGAAAGAGAAGTGGAGCATCGTGAGAGGGGAGCAGAAGATTTGATGGTGGAGATAAATAGCCTGTTTTGGGGTGGTCAACCCTGCCACCTGGGACCATGGTGAGGTCCCAGCTCCAGTGTCCACTGAAGGCCATGTTTGAGTCTGAGTCTATAACCACAATAATCTTTTTGAGTTCCACATATGCAAATCCTCTAAAGGACATAATACCAAAAAAAAATTAAGAATAGGAACCTATGAGTCTCTAAATATACCAAAAATTAGTAAAAAAAAAAAAAAAAAAAAAAAAGAAGAAGAAGAAGAATTACTTCTTGCTACGTATGCTTACAGACATAGCAACTTGCAGGAAACCCTATGATAACTTCACTAGTCTAAAATAAGTTAAAATTAAATATCAAGTGTAATTTTGGATGTGATAGTTTGAAGGAAATATATTTTATTAGAAGGTATTCTGACAGCAAGGTAATAGTTATTATTGAAATTAGTTATAACTGGATATATTTAACATATTTTACATTTTTTAAAATTTTTATTATTTTTATGTATATGAATTTTGCCTGTATGTATGTATGTATATGTATGCATGTGCATTATAGGCATAGAGTGCTTTCAGAGGCCATAAGAACACATTGGATCCTCTGGATATGGAATTTGTGAATAACTATGAGGGTTCTATGAAATAGCTGTCGTTCTATGCAAGAACAGCCACTGCTCTTAACCACTAATCCATTTCCCCATGCCAGAATTGTAATATTTAATCATCGCATTGCTACTTATGTTTATGAGATTTAAAATCTGATTATCTGATAACATGTGTGTAACTGCCACCAAGAAGAAGAAAAAGCCACAGATCTTTTCTAGAATGACATCAAACATATGCTATTTACTAGTCCTCCATATATTGTTAGTATTTTAGTATTGCTGTGAGTTTGTAAACAAACAGTGAATTTTATATCAAGTATTGTTTTTCACTTTCAGATAACTTTCCCAGGAATTCCTTTTAATAGTCATTGTACATTTTTTTTTCTTTTGCCATTGATCAAGAAAAAATCTCATTGTCCCTAAAACAACATCTGCTGAGACAGATTTGTCCTGTGGAGAGAGTTTCCAGATCTGAATTGCACTGTTCAAGCCATTGTCAGTATTCAACTAATAGCTAGTTCCATTTCTAGGACTATATTTAAGTGTTCATTCTTGATTCAAGTTGTCTTGTTCCAAACACAGAAGTGAATTTTTAGATGTCCTAGCTAATTTTCGAGTCAAAATTATAATAACCCACTGCCCAATGCGACAAGAATTGACCTCTGATTAGTAACCTGAATGGTATGTATAATATTATTTTAAAGACGTGTTTCCTCTTGTTCACACATATTTCCTCCTTAATGGAAGTAACTTGGAATGTCTTTATATAAGAGATATTGCTTCACTTCTGGTCATATGAATGCATACTCAATGATTACTTTGCTGTGTATAAAAATGTTACATAAATAGTGAGTACTGTATTGCAGCAATGAGATCCAAAATCAGGTCTGAGCACCATATCAGGTTGTTCACACCTGCCTGTAACTGTAACTATTGGGAATCTAATACCCTGTTCTGGCCTCCATCCTCACTTGCACTCATGTGCACACATGCCCACATAACTACACATAACTGATCATAAAATAAATCTTTCAAAACAATGAATATATGAATTAATATTAGGATAAATAAGATGCTAGTTAATATTTCAAAGGAAGCACTGCAGATAATAGCTTATGACCATGTTAGACAATTTTATCTGTGACACACTAACTTTTCCTCATGTTACCTAATATCCAGAGTAATAACAGACAGACGGTAAATATGAATGTGAAAGACGGGATAATTTAGCTTTATGTAGGGGAAGCCTAATAGGCTCTTCAAATAATCATCCTATTAAATTTAACAGCCTACTTGAATAAGGTAATTTAATTTAATGACAAATGCTTTCTTGGCTCATCTGATTTATAATATGTTCACTCCACAATTTGTACTCTTAATTTTTCACTAAATAAGATAAAATTCAGAAAGAGCTTCTATATTTACTAAGCTCTAAATGAGTAGTTTGAGTTATAAATGGGAAAACAAAGCTCTCAGTTCAGTTTTGGGATTTTTCACACTCAGCAGCACCTGTATTGATATGCTTTGGCTGCTGTAACAAAATACAGATTGGGTACATCGCACAACAGAAGTCAGTTTGTCAACAATGTTGGAGGCTGAAGGCTGAGATCAGAGCTTGAGAAGGTTTGAGTTTTCCTGAGATATCTCTCTTGCACATGCAGATGGCTGTCTCTCACCGTGTCTTCACATGCTTTGCTCTGTATTTTGGCTTCTTTGCATCCTCTTCTCTTATGAACACTGAAGTAGACTGCAATAGTGCCCTACCCCATAACCGGACTTTAACTGAGACTTTAAAGGTCTGATCAGCAAACAGAGTAAGACTATGGAAACAGGGGTTCTAGTTTCAATATGTGTACTTTGATACTGGTCACAATTCAGTCCATGACATTCTTATATATGCACATTTTAAATTCAAGAAGAAAACATATAAATGGTTCTTTGACTTTTACAATCCTTTTAACAACCCCTCTTCTACAATGATTCCTGAGCCTTAGTTGCAGAAACAAGTTTTAGGTGTATTAGTTGAGACTAGGCTCTGTAACTCCACATTCTGATTGGTTGTGACTTTCTGTAATGATCTTTATCAATTGCAAAGAGAAGGTTATTTATTTTTTTAATGAGAAATGAGTACTACATTCATCTCTGGGTAAAGGAAAAATATTTGAATGTAGTGTTTGCTTATGCTGTTTTAACAAAGTAGCAGATGTAGATTCGTCTCCAAGCTTATGAATATAGTAGACCTGGATTGTTTCTTGATTTCTGGTATTAGACATGGTTTCCTTTTTGTTGAGGAGGACATAATTCCAATTAGAGAGCTGTGGGTCATGTTCAAGGTATTCACGACTGTTACATCTTTAGGGTTACCATGCATTCTATTCATTATTGTGATTTAT
This sequence comes from Mastomys natalensis, assembly GCA_021653895.1. NCBI lineage: Eukaryota > Metazoa > Chordata > Mammalia > Rodentia > Muridae > Mastomys > Mastomys natalensis. Next base: position 580,707 of record JAJTUV010001802.1, read on the forward strand.
CAGTGTCATAGTTTAGTAGGACTAATGGTAGCTTCCCTTCTATATTGGATGCTGATTTTTGGTATCATGGAACCATGAATTCAGAAAGGAGACATTCAGATCTTCCCTGAGACAGGTTCATAAAATAACATTATATAGATTTATAAGATTGTATTCATTTTATATAGTTAGAAAAAATATATGTATGATATATTTGGCCTCTCATCTCCCTTTCCAGTCAAAGCCCTCACCCAAGTTTTCCATTTTCCACTTATATCAGACTCATCCCTTCTGAAGCCACCTGGGTGGCTATATTTTCCTGGGTTCTCTGGTTACTCAGTTTTATACTCACATCTGACAATCTGGGATAAGAAGAACAGATAAGAGAAAATACATGATATTGGTCCTTCTGGGAGAAAGAAACTAAGGGGAAAGTATATAATAAAAATGCATTACAAAAATTAAAATAAAAAAAATTCCCAAACCTAAAATACTCCATACTACATGAATAGAAGGTTAGTACCAAGATTCTATAGTGCCAAGATCCTGAGTGTGTGTTCATGTTAAAAAAAAAAAAAAAAAAAAGAAGGCATCTAGTTTTATGGTTTTCATCCTGGCAGGGATGGTTCAATATTTGAAAATCCATCAACATAATCCACTGTATAAACAAATAAACAAATCACAAGATTATCTCATGGCATGCTGAAAAAGCCTTTGACAAAATGCAACACCTTTTCATGTTAAAAGTCTTGGAGAGATAAAGAATTCATGACACACAGCTAAACATAATAACAGCCAACATCAAATTAAATGGAGAGAAACTTGAAACAATTCCACTAAAATCAGTGACACTTTCTCCCTATTTGTTCACTATAATACTTGAAGTTCTGGCTATAATAATTAGACAACAAAAAGAGATCAACTGGGTACAAATTGGAAAAGAAGAGGTCAAAGTATCGCTATTAGCAGATGATATGATAGTATATATTATATAAGTGATCCCATAAATTCAGAGAACTGCTACAGCTGATAAGCAACTACAAGTGACTGCATATAAAATTAATTCAAACAAATCAGTAGCCTTCCTTTGTAGGAAGGATAATCAGGCTGAGAAAGATATTAGGGAAACAATACCCTTCACAATAATCAAAAATAATATAAAATATATTGGTGTAACTCTAACCAAGCAAGTGAAAGATAACTTCAAAACCCTGAAGAAAGAAACTGAAGAAGCCTCAGAAGATGGACAAATCTCTCATGTTCCTGGATTGTTGGGATTAACATAATAAAATGGCCATCTTACCAAAAGCCATCTGCAGATTCATTGCAATCCCATCAAAATTTCAACACAATTCTTCAAAGACATGGAAAGAACAATTCTCAACTACATGTGGAAAACCAAAAAACCAAGGATAGCAAAAACAATTCTCAACAATAATAGAACTTCTGTGGGAATCACTATCCTGGAACTCAAGCACTGCTACACAGCAATAGTGATAAAAATCCCATGGTATTAAAACAGAGATAGGCAGGAATATCAATGGAATAGAATTGAAGACCCAAAAATAAACTCACACACCTATGGTCACTTGATCTTTGACAAAGAAGGCAAAACCATACAGTGGGAAAAAAAAAAGAATCTTCAACACATGGTGCTGGTCTAACTGGCAGTCTGCTTATAGAAGAATGCAAAATCAGCATCCTTAATCATCAGGGAAATGCAAATCAAAACAACCCTGAGATTCCACCTCACACCAGTAAGAATGCCTGTGATCAAAAACTCAGGGGATAGTAGATGTTGGTGAGGATGTGGCGAAGAGGAACACTCCTTCATTGTTGGTGGGATTGCAAGATGGTGCAACCACTCTGGAAATCAGTCTGGCAGTTCCTCAGAAAATTGGACATAGCATTATCTGAGGATCCAGCTATACTACTCCTGAGCATATACCCAGAAGATGCTCAAATATATAACAAGGACATATACTCCATTACGTTCATAGCAGCCTTATTTATAATTGCCAGAAAATGGAAAGAATTCAGATGTCCTTCAACAGAGGATTGGATACCTAAAATGTAGTACATTTACACAATGGAATATTACTCAGCTATTAAAAATAATAATTCCTAGGTAAATGGATGGAACTAGAAAATATCATCCTGAGTGAGGTAACCCAATCACAAAAGAAAACACATGGTATGCACTCACTGATAATTGGATATTAGCCCAGAAGCTTGAAATACCCAAGATTTACCTCACAGACCATATGAAGCTCATGAAGAAGGAAGACCAAGTGTGAGTGCTTCGGTCCTTCTTAGAAGGTGTAATAAAATACTCAAGGGAGCAAATATGGAGACAAAATGTGGGACAGAAACTGAAGGTGGGGCCAACTGGAGACCATTCCCTGGATATCTATCCCATTTGCCTTCACCAAAGGTAGACACTGATGTGGATGTCAGGAAGTGCATGCTGACAGGAGCCTGATATAGCTGTCTCCTTAGAGGTCTGCCAGAGTCTCACATATTCAGAGGCATATACTCACAACTATCCATTGAACTGATCAAGGGTTTCTCAATGGAAGAGTTAGAGAGAAGACTGAAGGAGCTGAAATGGTTTGAGGCCCTGTGAGGAGGCCAATAATACCAACCAACCAGAGCTCCCAGGGTCTAAACCACCAGCCTGGGAGCACATAGGGAGGGACCCATGACTCCAGCTGTATATGTTGGGGAGGATGGCCTTGTCTGCATAGCTGGGAAAGGAGATCCTTGATCCCATGAAGGCTGGATGCCCAGTGGGGGAGAATTCGAGGGTGGGGATGTTGGGGTGGGGGTAGGTGTGGGCACATCCTCATAGAAGCAGGAGGAAGGAGGATGAGATAGGGAGTTTCTGGGCAGGGGTGGGGGGAAGGAAATGGTGTAAAGGGATAACATCTGAAATGTAAATAAAATATCCAATAAAAAATTTTTAAAAAAAGAAAATATGGTTCATTAACACAATGGAATATGATTCAGCTATTAAAAATGAGGGCATCATAATTTTTTAGACAAATTGATGGAATTAGAAATATCCTGTGTGTGGTAACCTAGACCCAAAAGGATATGCATATGGGTGTATCCAATGATAAGTGGATATTAGCCCCAAAGTAAACAATGTGCATGATACAACTCACAGACCATAAGAAGTTTAACAAGAAGTAAGGCCCATGTGAGGATGTTTCAATCCCACTTAGAAGGAGGAACAAAATAATCAAGGGAGGCAGAAGGAGGGAGGGACCAGAGTGGGAAAGGGTAGGGTGAGGGAAAAGAGGAGCAGAATCAGGTATGTGGGTAGACAGGCTGAAGCATAGTGGGTCAGGAGAATTAATGAAAATATGTAGCTGAGAGGGGATTGGGGACAGGGGGAACCTTTAGAAACTCACAGAGACCTGGGATGTGAAAGGTTTCCAGGACTCAATGGGGATGACCTTAGGCAGAATTCCAAACAGTGAGGAGATGGAACCTGAAGAGACCACTTCCAGTAGATAGACAGGGCCCCCTTAGTAGAGGGATGGGGTCCCTCACCTGCCTTCAAAATTTTTGACTCAGAATTGTTCCTGTGTAAAAGAAAAAAGGAACTAAAATGACACATACATCAATGGAAAGGTCATCCATTGACTGGCCCAACTTGGGATCCACTTCACAGGTGGACAACAAACTCTAACACTATTACTTATGCCATGTTGTGCTTGCAGACAGAAATCTAGTATGACTGTCCTCTGGGAGGTTCTACCAGCAGCTGAATGAGACAGACGCAGATACTTACTGCCAATCATCAGACTGAGGTCAGGGATATCTATGGAAGAGTTAAGGGAAAGATTGAAGGACATAAAGGGAATAAACCCCATAGGAAGATCAACAGTATCAAGTAACCCAGACTCTTGGGAGCTCTCAGAAACTAAGCCACCTACCAAAGAGTATGCATGGGCTGGCCTGTGGTCCTGGGCACATATATACCAGAGGACTGCCTTGTCTAGCCTCAGAGGGAGAGGATGCACCTAATCCAGTAGAGACTTGATATCTCAGGGAAGAGAAATTTGGGAATTTGGGGGTATGAGGTAGGGATGGATGAATGGGTGAGGGGGAACACCTTCTCAGAGGCAAAGGGTAGTGGGTGAAGAACTCTTGAAGGGAGAACAGGAAGTGGGGGTGATATTTGTACTGTAAATAAATAAAACAATTTAAAGAAAAAAAGTGTGAGGAATGGATTTTAGGTTACAGCCTTGCACTTTGGTGCATGTCAAAACTGCAACTCATGGAAGGCTAAGGAAGGAGAATTGGTATAAGTTTGTCATCAGTCTGGTCTGGCTGAGCAATACACACAGTAGTATTATCTCAGAGAAGAAGAGAAGAAGATAAGAAGAAGGAGAAGGAGGAGGAGGAGGAGTAGGAGGAGGAGGAGGAAGAAGAGAAGAAGAAAGGAATAAGAGGAAGAGGTAGGAGGAAGAGGAAGAGCAAGGAAGAAGATGAGGAAGAGGAATAAGAAGGAGGAGGAAGAAAAGAAGGGGTGGAGGAAGAAGGAGGAGGAGGAAGAAGAGGAAAAAAGGAGGGTGTGGAGGAAGAGAAGGAGGAAGGAGGAAAAGAAGAGGAAGAAAAGGAGAGTGTGGAGGAAGAAGGAAAAAGAGGAGGAAGAGAAGGAGGGTGTAGAGGAATAAGGAAGAAGAGGAGGAAGAAGAAAAAGAGAAGGAGGCCAAAGAAGAAGGAGGAGGAGGAAGAAGACAATAAAACAATTGCTATGCACAACACATTTCATAAAATTCTCTTTTAGGTAAATTTCATAGGACCAATGTTTTGATCTTGTGTAAATTAACTTTCAAATTAATTCATCTTTTAAGTATAGGCCTATCCTACAAAAATGATCTCTTATGCAGTTTATGCATTTTTAATTCTACCTATGAGTCTTTATAATGATATGATATATAATGTAATATAGATAATACAGTTTTGTATCATTTGCTTTCTTAATTCCCTTGCTGTTGTTTGAAATGTTCTTATTTGTCAGAAATGCAGTGTTATTAACAAATGATATTCTGTCTACTTGGTTAACTGTAATTAAACTTGTCGCTATAAGTGATTTTCACCCAAGATTTCGAAAAATACCCCAGTAATAATCAAACCTATAAGAACATAAGTGAATATATAGTATAAAATACATCCCATGTGATAATATAAATTTCAGGAGTACTAATCACAATGTGTTTATCATCAATGAGGATATACAGATGATTTAACAAACAAATACAAATCAGCTTATACAGTGTTGTGTATCCTAAAATACTTATTGTTCATCTAATAACTACCCGAAAACATCACTCTCCAATATTAGTTCTACCAAGTATTTTAATTATAGTTTGGGAGAAGATTTACTGTGCCCCAGAAATTTTGTTTTTCAGCGTATATTTCATAGTAGGCCTGAAATGAGTTATCAATACATGCTGAGACCTCTGACATGGGAAAAGTCGAATATTGTTTCCAGGATCAACAGGATTCAGATTTTTCAACTTTCAGTCTCATTGTACATAAGGGATTTGTTCTTGTTATCCTTCATCTCTGCTACTCTAGCTATGTTTACATGACAATCAATGTATTTTCATTCATAAGAGGGTTGAATAGAAAGTAGTGATGTTCCCTAGGTCTATGTCTTTAAACTGAGATTCTCACATTGACGTCTGTGGACATCTCACAGGCCCCGGAAAGAATAGTTTTTAACCAAAATTTATATCCACATTGATATCACATGACCGAGAGCAAGCCTATTGATTTCTACAGGTACAAATCCATAGTGGCTTATGATATACATGTTAGAATTTGCATGGGGCTAAGGTGGTTCAAAAGGGCATTCATCACCGGAGTGAGCCAACTCAGAGAAGACCATGAAAGGAATCTGGAGTTTACCAGATGCCGGGCTCTTCGCTTTCCAGGCAGTGAGCAGGGAAGTATCAAGAACAGGATAAGGCTGATGTTTGCTATGGACTCCCTTCCTTAGTAAGCTGGCACTCTGGAATTCACAGTGTAGCTCACTAAGGATTCATAATGTTTTAATAAGATACAGTAAACATCTGTGAGAGAAGATCTGCTCAAACGCTGTGTTTTTCTGACACATTCATAGTATTTCATCTTCCACTTCTCTAGTTGTCTTTTTTTTGGAACCATTACTTGATGCTAAAGTGAGACTTAAACATGTCACTCATAAAGGGCAAAATACAAGTTCATTATCCATATGGTCAGAGTCTAGCAGGATACTTCTTAACAGAATGTACTTGGATTCTTTTCAAATTAAACTATTACACAATTAAAGACACATGAGCAGAAAATATTGATGGAAATACATAAATTAAATTGTAGTTACAACACAACTTATATGTTTTCGTTAACAAAACAATTTCAAAGGAAGGACTTTTAAGCAACACTTTTAGTTAAGTGAGCTCATTCATTGATCCATTGTTAAATAGATTCATTCATTTATTCTTAAATAGATATGTAACAAGTATCTATTAATCAATTTTATTATAAATACTTGCTCCTGCTTAAAATAAAAGAAGATAATTGATATTTACTTTTGTTGGTAATAACTTCTAAATGTTACATAGAAGTGAATGGGAATGATTGAATGTGCAGAGCTTATTAAACCTGGGCACACTAGGTATGTATGATGAATAAAATTGTGTTGTCTATGAATTGGAACATAGATTTCTAATATATTATCTTTGAGAATATGGGTGTGTAAAACGCTCTAAATAAATTGAAGTGAAATTATTTTGAGGGTAGAGGTGATTTTACAAATAAAATGTCTAAGAAGTACTCACACATAAATCCTAAATAATTAATTAGTGTGTGATAACACTCCAGAATAGACATTGAGGGTGGATGTGTATACCAAAGTAAGTTAGCTGTTAATTACTTGAAAACTTTTTTCTTTTTTTATTGGATATTTTATTTATTTACATTTCAAATGTTATTCCATTTCCTGGTTTCCCCTTTGCAAGCCTCCACCCAATCCCCTCCCCGTGCTTCTGTGAGGGTGCCCCTCAACCCACCTACCCACCACTCTAGCATTCCCGTATACTGGGGTATTGAACCTTCACAGGACTAAGGGCCTCTCCTCCCATTGATGCCAGATATGGCCATCCTCTGCTACATGTACAGCTGGAGCCATGGATTCCTTCATGTGTACTCTTTGGTTGGTGGTTTAGTCCCTGGGAGCTGAAGGGGTTTTCAACCACATAGGAAGAACAACAATATCAATCAACCAGACCTCCCAGAGCTCCCAGAGACTAAATCATTGCTGACAATTAAAGCTATGAGACTAAACATATTTGAAGCAGAGTAGAGAGTGCAGGTACAAACACATTTAGATTTGCAATTTGACTGTCATGTATTTCATTATTGCCTATTACATAGATGTGATGGTTAGTATGTGCTTGGCCCAGGGAGTGGCACTATTTGGAGGTGTGGCCTTGTTGGACTCCTAGCTGCCTGGAAATCAGTATTCTGCTAGCAGCCTTCAGATGAAGATATAGACCTCTCAGCTCCTCCTGCACCATGCTTGCCTGCATGCTACCATGCTCCGCCCCTTGATGATACTGGACTGAACCTCTGAACCTGTAAGGCAGCCCCAATTAAATGTTGTCCTTATAAGAGTTACCTGGGTTATGATGTTTGTTCACAGTAGTTAAACCCTAACTAAGACAGAAGTTGGTACCAGGAAGTAGGGTATTGTTGTGGTAGGCCAGACCATGCTTTTGTTTGGAAAAATGTAGATTTTGTGACTTTAGATTTGGAAAGCAGCTGAATACTTTAAGTGAGGCTTAATGGATTATTCTCATAGGAATATGGAAGACTTTGTTGCTGAGAGTGATTTTATCATTGGTTCTAGTGGCTCAGAGGAGAAGAATTTTAATATGTGGCCAAGAGACTGTTTTTGTCATATTTTGGTGAAGAACAGCAATGTGGAAGTATAAGCTGAATAAACCCTTTCCTTCCCAACTTGCTTCTTGGTCATGTTTTGTGCAGGAATAGAAACTGAGACTAAGACAATAGGTAATATTAAAAGGTACTATGGGAGTCTAGAGATGGCTCAGCAGTTAAGATCACTTGCTTCTCTTTCAGAGGACCTGAGATAAACTCCCAGTGTTCTTCGGGAGGCTCATAATTACCTGTAACTTGAGATCCAGGTATTTGAGTACTCTGTTTGACCTCCAAGTGTATCCACACTCACATGAAGACACAAAGACACAAAAATATACAAGAATAATAAAAATATTTTTAAGTGAAAAGAAAGGAACAAAGAAATACATATGTACTTTAAAAGCAAAAATAAATGAATTTCAAGAATTGGGAAAGTGTCAACATTCAAATTTGCTGTTAGACAGATTCATTAAGTGTACGATAAAACCTGTTTTATGAATTAGCTGTGTAAACTTTAAAAAGATCAGTTTCAATGAAGTAATAGCAGTTGACTCTGACAGTTTTACTTTACGGGCAACTTAAGAAGGCTTTAGGTGCTGGGGCTGGCTTGCTTTATTTATTTATTTATTTATTTATTTATTTATTTATTTATTTATTTATTTGATTCAGTAAACTGTTAAATTGAATTCATATGGAAAGTCATTCTCGGAAAATGTGCCCCGATCATACAGGCAGGGTTGTAAATTGTAACTTTTATTTTCTCATCATGAAAGCCCTTGATATAAATAAAAGCTTCATTGATCAGATATAAAATTACAACATTAAATGTCAGATTCAGTTAAAAAAAGTGCTTTTGGACAGGCAGACTGCAATGAAATGAAATCGCCTTTGCCAGGCATGCAGATCTCTAGAGTAATATATTTACCACAATATCGTCTCCCGTATTTCATGATTCATCTAGAACCATGAAATTATTTCTAGGTTTAAAATTTTGAGAGGTCACAGAAGAGCAATGAAAAGCTGAGATTTATCTGGTAACGTGCAGTATAGTATTGCTGAAATAAGTTTCCTCTCAGAACTAATTGTCAATTTTCAGTGTTTTACAGAAAGAAATGAAGATATTGATCCAGGGTCCACAAAGTGTCAGCCTCCTTTGCATGGCCTTGGTCTTAAGAATCTGGAGATGTTCTATGACTGTGCTTGCACTTACACGCAGTTCTAGCAATCTTTGAACAAACCAGGAAACCTAGCTGATTAAAATGAGGAGTACTTAAATGCAGATTTTGTTTGTTCTTTTCCTTACTCTCTGTTCAAGTCTCCTTTCCCACAGTTTCACCTCTGAGACACTGGACACAAATTTTCCATGCAAGGTTAGGTATTGTGGTTCTCAAAAATCTTGTTTAAAGCGAGCAGTGGCTTTCTTGGAAAGGATAGCTCAATGTCAATGATACATAAATGCTGATCGACTTAGGTTAATATAAAGTGAGTATTAATAATATACCATCCCCTGACACAATAATAAATTCTGATTGATAACTTGAACAATTCAGTTTTATGTTTTATAATTGCATTATTTTGTGTTAATGTATATTTTATATATCTTAGCAAGTACTCAGGCTAAACCAATAGAATTTACCTGCTCTGCATTTGTAGGTGTTTGAATTTATTTTTTAATGTATACTTTTTCAAATATAACATAAACACAATGTAAAAATGTCACAAGAAAGAGGAAATGCAAGTAAATTAGGCATTTTTTTATCAACTTGAAGACCCTCCATTGCATTATTAAGTTTTAGTCATCTTATACTTGTATCATCTTTTATTTATCCTGTAAAACTATATGTGTATTTATATGTGTACATATAAACACAGTTTACATAGTGTTTTGATATACATGGCTGAGTGATTGCATCAGGGTATTTCATGTATGAATAAACTCACATAATTTTTAAAATATTTTTTAAAGATCACCCTTGTTTTCAAATATTCTATTGATTGTTTCATTCATTTTCTGCAAAAGTTGTTTGTGTTCTGAAAAGTCTTGTTTGATTCCTCATTTTTATTATTAATTTTAAGTTGTTGTAATTATAATAACATTGTCCATATTAACTATTGCAATAGTCTTCAATGCATATATACTTTTTCCTAATGTGTATGCTTTCATTGTACAAGGTACTCTTCTACAGAACGAAGGTTGCCTATAGTCCATGTGATGCTCAGACCACGACCACCGTTCTTTCCATAACACTTACCCTTCCTCTTCTCACTTCTCTGTCTTCTCTTTAGCCCTGTTTGTTCTCCTACATAGATTTGCTTCTACTTTTTATGATAGATAAATCATAGCTACCAAAGGTTTAGGAGGATAGTGCTCAAGTCACTGTCCTAAGGTAAGTATTATATATTAGAAATCAAAATAGTTCCCTGCCAGTGTATAAGCTGGTCCTTATTATTTCCGAGATCTTTTGATAGGACCTATTTTATTATTGCTGGACTTTATTGAATAATTGATTCTATCTTCATTTTAACTAGAATTTTATTATTTTTAAATTACTCTTTGGCCGTGAACTCTTTACTGTCTCTTCCATTGAAAAATCACACTATAATAAAAACCATTAATTTATATATTCAAATATAATTATTTCAGTGCCATATTATCAGCTAACAGTTCTACATTTCATAGATTACAATTTTACTTTTTCAGGTAAACAAAGGAAATATACATAATCTTGGTGGGAGACTGTTCATTGGCTAATGATGTATGGTTAGTGTACAACCTTAATAAATATATACTAGTAACTGTGCTTTAATTTAATACTAAATTCTTTACAGGATATCTTGAATGAGGTCTTTTCATTTTGTTCTACCTAACTTACTGTCATGTCCTTAATTATTGCAGCATATGTTTTGTGTCTTTTTGGATATATTAACATCTATCATATAAGCAATATATAAGTAATCATATATCATATAAGTAATGTTCTGTTGATCTATACCCATATCCATTTCTATATCTACCTGTATCTCTTTCTATCTATCTATCTATCTATCTATCTATCTATCTATCTATCTATCTATCTATCTATCTGTCTGTCTATCTATTGAGAGGGAGAGAGAGAAAAAAAGAGAGAGAGAGGGAAAGAGAAATATTTTTTTTTACACTTGGCAGGTTTAGTATTTCAGTATTTTGGTGAGGTAGGAAAAAATATCATTGTTCACTTTCATATCACTCCTGTACTGACAACTGTGGACTTTCTCCCAGTCTTTCATCACAGGCCCCTTATTATATGATAATAAAATCTATTGAAGTTTAAGAAAATTTTAAAAGTGTATGTAGTGTGGTTTCTCCTTACATAATCATGTATGTCACCATTAGAGGACAAGTTTGTGTAAGGCAATGAAAGACTGACATAACAAATATTACCAAATTCTATGTTCAATATATCCTGTTTGTATATATTTATGAGTACATAATAAACTTTAATTTATAAATTAACCATAGTACATTTTAAAGATAATATCTACAATACAATAGAATAATTATGCTAATAAATAATACAAAGTTATACAAATAAAGTATTTCTTCTAAAACATTCTGGAGGTTACCCCCAACCTTCTACCTCCCAAGGTTGCATGTTTTCATTCTTTTTGCTGTCACTCAGGGCTTCAGTCCTTTTCCCTTACCCAATATCAGGTCAGGTTCCCCTCTTCCCCTACACCTCATCCACTATCCCTCCCATGTCCCTCCCTCACTCCTTACCCACTTGTGATTGCTTTCTTCTCCCTCCCAAGTGGTACTGAGGCATCCTCATATGTGTAGCTGAACTATTCTTGCTGGGTTCTAGTAACATGTGACTCTTGCTAACTGATGCTCACATATCTCTTAGTTATCAGTCTTCACTTTGAATATAAAACACTGATCAGTTTTGGAACCCTTGAGCAGCAAAAACCACACTGATATTTGAATTGTCTAAAGTATTTATGTATTTTTCTATTAAACTGTTAAGCCATGGATGTTGTCCGGAAGAACTCACAGCACCTTTGGTTATCTTCACAAATTCAAGACAGTTGAAATTTTCAGCATGGAGCAAGATTACTAGTGAAATGTAACCCTATCTGAGGAACTATTGGGAATTCATGGTTATTGGGAGAGAGAAAGTCAACTTTGCTGGTGCCACACTAGTATGTTGCCCATGCCCACAGTATGACTCCATGCTCATGTACATATAAAGCACTAATTCCAAATAATGGAATTTAACCCACAATAATAAAATAGGGTATGAATTTCTGAGGAAGAAGTGATGAACGCTTCTTTTGAAAGATATAAAGTGAGAAAAAAAGGTTGATATGCTCAAAGATATATTGTATACATGTGTGAAATTCTCAAAGAATAAGCTAAAATGTTATTTTTGAACGGGTATACTCTATGCTGTATTCATTTATTAAAATTTCCAACTAAACAACAGTCTTTCACCTCTTTAAAGATTTATTTAAATCTGTAGATTATATAATGCAGAGAAGTTGATAATGTTGAAGAACATTAAAGAATAATTCATGCTTATGCCATTTATGCTGTGATAACTATTAAAATAGTTATCCTAATTATATTATAAATACATTATTCAGTTACATTCATAAACAAAATTCAATATTCTTTGTGTGTTCTACCCTTTTTAGGCTTAGTGTATTTTGTGAGATTAACAACATATTTGTATTCTTATCAATATTTATTTTATTCAAAATTTGAAAACTGAGATAAATATTTATTCACTTATATTTTGAGAAAAATATATCCTAGAAAGTTCTCTAGAGTATTCTCTGGCTGCAGCCAGTAGTCACTGAAGTGCTAATAATCGGCCTCATTATCATTAGGTTGGTTGTCTATGGTTTTGTGTAAACTTGAAAACTAAGATATAGAAAATAGTTTCTTTTGTACAGTTATTCAAACAGAGTTGTGTCAATTTTAAAACATCTTCTATGTCAAATCTTCCATATTTCTTACTTCTGGGATTATATTTGCACTTTAGTTTTTACTTAGCATGCATTGTTTTTCTATTGTTGTCTTATTATTTATATTTCTTCCTCATATTCATTTTACTGCCATGTAATATTGTCTTAATATTTATTCATTATTGACTGGGTTACTTTCATAAGTTGCTTTGAATATTTCAGATAAATTTTGCTCTTTGACATAAATGAAATAAACACAACTATGTATTTTTTTTTTAACTCTACACTTTGGTAAACCTGTAGTTCAATGGATTTTTTTTGTTCCTATTTCTTTTTGAAACCACCTTGGCTTTATGCTTATCAATTTAGTAATGGGTATTTTCCCTTTTGGATTTCATACAGTTAGGTTTGTTGATCATTTTCAAAGAATCTTCCCAGGTCTTGAATTTCTATTTTATGTATCTGTTTTTTCTTTTTCTTATTGAAACAGTTCTCTGGTCAGGTTGGAACTAACCATATAGATCAGTCTAACCTAGAATTCACAGGAATTTCATACTTTCTGCGGTCCAAGAGTAAAGGCATCATGTACCACATCATCCTCATTTTGTGTATCTCTTTATGGCAATAAAATTTGCTGTATTAAATGAATCCAACTTAGTAATTTATAGACATTGCATCATTGCCATTTATTATAATCCCCATTACAATGAAAGTACAAAGCAAAACAGAAGATTAATATCAATATATCTTAACTCTCCCTTTTTGTGGACATGTGGACATGCCTTTCTGTTTTCCTTAATGGGTATTTCAACTTATTTTAGGTTTTTTTCATCTGAATGTCTGCTCCTGTTCGCTTCTTGCTTTAATTTAAAAGTTATCATGCATTGTTTAATCAGTGAGTATATATACATAATTTGTAGCCCGGGATGACTTTATACTCCCTGTAATTCTAAGGGTGAATTTGAACATCTGATCATCCTGCTTCCAGTTCCCCAGTTTTGGGATTACAGGATGATGTCACCAAGCAATGTTTATGGTGCTATACATTGAACCCATATCTATTTTTTCTCATGGAAGAGAAGCACTCTACCAATGAGCTACTGTTCCAGCCCCAATATTTAGTTTTATAATTAAAACGATCAAATATATATTGCTAAAATGAAATAATTAGTAAGGTAAATATTCATGGGAAAAAGAAGTATTCTGTTTTTGAGATTTGTACTTTTCACCTTTTTTTCTGTTGGGTAGTAATTTGCAAAAAAAAAGGGATTATTTAATGTTTCAAATCATGTTAAAAAACCATCATGTGCCTTTTGTGAATTTACTAAAAACATTCCTATGTGACTACAGAATATATTTGATGGGCATAAACATTCTTATCTAGTATTTAAAAATACTAATTACCATCTTTGTGTCTACATCATATGATATTATTTAGACTCACTATATTCTTAATGTATTGATGACAAAATGAACATTTTGTAGAAAAATAAGCAGTAAGTTTAAGTGAATTATTTAATTTTTGTGTCATAATTCCTAAAATATTATCAAAAATCATATTTCGTCACTAAGTTATAATGGATTTATAGAAACAGACTTTTAAAAAAGATGGTGCTCTTTCTTCAAAATATTCATAACTAAAGCCTGAAGTTATTTGAATTCTTTTGACTTTTTAAATAAGATTTTATACAAACTCAATGAAATTAAAATATGTCTAACCATGACATATATTTTCCATGTTATGTTTTGATGACTTTAAAACTTTTGAATACTCTCTAAAGATTTAAAACATCTCTTAAAATTTGATAAACTGTATTCCAAGAACTCATTGACCATAGGAAAAAATAATAAGCATATTTCAGTTATTTATTTAACTTGTTACTTTGTAATACCAAGTGTCAGCATAAATACTATGCAAATGAATCTATTAAAAAGAATATAATGAAGATGTTTTTAAAATGGCACACTTACAATTTTAGCCTCTGTAAATTTTTTGGTAGTACAGAAAAAAGTATCTTGTAATTTAAACTATTTTTCTGAGTGTGTCAGCAGGAGTGGAGTTCATTAAGTTGATATAGATCTTTTCCCAACCTTAACCAGGCACACATATCAGTTTAGCAGACTATTTATGTGGCAAATTCACTGAAACTGCTTACTTAATATAATGTGCCATTCATGCTATCTATTTCAAATCACATGTTTGGATTCCCACACAACCTAAGATTCAATCTCCTTTACTACAATTTCAGCAAATTTTATCTTTAAATATAAATCCTGAAAATGAAATAGCCTGGATTTTGAATTTGCAGTCCCACAAGAGAAAAAGCAATATGATATGTGATATGACAGCAACCATAAAAAATTAACCAATTAGAATAGTGAATAAAAATGATAACCTTATTTTGAATTAGGTAGATATTATTTTTATGGCACTAAGAACACATATTTATTTCTTTGACTTTTTTATTTTCATAACAATGGAAATATAATTTGTAAATCTTCAACTAAATATTTTTATATTCATACATTCATTTTAAAGCTGTACACTTTATTTTACTTAAATTATTTGTTCAATAATGTATACATTTTTTCTCCTCTTCCGGATAAACAATGTAAAACAAAGCAAAATCACCCAAATCTCACCACATTGTCTGTAAGTTTCTCCATTGTCAGTTGTACATATTAATTTTCTTTTTTCTCTATTAGTTAATTCAAAACTATTTGGAATCATTCCTACAGTTAATTTTTACAAGGATAGACTTTGACTAAATACTCTTTCTTTGGGTTTATTTTAGGATCATGAATGTTTCCATTTTTTATTATTACTTTTATATTTTTATAGTATAGTCGTTACCTGCTCCCTGTCTGCCTTCTCACAGTTCCTCATTCTGTTCCTCTTCTGCCCAGTCTACAAGAAGATGTTCCCCTCCACTCCCTTCCAGACCTTCGTACTTCCTAGGCCCACAAGTCTCTCCAGGGTTAGGCATACTTTCCATCACTGAGGCTAGACCAGGCAGTCCTCTGCTGTATATGTGTCAGGGGTCTCATATCAGCTAGTGCAAGCTTTGTGGTTGGTGAGAGATTTCTGGGGCCCAGGCTAGTTTAGACTGCTGGTCTTCCTATGGGATCACCCTCCTCTTCAGCTTCTTCCGGCCTTTCTTTTATTCAACCACAGGGGTCTCTTGCATCTGTCCATTGGTTGGGTAAAAGTATCTATGTCTCTATCAGTCAGTTGCTTATTGGGTCTTTCAAAGGAAAGCTGTACTAGGCTCCTGTCTGTAAACACATCATCAGGAATAATGTCAGGCCATGGAGGCTCCCCTTGAGATGGATCCCAAGTTAGACTGGTCATTAGACTTCCTTTTCTTTAGTTTGTTCTCCATTTTTGTCCCTGCAGTTGTTTTTGACAGGCACAATTCTGGGTGAGAGTTTTTGTCTGTAGGATGATAACCCCATCCCTCCACTAGATGCCCTGTCTTGCTACTGGAGGTGGACTCTACAAGTTCCCTCTCACTACCTTTGGGCATTTTATCTAATGTCCTTGAGTCCTGGGTGTCTATCACCTTCCAGGTCTCTGGTACATTCCAGAGGGTCCTCCCTTCTCCCACACTCTAAGGTTGCGTATTTCCATTCATTCTGCTCACTCTCAGGGCTTCTCTCCTGTTCCTGGTTCCCAATACCTGATCTTGTTACCCCTTTCCCCTCCCTTCTTCCTCCCAGCTCCCTCCATCCTTCTATCTCGGTGACTGCTTTCTTCTCCCTCCCAAGTGGGATTGAGGCATCCTCACCTGGGCCCTTTGACTTGTAACTTTCTTGAGTTCTGTGGATTGTATTCTAGGTATTCTGTACCTTTTTGGTTAATATCAAACTTATTAGTAAGTACATACCATGCATGTCTTTTTAGGTCTGAGTTACCTCACTCAAGATGATATTTTCTAGTTTCCTCTATTTGTATACAAAATACCATCTTTTGTATACAAAACAGAGGAACCTCAAGAATATAAGACCTAGTTATCTTAAAAGCCATGAAAATTTGTTCTAGATAGAACTAATGTACTTATAAGATCCATGGAAAAGGCTTTGATCCATTCAGAGAAACATGGATGCATTCAGTGAGGATTTAGCTTTTCTTGTAAGTTTTTCACACCTGAGAACAGCTTTTTACATGTTAGCAATCTGGTAAAATTTTCAAGGCAAGCTCTTGCTTTCAATACTTTGAATAGTTTCACAGTGGAGAGAAACCTTATGTTTGCAAACATTGTGGTAGTTTCTTATATGTACATGGTTCCCAAGAATACTATTAAGGGATTCACTGAGAACAGAAACAGCATTTGTTCAAACAGTGTATAAAATATTCACAATTTGCAATAGCTTGTAATACCATGAAAGAATTTACAATGGAGAAAAATTCTATGTAAATGCCAATTTGTAAAGCCTTTACTTGGGATACTTCTTTATGAAGATGTGAAAGAATTCACAGTTGAGCTTAACCTAGTGAGCTCAAGCTATGTGGTAAATCCTCAAATAATCACAGTTCCTTTTAAAAATAATCTTAGGAAAAGATGTTTTCTTTTTTTGTTGTTTTAGCTTTTAAAATATTTATATTAGAATAAATACATACACACATTTAATTCAAGGAATATAACTAGTATTTTATACTGATTTTCTAAATATTTATTTTGACTACAATTACATAGAAATTATACTTCCAGTGTTCAAAATACTATGTACTTTTGAAGGTGGCCCTTTGAACTTGTAATGCATTCCTGATGCTACATCTTAAAGTACATCTTGATGAAGACAATTATGTTTGTTCTAATCTGCTTGCTAAGAACTAACGACAGTGGCATGTTCCTGCCCAATTCAGAGTCCTTAGTTCTTTTTACCTTTCTCATTTTTGGTTGATCATACTTTTCATACTAAGTGTATTTGTAAATAAAACAAATTTTGCCAAACCCGATATGTCTTTCTTTCATTTGTAGGAAGCAGAAGACAAAGATTTGCTCAGGGAATACAGTATTAAATTACACTCTAATTACTCACATGTGCAAATTTAACACATCGCCCAAGATGTTTTCAGATAACTTTCTTTGTTAATATAATCTTAAAACTGTCATTCAAAAGTAATATAGTAATGAAGTGAGTAAAAACAATGTGCAATTTGGCCCAAACATTTAACTACAGATTCCAGAGTCCAGAAAAGTCTTTTACCTTTCTATGGCCAGTAGCAGGATGAATTAAAAGCCTGACTATTAGAGAGAGTATGGCAAGATGCAAGATGACAGCCAGAGCCCAAAGCATCTGAATGAACCCTGCTGCAGGCTACACACATTCAATACAGGACAAATGTATACAAGATAACAAAATGGGCTTTTTAATCAAGGAGCAAGAAGAGTGGAGAATAGAAAGACGAAAGCCAAAATTGCAACACCAGGGACTCTCTACTCATCAACTCATCGATTCATCTGTAAAAGCATAAAAGGAAGCCTTGTCTATTGGCTAAACTCCAGCTTGTCATTAATAATGAAAGGAGCTGCCTTTCATTAGAGATTAAAAGGTAGGCTTATACAGAAACAAAATGAGTTATTTGAAAAGGATAATAACCATGAAACCAACATGAAAAATTGAACAATCTACGAATAGGAGGGAAAGCAAAACTGAAAGACACTTTAGGACAACAATTAAACAAACATACTAAAAGCCTTGTTAAATATCCCCAGGGCTAATAGGCAGAATATGAAAAAAAATGTACTTATAATAGAGACTTGGGCATACTAGAAATGAGAATCAAATAATAATAAAAAATTAGGTTGCCCTATAAAGGAAGTCATATCTTTATACAATACAATATAGTAAGGAAGAAATTAGCTGTGTAATATCAAAAATGTTGAAAATATAGTTTTATGTTAATATTTCTTAAAAGTAGAGAAAGATGCCAGATGTGGCACAGAGATATATTTCTTTAATCCCAGCACTATGGTGGAATAGACAGCTGATCTCTGTGACTTTTAGGCCAACCTGATTTACAACAGAGTTCCATTCCAGTTAGGGATACATAATGAGACACTATCTCAAAAAAAGTTCAATAAATAACAGTTTTAATAACTACATGCGACCTTACTGTAAGAAACACAGAGATAATAACTTTATTACCTCATTAATTTAATCTGCTGGACATTATATGTTGTCTAACCCGTGAACTCTAAACACTCTGGATATTCATGGTACCTTTGGTCACTCAAAGTAAAACTTTTACGTTTTATTCAGGGACTGCTTAAAACTAAGTGTAATTTTAGATCCATACACTCTCATAAAAAGCTGGCTTCAGTCCTTCTTAGAAGGAGTAACAAAATACTCAAGGGAGCAAATATGGATACAAAGTACAGGACAGAAACTGAAGGAGGGGCCGTCTGCAAACCATTCCACCTGAGTATCCATCCCATGTGCAGTCACCAAAGGTAGACGTTTATGTGGATGTCAGGATGTACATGCTGACAGGAGCCTGATATAGCTATCTCCTTAGAGGTCTGCAAGAGTCTGACATATTCAGAGGCAGATGCTCACAGCTACCATCAAACTGATCATGGGGTTCCCAATAGAGGAGTTAGAGTGAAGACTGAAGAAGTTGAAAGGAAAACAACAATACCAACCAACCAAAGCCCCCAGGGTCTAAATCACCAGCCTGGGAGCGCTTAGGGAGGGACCCATGGCTCCAGCTATATATGCAAGGGAGCTATATATAAGTGGGAGAAGAGATCCTTGGTCCCTTGAAGGCTGGACGTTGATGTGGGGTTATTCAAGGGTGGGGAGGTGAGGTACGGGGGAGGGTAGGTGGGGGTACACCATCATAGAAGCAAGAGGAGGGGGGAAAGGATAGGGAGTTCCTGGGAGGGAGGGGGGAAATGGGATAAGGGGAGAACATCTGAAATGTAAATAAAATTTCCAATTAAAAAAAAAAGCTGGATGTGGAAAAGGCATTTATAATTCCAATACTATGTTGCAGAAATAAGGAGATCCTAGAGTTTGTTGCTTAGCCTATAAGCTCCAGGTTCAGTGAGAGACCCTGTCTCAAAAAGTAAGGTGTAGAGTCACAGAGGTGACACTTTGTGCTGACATTTGTATGATGATTACATACAGTTATGACCACTCACACACACAGACACACATTCATGTATTATCACATACATGCACATTCACATACACACAGAGCAAGAAGAAAACTGCATTCATCTGATTTGTTCCACAGTTCATTTACTTGAGTTATTAATTAGTATTTAACTATGCTTTATGTCATGCTTTGTTTATTCAGCCCTCTGCTGAGAGAAATTTGAAGTCTCTGCATGCACTTTGGAGATAGTATACAAAATGTGTGTGTCTATGGTTAAGTTTCCTTTGGACAATATTTTTTCCTTCCTACAGTTGTTGAATATATGTTTTGTTATACAGAAATTTTATTAGAAACATCTAAGCCTTCCTTACTCAATGTCCCATCATATATTTTGTTATTGAAAGATATCTTACATGCTTCTGTTTTGATATAATAGAGCTAGATTATCTATCCATATATATGAATGTTTTTGTGAGAACATACTTTCTGTATCTTATATTTTTGGTTGTGAGCCTAGCCTTTAACAGCTGAGCCATCTCTCCAGCCCATGCTTTCTGTTTCTTAATATGAATATGAAATACTATGAGTTACTAGGTCAGTCACTTACTTGTTCTTGGTTTTTACTGAAACTAACAATGTTAATAATATTTTGATAATGGTTTTACAATTTTATATTTCTACCAGCCATTTATAGAGGTTACTAGTCCCCTATATCCCTTGCTATTCTCTTTGTTATTGTCCCTATTTTAAATTATTGGGCCCTCTCATGGGTGTGCAGTTGGACGGACCTTCATGCTTTAACTGAGAGTCCTTAATGGTGAACAATGACAAACATGATTCTATTGGCTCACATGCAATTTATATATCTCTCTTGGTAATATCTACACTCATGTACACTTGCCTTGGTTATATTAGTAATAGCAACAAAGATTGTGGGGATATAGGAGTAGTTTTACTGAATCTACAATACAGGTTGATGGAAATGAGAAATTTTTAATATCACTGTCTTTTTTATTGATAAATGTGGGTTGCACTTGCATCTAAGCTAATCTGGTTTATTTTTACCATTTATTTCTATTTTCTGTAACTATGAATTCTTTGCAGGCAATTTACTTCTTCCACATTTGCAGCTAAGTATTTTTGGTGTCAATATAGAAGTGTATGTTTTTTTAATTGTTAAAACTCCAGTTATTCATTGATTAGATCATTAGTAAAGTAATTAGCTTTTGTAATAATTAACCTTGTATCCTGCAGTGTTAATATGATTAGTTCTAGGGAGTTTTGTTTTGTTTTGATAAGCTTTTCCCCCATAAATTTTGGGGACAATCATGTCATCTATGAACAAAGATAATGTGATTTATGCCTTGTGAATATACATCGGTTTTATTATAGGCATTTTGTGAACTTCCAGGACCTTGTTAACAGCTCTTGAGAGAAGAGCTATTGCCTCTCCGCTTATTCCAGCAGAAGAGCCTCTATTGTCACAGCACGATATCTTCAGAAATTATTTAATAAATATCCATTATGAAGGTCAGGAATTTCTTCCCTTGGTCCTGATCAACAAATGATTTGACTTAAAAGTTCCAACTTTACAAAAGATGGAATGCATTATTCATTCAGTGGGAAAAGTTCTTTTAGATTTAAATTTGGTCTATTCCTGGCTTACCCTAGTGATCTCAATGCTAGAGAGTGGCAGCATGCTTCAGGTATCCTACAACCACATTACCACAATTATTGTCAACTGATAATTTGTTACTCATCTTTGATGTTGAGTAACATCTGTGTTAAATGAGTGTCCAACATGTAATATTGTTAACTTAAGACAGGCATTTTAGGTCAAAATGTATATCAAGCTGAGGCATATCAGAAAGAAACAATCATTATAATGAGAGAAAGCATCAATAATTTTCTGTGGAATGGGAGACAGGTTCAGGGTTATGTGATTCAGGTTGGTACTGTGTTGGCTTCAGTATGAGACATCCAAGAGCAAAGAAATATTTCTATGTTTTCAGGTATGCATTTGTTTGCACATTTGATAAACTTACAGCATCAGAGTGAAAAAAAAAAAAAAAAACCTGTCTGAAAGTTTCCACTTCATCCAACAATAATATAGTCACAACACGGGAACCTTTGGGCAATCTCAGTGTTCTAAAAATGAACACATAGAGATTATGAATGTATATATGGAAGACAATGACCAGCTACGGGCCTAAATCTTTGGCTCCCTCTTTTCTAAGAGACTGTAATGGATAATGGAATACTATTCAACTATTAAGAATGAGGACATCATGAGTTTTGCAGGCAAATGAATGGAACTAGAAAAATATCAGCCTGTGTAAGGTAACTCATATTCAAAAGGACATGTATGGTATGTACTCACAAATAGGTGGATATTAATCAAAAAAGTACAGAATACCCAGGATACAATCCACAGAACTCAAGGTTGACAAAACAAAGGCCCCAAAGTGAGGATGCCTCAATCTCACATGGGAGGGAGAAGAAAACAATCACAGAAGGCAGAGGGAGGGAGCAACCTGGGTGGGAGAGGAGACAGGGAGGGTAAAATTAGAACATGATCATGTATTGAGAATGAGAAATCAGGAGTGAAGCCCTGAGGGCCAGCACAAGAAAGGAAACACAAGACCTCAGTAGGTGGGGGTTGGAGGGAAGCCCTAGAATGTACCAGAGATCTGGGAGGTGAGAGACATTCAGGACTGGAGGGACCTTAGATGAAGAGCCCAACAGTGGGAAGAGGGAATTTCTAGAGTCCAGTTTAAAGACAGGGCATCAAGTGGAGAGATGAGGTTGCCATCCTATACGCAAAAATTCTGATCCAGAAATTGTCCCTGTCTAAATGAACTGCAGGATCCAAAAATGGAGAAGAGACTGAGGAAAATGAATTCTAGTGACTGGCCCAAATTGGGATCCAGCTCAAGAGGAGGCTTCAAGGCCTGACACTATTAATGCTGCTATGGTATGCTTACAGACAGGAGCCTAGCATGCCTGTCTCTGAGAGGCCCATAAGCAGCTGAAAGAGCCAGATGCAGATATTTACACCCAATCAATGGCGTGAAGTTGGGGACCCCTGTGGTTGAATTAGGAAAAGCTTGGAAGAAGCTGAGGAGGAGGACAACCCCATTGGAAGACCAGTAGTCTCAACTAATCTGGACCACTGAGATCTCTCAGACACTGAGGCACCAACCAGGCAACATACACCAGTTGATATGAGGCTCCTGACACTATGCACAGAGATGTCCTACTCAGTGAGAAAAGTACCTAGTTCTAGAGAAACTTGAGGCCCTAGGGAGTGGGGAGGCCTGAGGGGTAGGGAAGCATCCTCTCAGGAAAGGGGTAGGGAGGAGTGGGATAAGGAACTGTCAGGGAATAGGGAAGGTGCAGACAGGAAGGAGGATGGTGACTGGACTCTGAAAATGGATAAAAGTATAAAAACAAGATAATCAGAAAAAATATGCATGCTTAAAGATGATTTAGATAAGATGATTTAGATACTATGTATAAAATAGTGTAAGATTATTATTTGAACTTTTAGTATTACTTCCGAATAATCCTGTTTATGGCTTATATACTTAGAAAAGCATAGAGAATAATATAATTTTTAAGTATAACACATATTTTTGGAGCCTCAAGCCTTGACTCCTATTTTTGTGTTGAACTACAATTTAAATGTTATTCAACTGCAGACTTAGTCAATAACATCTGGGTACACTCTTTAAATATGTTCTTTTGAGTCATTCCCAGTTGAATTCTTTGCCGAAAATGATTTGTCTTCATGAATAAAATTCTAATCCAAAGCTTAACAAAATACATCAAATAGACTCTTGCAATGAAAATGCCTTTCTTCTTCATTCCTGCAGGTACTTGTTCTCTTTCTTCTGTGCTATGCCTCAGCATGTAATTAAAACAGACCAAAACATAATACAGATGTGCAAAAGTCCAAGTATGAAGCTTAAAGAAAATTGTATCCACCTTTTTACCTGGACACATGCAGCCCATCAGTGAATATCATCTGTTGTTAATTTGCTGGCTGTTATATTCTATTTGTATGTCATCTGCATAACTCCCTCCACCACAATGGATTTAAAGCTCATTAATTTCTGCTCAATATGTTCCTTAAATGTTCACTTACCTCTGTGTGCATGTGTGATATGTGTACATCTGTAGAGATTACAGGGCAGCTTTGGGATGTAGTTGGCCTTGTTTCCATCTTGTTCTAGAGGGGGTTAGCGTAAATTGTAAGAACCAGGCTTCCAGACCCAGGAGTGTCAAGGGATTATCTCATATCAGCCTCCTGTCCCAGTAAGGGACATGGATTTGCAGAGGCTTAGGCTGTTGCATCTGCTTTTATGTGGGTTGTGGGAGTCTGGAACTGAATTCATCAGACCTCACCACAAGCAGTTTCACCCACTAAGCTGTCTTCCCAGCACAGCTTAATTGTTATTGCTTCTTTAAAACCATGCATCACATTGACTGCGTATTAGAAGAAAGAAAGAAAGAAAGAAAGAAAGAAAGAAAGAAAGAAAGAAAGAAAGAAAAGAAAGAAAGAAAGAAAGAAGAGGAGGAGAGAGGAGGAGGAGGAGGAGGAGGAGGAGGAGGGAGGGAGGAGGAGGAGGGGAGGGAGGGAGGAGGGAAGGGAGGAGGAAGAAAGAAAGGAAGACAAAAGAACAGATCACTCCAGAACTACTGCTTAAACACTCTCACAATTTACAAATCTCTAGTAAACCACAAAAATGTATATGCCATGGTGTAAACACCTGTTTTACACTTTGTTTTGCCATGACATACAGTTTTAATTTTAATTAGATTTATAACTAATAAGTTCCCTGAGACAAAGCCATAAAAATGATTACAGATTTCAGACTTAACAATTTTGTATTGGAAACCAACCAGAAGTCTGATACATAGGAGAGGCTAATTCTCCTCTCAGCAGTCATTAGATGCCTGTCGATCATTGTTTAGAGCTTGGACCTTAGAAGATATTCACCTTTTCATGTTAGCACGTTTGTTGATATTGTCAGTTTTCAGGTTGTGTTTAAGCTGCCTTTCAAAGTGGCACAGTATCAGGGCAGACTTCCTGTTCACCTGGCCCTTATAATTTTTCTGCATCTTCTTCTGTGATGTTATCTGAGCCTTCGATATTGGAATTGTGTTTAGATGTACCTATTAGCACCAGGGATCCCATGATCCATTGATCTCTGCATTTCATTTTGTACAATTATAGTGTTCTAGGATGGTCTCCATTTGTGTAAGAGAAGCTTTTTCATTAGAATTAGGGTTTATACTTCTCTGTGGGAGTAAAGATATATTTTACAGTGTGGTTAGTACTTATGATAAACAAGCAAAGTTGTGGTAGTGGCTTTTCTTCCAAGAGCCATATTCTCTGTAACCCAGAGTAATTGGTCAGTCAGGTTTCTAGTACCAGGCATGATTTCTTTCCTGTTGAACAGAATTTCAGAACAGTTAGATGTCTTTTTTTTTTTTTCACTACAAGTGCCACTATTGTGCCATTTGGAATATAGTAGCCTGATGGTTGTTGTTGTAGATCATAGTTCACAGCTAGTTAGGAATATTGTTCATGTCCTTCTGTAATAGTATCTGGTACCATGGAAACTAAACTATAGCAAGGAGGCTTCCAAAGTTTGCTCCAGCTCGAAGCATCTGAGACCATCTTCAGTAACAAGGAATTATTTTGAACCTCTCTGAGTTTTAAACCAAGAGCAATGGTTGTTGTCTAAATTGTTTAGGAGTCGGGCATACTTCTTTAAAAAAAACTCAAATAAAAGTTTCTCATGTCTAACATGGGGTGTTATTATATAATCTATGGCTTTTGTGGGGACTAGTACCAACTAAAGTGGCATATATATATATATATATATCAGAATATTAGTTAAATATGTTTCTTTGAGTCTTTATCAATCAAGTGCATTTTCATCCATTTCTTGATTGTTTTCACCAATCAAAACACTAAACACGTTTTCTTTGCCACTTCCATATCCCTTGTGTCTTGATATTCCCCTCTTAAGCCTCATACTCCATGATCTCTTTATACTTTCTTGATTTCTTCACGTGATATACTCATATCTGAAAGTGTGGAGCAATGAACTACTGATGAGTGAGACCAGGTGCTATTTGTCTTTTGTATCTGGGTTAATCTGGTCAATAAAATATGTTCTAGGTCTACTCATTTACTTGTAAATTTCATGATTTAATTTTTCTTTTTGTCTGAATACTATTTTTCTGTGTATATGTGCCATATTTTCATTTTCCAGTCATTTACAGGCAGATGTAAAATCAAAACTGTACTCAGCTGTTGGCGTTGATATATTTGTATATGAAACAATATTAATGAAGAAATAAGACTATCAATTTGAGAAGCATGGAATAAACATGGGAAGGTTGAAAATAAGGGGTATGGGAGCAGTTGGAGGGAGGAAGTTGTAGGAAAAAAGTATAATTATATTTTAATCAAAATATATTGAAGATTGTACAAACATCTATTTTCATTGGCTTATAATTGATTTAAAATCAATTAATTGTCAGCTCAAGCTATGCATGAAAGGAAGAATTCAAAAAAACTATCTCATGAATGAAATCATGATTATAGAGCAAGAGATAAGACTTAGCCACAAGATTCTGTAGTGCTACTCCAGAGGACCTGAGCAGAGGACCTAGCATTTATTATTGGCGGCTCACAACCACCTTTAACTCCTGGTTCAGGGAATCTAACATCTCTGGCTGGCTAAGAAACATATACTTATATGCATGTACACAGAGACAGACACAAATCTATATATACTTAAAGATAATAAAACCTTAATAAAATAAAATCATGATTTACAACTTAACTATATCCTGATAATATTCACAGACAATACATACAAAATGTTTAATATATATCTCACAATATAAAAAATGCTAAACCAATGTGATGAAAGATGTCTTGGTTTCTTTTTGTAATGTACAATAGCTAGACTTTAAGAATTATCATTGCAGTGAGGGATACAATACAGTAAATAACATAGTGAAAACTGCTACTACTGTTTTATCTCATGGCTGAAAACACATTGTTATTATTTAAGTCAAATGGCCTTTCTTTTGTCTACTGTTACTGATTCCTTTTCATCTGTAAAAATCTCTTCTTGTTAACAACTTATATGATTATTTTGTTATTTTATATCACTTATGATTTAAATAGTTCCATTTTCTGTCAGTCATTAATATTTCCATTGGCTTAATATATGGCACATGCACATCACTAAGGTATCAATGACAAAATAATCTTCCATTTTGGGGTTGCATAAAGAGTATACATTTTCCATAGATAAATAAAAACCGTAAGCAATCTGAAAATTACCAGAGTTCCCTGGAACCAAAGAAAATTGTAATCATCAGACCGAAAATGGAAAGGCAGGCAAGCAAATAGTTATTACAGCCAAGGTTTTTTCACCTCAAGCAAAAGCCATCAGAGTCACAAAATACTAGGGCCAGTTACAGGGCAATTTTGACAAATTGGTGGAACAGGGAAATGGGTCAGTATGAAATTATAAACCTCCTGAAAGTTGTAAGGTTACAGAGATCCCAAATCCTTAGATTTTTAACTCTGTCAACTGACCACTTTCTCCTGATAGAGAACTAATTTTTTTTTGGGGGGGGGGAATCTTTGGCAAGGAATGAAAAGAGTTAGTAGAAATGAAGCTGTATTATTTTCTTTTTTTCTTCCTTTTTTTATATGATTTATTTATTTATTTATTTATTTATTTATTTATTTATTTATTTTTACACTCCATATTTTATTGCCCCCCATCCACCCTCTGACTGTTTCACATCCCATACCTCTTCCCCACTCCACTGTCTACAAGAGGATGTCTCCATCCCACAACTGCAACCAACCAGACCTCTAAACTCCCTGGGGCCTCCAGTCTCTTGAGGGTTAGATGCATCTGCTCTGACTGAACCCAGACCCAGCAGTGCTCTGCTGTGTATGTGTTGGGGGCCTCATAGCAGCTGGTGTATGCTCCCTGGTTGATGGTCCAGTGTTTGAGAGATCTCGGTGGTCCAGGTTAATTGAGACTGCTGGTCCTCCTACAGGGTCGTCCTCCTCCTCAGCTTCTTCCAGTTTTTCCTTAATTCAACCACAGTGGTCAGTAGCTTTTGTCCACTGGTTGGATGTAAATATCTGTATCTGAATCTTTCAGCTGCTTGTTGTATTGTCATGGAATGAACTGAATGCTTTCTATAGAACTAACAGGATTTCTTTACTTCAGGGTTTTAAATTGTTAAGGAAATGCACAGAATTCTATAGCATTATAAAACTGAAAACACATACACATGGCTTCAATGAACATTGGTATAAAAACATATATTTGTTGGGAACCATAATGGGACAAGCTAATAATTAGCAGGTGATCATCCTGAAATGCTTGACTCGGATTATAATCTGCAACAAGTATGCCCCATTCATCAAGGCTGTGGCGGATTATATTTTAGGAATAATCCCTGCTATTAATATGCTTTTCTATTATTATTATTATTATTATTATATATTATTATTATTGAACATATGTAAAATCACTAAGCAATAGCATACTCCTTTGGAGCAGATCTCTGCAGAGTCATGAAGATGTAATGTCTTGTAGTGATGCATTATGGACAAATAGATGACTTCTTAATCTTAATGATGATCCTATAAGAATTCCTAAAATTATATCAATGATTATTTAGCTCTTTTATAGTGGGACTGGTATTAAGTCCTTTTCTGATAATCAATATTCTATGAGAACCTGTCAGTCTCCCAAGTGTCATCTGTTAACAGCACTTAGATAGTAACCAGACTTTGTCCTGCTCAGAGCACATTCTAATGTGGTTATGAAACAATTAACCAAAGGTCACTAAAAGGGAACTCACAATTTATTATAGGTGCTAGGACAGAAGAGAAAATATTGCCTGGGTTTATCTATACAAAACTTCACTAATTTCTTAGTTATAATTTTAAACCTTCGATGAACCTGTGGAGATAGACAGGTGATGGATGTTTAGTCAGATAATTACTCCTAATGGATATGCATGTAAACATTTTGCCATTGTAAAACTTCTACTTCAATTTATGATTTGAATTTTGGTGTGAACTTGTGATGAACTTTGTAACATGTGATCATGTACTCTGAATGATGTATAAGACAAAGGGATGTTCATTAGCGGCTCACTGCTTTTTCCTCTCTTCTTCCCTCTCCTCTCTCCTCTCTTCTCTCTCCTCTCTCTATCTCTCTCTCCACTTAGAATTTTGTTAGAATTTTTCCCTTTCCCCACTTAGGACCTTTCCACTTTTTCTCTTAGATAGCTTTCATAGGAAACTTTCTACACTTAGTAATAAACTATAATAACTTCTTTAAGTGTCTTTTGTTCCTGGGACCTCAAATTAATAGACCTAAGTTAGAGCCTGGCAGTGCCTGCAGAGAGAGTACAAAGGCCATTTGCCTAATCCTCTGCTGTCCCTGGCTGAGGTGTTAAGTGTCCAGAAACAGCAGTTTCTGGACAGAGGATACCAGAGGGCAGGCCAACTACAGTAGCCTAACTCTAGGTCTTACCCCTGCCTACGCTCTTCCCATTCCCACTGGGCTGCCTCAAGAAGAACGACTGGAGGAGAAGAAAGATCACCTTCTCCTCCCACCAAGTTGGGCTAGGCTCCGGCAATATTACAGATCATACATTTAATTATTTGGACCACATATCCAACAGTGAACATGAAAATTTAATTCATCATCACAATGGTGGGAACAATCTTTGTTACTTTTCTAATCTCCAAACTTAAAAAAAAAATCCCAAAATACAAAGTATAGATTGTAAAGTATTCTTTTAAAAAATAGAATAAAGTGAGTTGAACTAAATGTTAATGATTCTAAATGTTGCTTGAGGATAATAGAGAATCTATTTTACATATTAAAATATTTTAGATTTAGATATATGTCACAATGAATATATTATATTGATCAATATTTCTTACTCAGTTACAATTCAAGTAACCTCAAATATTTGATCATTTGCTTGTTATACAGAATACTATATTAAAGAAAGTAGACTTAGTACTTATGGGACACTATTTATTTTTTCAAATGGGACACTATTGATATATCTTTGATTCCATAATTTCAACCTGACACTCCAAAGCAAAATGTGTCATTATCTTTTATCTAATATGATCTGTTCCCCATTTTACTATTAATATATTTAAGAGGCATCTTTTACACTGAAAATTATCTTTAATAAGAAATTTAGGTTGATGTTAGTCTGTTCTCTAACCAAACTCTAGCATTACAGGGATTAAAGTTGATCCTGATGTAATCCCAGATACCAACACCACCCAAGAGCACAGTTTCTTTGCAATAAACACTATACTGAAGAAACAATGGAAACTCTTAGGAGTTGTATATCTCTTGCTGTTTTGAAGTTTCTGTGATGATGTTTATTCATTTAATCAGCATGAGCTCAAAATCTAGGTTATTCTCTTAATTATGTTTATCAATTTAGAAATCTATCTTATAACTCAACAAAGGCATGTATTATTTCTGGTAAAATAGACATAATTGTGTCTAATGGCTCTTGGCGGATTTGATTATAGCTTTACAAAATAGAAATAACTAACAATACAACAATGTTAAGTTGTGATATTCTAAAGAAATGGAGAAAAGCATATTTGTTAACATTCTTGACTTTTTTAAACAACAAATTTTCAAGTTATGGAAAAATCGTTTATGTCTAGACCTTTTTGCAAAATTATAATACTAGTACTTGAAAATACAGCAAAATAACAACTTTCCTTTTCACATAATTTTGTTTTATTGTCAAGTTTCATCTATCATAAATACATAAAAGACGAAAGGAATGAGGTACTGGATGCCTTTGTCCATTGGGTTTCTAGGTACATTGTTGGGGAAAATTACAGGATGATTTTATATTTTTGAACCTCACTTTCCATTCTTATCCAAGAAAGGCTACCTCTTCTATCTAAATTTGATCACATGCTATGTTGCCCTTGAGGTAGTACAGAAATAATAGGCATGAATTAATACAAAGTGCTCATCCCATTGCCTGACTAGGTTATTTATTGTTATCAAGGATAAGATGCTTCAAGTACTTGAAATATTTCTAAAATGATTCTAAAAGCAGCAGCATCGTTACTCATTCATTAATAGACTAAATTACATTCAGAAAGACTAACCTATAATCCTCAAATAACAAGTGAATATTCTTTATGGCCTACAATTGACAAATACTTCCTTAGATTTGCAAGCTTATATTAAATTCACATTGAATTAAAGTAGATGTGATAGTGTGTCTTTGAGGTATTGTGTATGGCAGTAGAACATCCACATGGAAACCTTTCAGAAGTCATTTCCTGTAATAATTTCACCCAAAATCTTTCACAAATAACTTACTATTCATTATAAAAATAATGTTCTATGATTTTTCTAGAAATTTCCATCCAGGAAGGAGAAGGTATTATTTTCTTCCCTGTATTATTTGTGTGAGAAGCCATTGACTGTGGCATCATCTACCCTGTGCCATGTCAAGAAGGCAGGAAAGAAGGGTATCAGTCGAGCTGAACAAATACTTATCCTCTTTCTTTATGTGTGAATATGCAGAACAGAATATTTGTAGTGATTACTCCCTCAGACCCCCCCTCAAGTTATGGAAGAATATTTTTCAAAGTTATTCTGGTAAAGTTCCAAGCATAATTTCCCCGTGTTCATTTTCAAGTTTCACACATCTGGCACTCTATGTGCCTCTGCTATATAAACTTGAGAAATTGTTTTAAACCATGAATAGTGGAATATACTTGTTCCACTTTTCATACATGATCTGCTTCCTAACCCATTCAGTTCCTACAGCTGTTGGGCCATTGTGCTCACAGTCAATGAAAACTTATGAGAAAAACCACAT
The DNA here is from genome assembly GCA_021653895.1 of Mastomys natalensis. Classification (NCBI taxonomy): domain Eukaryota; kingdom Metazoa; phylum Chordata; class Mammalia; order Rodentia; family Muridae; genus Mastomys; species Mastomys natalensis. Next base: position 612,637 of record JAJTUV010001802.1, read on the forward strand.
TCTACCTATACCATGTATGCTGTGTGGGTAAAGCCTTTCCTTGTGACTTTACCATTAGACTCCATGTTATCTTCTTATGGGAATACTAGGTAGAAATATTCTTTATGATTGTCCTTGCAAAGGTGGGTGCTACTTTAGAAATACATTTAGCTTATTTAGGAATACTTAGCTTATTTTCAATGCAAAATACCACCATATCTATAACTCTGGAAGATTTCCTAAGTATCTACAAAACATTTTGAAGAAATTTTGAAGAAAGTGGCTTGGTAGCAAGCAGATGGAACTACATAAATCATATTTGAAGAGGAATATGTTTTAATTAGAGAATTTCGTGTCTACCACATTGAGAAAGTATCTTTTAACTTTAAAAATGTTTATTTTGCACTTCTTTAGAATCCTAAAGAACTACATTACTCTTAAAATAATTTTAAGATTTATAACCTCTGAGCTTCAGTGACTCTAGGTTCTCAAGGAAATTTTATGTTTTATGTAGATATTTATCTAATTTCATTTACTGGAAAGAATTACAAAAGTTACTTTTAATTTCACAGAGTATGAAAATCCATCTAATGAACTATGGATGAATATGAACTATTGGATAGATAGGACAGAATTTTAAAAAAGAAGCCAGAATAGTAATATAATAATTAACTGGAGTTTCCTGGTTATGAAAATAATCTACATGTTGATAATATTTGAAATTTATTTCCCTCTTCAGGATTATTTTAATGTTTTATTCTAAGTTTTTCCTTGTGATTTTACCTTTAGACCCCATATTATCTTCTTGTGGGAATAATACATAGAAATATTCTTTATGATTGCCCTTGCAAAGGTGTGTGCTACTTTAGAAATACATTTTTGCAAGATGGTCCTTGGGTTTCTTAAATTACATTTCAAGAGAAAATAAAAATATCTGATGTGTAGACATTGATAGTTTTGTGAAAAATGAAGAAAAATAGCTCATTACTTTTTCTCACTAATTATTGCATGGAAAAAATTTCTGTCTCCTAATTCAATATGAAATTAACCACTCGTTGATTACATTGGTAGAATGAAAAAGTACAAAATGAAAAGAACAGAAATTTATCTCTGTAATCATTAATTCATTATAAAACATAGACATTTACCCATCTATTATTCTGATACATTTTAATTGAATTTATGAAAAATTTCAATAGACCAGTAGAAAAATTCTTTTTGTATGGAAATAATAAATGTAATGTAGAAAGAATGGAGGGGAAGGGGAAAAAATGGGAGCAGGATCAGGTATGGCAAGAGACAGGAGACAAGTCTTGAGGTTCAGAAGAATGAATAGAAATAAGTAGCAGTGTGTGTGTTGGGCGCGGGTGGGGAACTGAGGGAACCACTAGAGAGTCCTAGATGCCAGGGATTCAAGAGGCTCCCAGGACCCAATGAGGATCACATTAGCTGAAACACCCAACAGTGAGGAGAGGGAAACTGAAGAGACCATCTCCATTAGATAAATATGGACCCCAGTGGAGGGATGGGGACACCCACACATCCCAAATTTTGTTTTCGTTTTTTACTTTTTAATCTTTTTTTTAACAGTTCAGTTGTTGTCTCCCTCCTGCATCCCATACCTCTTCCCCCTACCTCTCCAAGAGGATATCTTTACCTCCTGAACTCCCTACCCCTACTCTACCAGACCTCCCCCACTCATTGGGGCCTCAAGTTTCTTGAGGGTTAGGTGCATCTTCTCTCACTGAATCAAGACCTGAAAGACTTCTACTACATATGTGTTGGAGGCCTCATCAGCTGGTATATGCTGCCTGGTTGGTTGAACAATCTCCAGAGTCCAGGTTACTTAAGACTATTGGTCTTCCTATAGAGTTGCCCTACTCCTCAGCTTCTTCCAGTTTTTCTGTAATTTAACCACAGGGGTCAGCAGCTTCTGTCCATTGGTTGGGTATAAATATCTGCATCTGACTCTTTCAGCTGCTTGTTAGGCCTTTCAGCGGGTAGTCATGCTAGGCTTCTATTTGTAACCATACCATACTCTCAGTAATAGTGTCTGGCCTTGGGGCCTCCGCTTGAGCTGGATCTCACTTTGAGCCTGTCAATGTAGTTCCTTTTTCTCAGGCTTCTCTCCATTTTTGACCCTGCAGTTCTTTCAGACAGGAACAACTCTGGGTCAGAGTTTTGACTGTGTGATGGTAACCCATCCCTCCACTTGATGCCCTGTCTTCCTGCTGGAGGTGGACTCTACAAGATCCTTCTCCTCACTCTAGGACATTTCATCTGAGGTCCTTCCTTAGATGTCCTGAGACATCTCTCACCACTCAGGTCCTGAGAGTCATTCACCGCCCAGGTCTCTGATGACCCTCAGGGCTTCAGTCTTGTCCCCTTCCCCAATACCTGATCATGATCCCCTCTTCCTCTCCCTGTCCCCTTTCCCACCCAGTTCCCTCCCTCCAGCACTGCCCCTCCAACAGCCTCTATGATTGCTTTCTTCTTCCTCCCAAGTGGGATTGAGGCATCCTCACTTTGGCCCTTCATCGTGTTAACTTTCTTTAGTTCTGTGGATTGTATCCTTGGTATTCTGGACCTTTTTGGCTAATATCCACTAATTAGTGAGTACATATCATGCATGTCCTTTTGAATCTGAGTTACCTTACTCAGGATGATAGTTGTTCAACGTCCTTAGTGATAAGGGAAACATGAATCAAAACCATCCTGAGATTCCACCTTACATCAATCAGAATGGTTAAGATAAAATCTCAGGTGTCAGCATGTTGGCAAAGATGTGGAGAGAGAGGAAATCTCATCCATTGCTGGTGGGATTGCAAGCTGGTATAACCACTCTGGAAATCAATCTGGAGGTTCCTTAGAAAATTGATAAAGATCTACATGAAGACCCAGCTATACCACTCTTGAGCATATAACAATGCCCCAGTTTGCTATAGGAGCATGTGTGATTTTATATGCCCTATTTTCATAGTAGCCTTATTTATAATGGCTAGAAGCTGGAACCAACCTAGATGTCCCACAACAGAAGAATGGATACAGAAAATGTGGTTCATTTACACAATGGAATACTACTCAGCTATTAAGGATGAGGACATCATGAGTTTTGCAGGCAAATGTATGGAACTAGAAAATGTCATCGTGAATGAGGTAACCCAGACTCATCTCAAAATTTTTAACTCAGAATTGTCCCTGTTTAAAGGAAATGCAGGGCCAAAAATGAAGGCTGAAAGAAATGCCATGCAGAGACCACTCCATCATGTGATCCATTCTATCTGTAGACACCAAACCTTGACACTGTTGCTATGCCAAGAAGTATTTGCAGACAGGAGCCTGGTATGGCTAACCTCTGAGAGGCTCTGCCAGCATCTGACTCAAACAGAAGCAGATACTCACAGCCAACCACTGGACTGAGCCTGGGGACACCAAAGGAAGAGTAAGGGGAAGGGCTGCAGGAGCTGCAGGGGGATTGCAACTCCATGGAAAGAACAACAGTACCGACTAACTGGACTCACCAGAGCTCCCAGGGTCTAAACCACCAACCAAAGAGTGTACCACGGCAGGGCCATGGATACAGATATGTATGTAGCAAAGGACTGTCTTATCTGCCATCAGTGGGTGAGGAGGCACTTGGTCCTGTGGAGGCTTGATGCCCCGAGAATGGGAATGCTAGAGGAGTGAGACAAGAGTGGGTAGAAACAGCACCTTCTTAGAGCCAAAGTGGAGGGGATTGAGTGAGGGGCAGTCATGAAAGGGGAGACTGGGAAGTGGAATAATAATATTTGATATTTAAACAAATAAAATGTTAATAAATTTAAAATAAATTGTTTTTAAAAAGTAAGAAAGATTGAACCTGAGGGTTATAGTTCAGATTATATTTTATGCAATAATTTTCATAATGGATCATTGTAAAAACAGAAAAAAATACTCATTTTAATATTTATTTAACATTAGTTTCATCATTCACATCTTAGAAGATGTGTAATATTTCTTTGTGTCTGAAATATAACACATCTTAAAAGATGTGTAATATTTCTTTGTGTCTGAAATATATAGTTACTAATGACTTTTAAATGGGAATATTCCATCTGTCTAAATATATAGAGATCTCAGGTTAGCTCATCTCCCAGTATCCACCACATAATATGTCAGGTTATTTAAATTTTACTAATATTCTTTGGTTTTAGAGCATCAACACAATTAACATTTCTACAAAATGAATTTTTTATAATAAGTTTCTCACCCTTGGTGATGTATAAACAGAATATTTTGTGCTTATAATTGTTTAAGATGCACAATAATAGAAAACTGACTGAGATTACAGAGACATCACTCAGAATATAAATTCTTAATTTAGCTCTGTAGGAAGCTCACTTGTATTCCTTTTATTACTCATTTGCCACTGCCTCCCACGATGTACCTCTAAAAGTAGAGTGCTTTTACAGTCTTTGTTTCTCACAAATCTAACTCATTTTTTTCTTTTTCTAGAAAGCAATATTTTATACCGCACTTCCTCTAATGCTTTATATAACTCAAAAATATAGAGCAAAATAAATCATTTAAGAATTACCAGCTGCAGGAGATAGGAGTGGATGGCAATAGGTGACAATTCAAACCATAAATATTAGATCATTGAATGAAAACAAATCATATGTATTAAGATACACCCAGTTTACAATTTACTGCAATTGTTCAATTGCTAACTGTTGCAACCAAATGTGAGAGAGGTCATAGCGGAAGCAATAAAGGCTCGATGCTCAACAGAAACAAATGCTTTCAGGGCTATTTATAAGTAGAAATATATTCATAGGTATATACAAACAGATAACTGTATATTTTAACATATGCTCATTATACGCAATGGGATCTTGTTATCTTTAATTATAGACTTAACACAGCCACAAATTATCTGAGAAGGGACTCTCGATTGAGAGATATTTTAACTGTGATTGGGCTCTGGGCCTGCCTATGGGGAATTGTCTTGGTTGGATTGATGGAGGAGAGCCCAACCTCTATTATGCACTTGAACACATGAATATAAACAAATACACTCTTTTAGAACTTAGGTCTGGTTCTTCCTCTCAGTCCCATGCTCTTAGAAATCACTCAGACTCAAAATATATTTACAAATACCTTGGCTTTATATCTAGGACTTTCACCTCTTATTTCCTGCTTAAGCTGTAGCCATCAGATTTATTATTGACAGGTGCTACATCCCTACAGACATAAGATATTTTCTCTACAACTTTTCATTTATTGATCATTTTATTCATTGACATTTCAAATGATATTCCCCTTCCTGGTTACCCCTCCACAAACTCCTCATCCCATCACTCCTCTTCCCCCTCCCCCTTTCCTCAATGAGTGTGTTCCTCTACACACTAACCCACTTCTGCCTCACCACCCTAGCATCTCCCTATGCTGGGACATCAAACCTCCACAGGACCAAGGGCCTCCCTTCCCACTGATGTCATATAAGGCCATCCTGTGCTACATATGTATATAGAGACATATACTCTTTGGTTAGTGGTTTAGTCCCTCGTAGCTCTGAATGGTCTGGTTAGCTGATATTGTTCTAAATATAGGAAGGCAATCCCATTCAGCTCCTTCAGTCCTTCTTCTAGATCTCCCACTGGAATCACCGGGCTCACTCCAATGTTTGGCTGTATCTGCATCTGTATTGGTCAGGTGCTGGTAGAACCTCCCAGGGAACAGCTATACTGTCAGCAAGCACTTCTTGGGATCAGCAATAATGTCCAGGTTTGGTGTCTGCAGATGAGATGGATTCCTAGGTGTGGTGGTGAATAGAGGCTCTTATATGAAGGAGTCCTTTGAGGTTATTCCTACTTACCTATTTTTCCTTTAGAACTTCATGGTATGGCCCTAATGCTGAAGACATCATATATTTATGGAAAAATTCAAACTAAGATCTAAGAGCATCGTTTCTTGTGGACTGAAAATTCCAAGGGGCTATGTGAATCCTACTGGGGTGAAAAATAATCAAGTCTTAAATAACTGTGAATTCTGGTAGCTATCATGACCACAGGTCTGGCAAGATGCACCTACTGGTGAAATAATAGTATGAAAGTTATGGGTATAACCACCCACATTTCCCTTGGATTTAAAAACTACTATACAGGATAGAGCTAATGCTTTGTACTGTTAACTGTTCCAAAACCCAGTGCCTGATGAGGCTATAGGCCCTAGGGAGAATCTAATACAATTATTCTTCTAAATAGACACAGAAATAAAATGTCGTCTAAGTTTTTATTTTCATAGCTACAAAATCTCCCTATTTTAATTAGATAATCTTGTTTTACTTTATGGTAAAGAACAATTTATATAGAGAAAACACATCTGGTCGACCTGCAAAGAATGATTATGGAATTCACAGCACTAAATGTGACAACTATAGTCTAACCCCTACACTCAAGGATTAGTGATATTGTGGATAAGGGCAGAAGAATGAGTGTAAGAGCCAGAGGTAGTAGATATCTTCAGTGAAACCATATTTACTGGACACCACAGTGCCACTATACCCATGGACTCACAACAGCTGTGACTGCATTTGCTTCAGTGATGCCACACCTGGGCAGATTACTCATGATGTGGTTGTTGTCCTATATCCAAGCTCACTAAATAGACTCAGTAAGTTTAAAGAACACATAAAATAGTAAAGGAATATTTGTGGAAGGCATAGAGTAAGAATTGGATGTGAGAGGAAGGTAAATTTGATCAAATCACATTATATGTTTGCATGAATGAAATTCTTATTTATTTATTTATTTAAAACTCCAGATTTTATTTACCTCCTGGTCCACCTTCCAACTGTTCCACATCTCATACTTCTTATTCACCTCCCACCCCACCCCACTAGACCTCTAAACTCCATGGGTCTCCAGTCTCTTGAGGGTTAGGTGCATCTTTTCTGACTGAGTCCAGATGGGCAGTTCTCTGCTGTATATGTGTACATTTGGAGTGAAAAAAAAAGATTAAATACAAATTAAAAAATACAAAACAAACAAACCAAAAAAAATCCACCAAAATGATCACATTAGTTACCAGTGAAGTTCCATAACTAGTCTTTCTTTGTACACAACCAGGCACATTCCTTATTTTAGCAAATATGGAGTCATGGAAGGTCTTGGATAGTGGTTTTGCCAGAAATACCTTAGGAATCAAACAAGAGGCAAAATAAAAGAAAGAATAAAAGTTCAAGAAAAGAGATTTGGTAGTTGCTCTTGGGACAGCATAGCCAGCTATTACCATAGAGCATGGAAAGACACAGAATGTTGTGAAAGCCACTCTTTCAGGAATGGAAGCATGGATGGTTATGATTTCACAGAAACAACAGTTAAAAACCATGGTCACTACACTCTTCTCCTGTGCCCATAAAATGATGAAGGTGACCATACTTGGAGAGTATGATGAAACCCATAGACAGAGTCCTATGTTTCTGTGTTTGCTTTTAGTTGTAAGGTGAAATCACAAGCATACCTGGAATAATTAAATTTGGAGTTCAGCTTGACTATTTTAAATATCATTTATATCCAAATTTCTATGTAGAAACTGAGGCAAGGAAAGCTCCAATAGTTTGCTCAGTTTTTCAGCACAATTATAAAGTGTTTTTGGAAAAGGCTTTAGAAAATCCTCAGATTTTTTAAAATTCATTTTAACTATTCAAAAATCTTATGATGAGAAATGTGGTCTCTGGAATAATTCTAAAGAGATTAGAGATATCTTAGTAATTAGATTGTATTTTAATAAGTTACAATTATTTATTTTACATCCTATCTTGAACACGGACAGCATATTCCTTTCAAAAATGTAGACTATTTGCTTATTTTTTAATTTTCTGAATTTTTTTTTCATTAAAAACTATTTCTTAAGATGTGTCAAAGCTACTGCATGAGTCATGCTCATTTTTCTTCAGTGATATCTGGTTCAAGTTCATTCAGGGTAGTGTTAGTTCGTCGAGAAAATATTCTCTATGTGTTTGATTTGCTCTTTTGATTTTGAAGATCACACCCTCTCTTATGAAGGCTGCAATGGAAGATCTTCTGAGTTCTTTCACAATTTTTTTTTTCTAAAACAGCACCAGCTTTTACAGATGACAGGGAATCTGCTCCATTTTCATCTTTCTTCAAAAGACATGTAGTTTTTTAAAGTACTATTTACTCTGTTATGTGACATCATTTCTATAGGTCTTTATTAGACTCATATATTTTTTTCCTTAATACTGTGAACCTTCTTCTGTCATTTGGGCAAATTCTTTGAAAAATTTTGAGCTAAATAGCTACTAGGGATTATTACACAAAAGAGAAGGATCTTTAATCTTCTTAGAGGTTATTGCTAAGAGCTGATAAAAGTGAGTGTTTTGACTTTTTGATATTTGGAAACACTGTTTCACACATTTCCCGGCACTATCTGGCAGACATGTCATTAATCCTATTTATATGCCTGCTTTTTTTGTGAAGTCCTTAAAACTTTTAGGACTTATTTAGTCTTAAAATGTCCCAGAGACCGAAGTATACAAGACACGTTGTTCTCACCTTGTAATCAGACAAATTGAGAGATAGCAAAGCAAGTGATCTCTATGACACCATATCCTTGTGGGTCATTTCAACATTTTCAAAACAAGAACAGAAAACTATTAGTAATGACTTCCAAATGCATTAAATTGAGGATATGTACACTACTGTGTTGCTCTGAAACCCATTGTTTGAACTACCAGGATAATGTGAAAGTAGTAGAGAAATAAAAACAAATGACAAAGAGACCTTGCAAGCTGAGGTTAACTTGGTCATTTCCTTGAAAACATTTTTCAAGTATGAACTGTAAACTCTGAGAAGGACATCAAGTTTGTCATCCTCTCAAAGTCATTTACTCTGTCAAAAGTGAGCTCGTTTTCCTTTGGATTTCCCAAAGTTAACATTTTTTTTTTCTGGAATGATGTTTAATATGTGGACTAATTACAATTTTAATTTTAAAACTAACATTTAACATATATAAGTACCTCATTTCTAAAGACTATGAGACATTCAGATATTACTTACATTATTACCTTAATTGTACTGTTTGCTTAAATGGAAAACATAAAAGTAACGTAACCATGATTAACTCACTATTACATGGTGATATGGAGAACTCATGTGTATAAATTACTGTCTTCTTGTTTTCCCTATGTAATGAGATGATAACTGTGCTACTACTTATCCTCCTGCTTTCTAAATGTGTATAATGTGTTTATTTGGTCACATAATGAGAACTCCCACATTGATGGTTTATTTTTTATCAACTTTCTCCTTTTAAAAAGTAAAAAATTTATTAGCAAAAACTACCTGATGAGAGGAAATCCCATGATGAATATTCATCTGATGATCATTATCTGCCAAAGCATTTCAGTATAAAAGGTCAGGCTATCAACTGGCAGAGGCATGTGAGATGAACAAGGGAGCTCCCCTTCTATTAGAAATCTCTTTGTAGATTGCATGAGTATGTTCATTTATGAAATTTATCAGTGTGTAAACTCATGGTTTATTCATGCTACTTATTAATTTAAATTCTATTTACAATTTTATTTTGCAAGAGATAATAATGGCATCTATAAGTATGGATCGGAAACTAAATAGTTTATGATGAAGTCAGGTAAGGATTTTCTAAACATATACTCTAACTGGAATACAGATTCAAACGGATGCTACTAATGTGAAAACAGATAACTAATATAGGAAAATTTTGCCACTGCAGCTAGTCTAACAAGATTAGCATTACACAGTTCTTTTGCACTCTGAAGCTTCAGTTGGAGCCTCCTTTTGTTTGCTAGGGAACCATGATGTGGGCTGTTCTATGCAATGACAACTGGACAGAATGACAAAACTTGACCAAGTAAATAGAAAGTTTCTTGCTTGAAGCAGTGTAGATAAGAACTGTGGCCTTTGTCCATAAGTTAATCTAAGACAATATGATCCCATTTCAACAACTGAAATTTTGGGTAGAAAAATTATATAATTCACATAGATATTCCAAGTACATAAAAGAGTCAAAAGAAGTTTTAAAAAAAGTGTGGAGACTCATACTATTGATTTTGGAAATATCAGTTATATATCTTGATGAAAAACACTGACAATTAAGGAAGAATGATAATGGTGTAGAAAATAATAATTTGGAAAACAAATGGAACAGTCATATACATCCAAATTTCTAAACAGTTATATGGACATACATGTCCTCTTTGTCACAAATTATGCTATAGCTACTAATTTATACTCTTGGAACAGATGAGCACATGTAAGTTACTCTCACCATTTAAAATCTCTATAAATGCATAATAGACATTAATTCAAAATCTTAAACAATAGCTGTTTGAACGAAAGCCTAAAGAAAAATCTTTTTGACTTGACATAGATTTATTTATTTAATTATTTTATTTATTTATTTCAAAGGGGCCTTGGGACCCCCTTGGGGTGGCCCACTTTGGGTTCAATTTTTTTTTCCCTTTCTTTTTTTTGTATTTTTAAAGGAAAATTTTGGATTTTTTTATGTGAATACAAACCCCCCCCGGGCTTGCAAAAAAAAACAATTCATTGCAAAGAAGGAAAACAAAAACCTTTCTTTTTAAAACTGTAGTGCAAAAAGATTATTTTGGAATTAATGAAAAATCATTTTAAAAAATGTTACTAATTTTAATTTATAAAATTTTTTCAAATTAAAAACTTTAAAATTAAACCCCAAATTTTTTTATAAGGGTTAAAAAATTTTAATGGAATAAAAATTAAAAAAAGAAAACAAAATATAAAATTTTTTCAAAGAAGCTGGTATAAAAATCCTTTTGGGAACGGAAGCTTTTCAGGGCCTTTAAAAAACCATTTTTAAACAATACAAAAAATTTTTTAAAAATCCGTTTTTTTTTGTCCGTTAGAGTTTTTTGTATTTTTCTGTGTTTTTCAAAGAAACAAAAAAAACTTTTTTTCCCCTTTATTTTTTTGAAAAAGTAAATTCAAAATTTTTTTAAAAAATAGGGAAAAAATTTTCCCCTTGTTGAAAAACTTAAAATACTTATGATAAAATAAAAAATTAAAAAAATTAAAAGTTAAATTTTGGAAAAATTTGGGTAAAAAAATTAAAAATAAAAAGGGGGGTTTTTATTTTTTTTTTGGCCTTTCCTTAGGCCCCAACCTTAATTTCTTTTTTAAAGGGGTTAAAAACCCTTTTTCTATGTTTAGCTGAAATTTTTGGTTTTGGGGTTTTCCCCCCTTTTTCACTGGATTTAACCACCGGTTAATTTTTTAATTTTTAAAAAAAAAACCCCCCTTTTTTTCCTTCCATTTCATTTTTCTTGTTTGGTTTGGTTTTTTGGGTTTCCCTTATATGGGCCCCTGTTTCTTTGTTTTCCCCCATTGGGTGGGGTTAAAAAATTTTCCCCAAGGGGTTTGGTTTTTTAAAAAAAAAAAAAAAAAAAAAACATTTTCGTTTTTCTAAATTTTTTTTTAACTTTGTATTGTTTAAAAAATTTCCTTAAAATTTTTTTGTTATTCTGGGGACAAAAAATTTTTTTTGGGGGTTCCATTTCATATTTTTTTCTTTTGGGGAGCATTTGGTTCTGAATTTTTTTCCTAAAAAGTTTTTTTTCCTTAAAATTTTTTAAAGATTTGACCCTTTTTTATTTTTTTTTGTTTTTTTCCTTTTTTCTTTTAATCTTTTTAATTTTTTTGATTTAAAAAAAAAAAAAAAAAAAAAAAAAAAAAAAAAAAGGAAAATAAAAAATTGAAAGAACCCCCCCCCTAATTATAAGATTGTTTGGGTTTTAATTTAAAAAAAAACATAACCCTAAAAAAAAAAGTTTTTATGCCTTTTTTTAATTTTTTTTTTAAAAATTTAAAGGAAAAACCCTTTTGTTAGTTTATTTTGACTTCCAATTTTCCTTCCCTTTTGGAACCCCCTACCCTTTTAAAAAACCCTTTTCACCACCCCCAATGTACTTCTTTGGGGGGTACAGAAATTTAATTTAAAAAACCGGGGTTTTTTAGGGGGGGAAAGGCCCCTAAAAAAAGGGGGTTTTTAAAAAAAAACCTTTCCCAAAAAAAAGGGCCTGGGGGGGTTTTAAGGGGGGGGGTATTTTTTTGGGGGGGGTTACCCCAAAATTTGGGGCAGGGGGGGGGAAAATATTTCCGGGGGGAAAGGAAAAAAAAATTGAAAAAAAAAATTTTAAAAAAATAAAATTTTTTTTAATAAAAAAAAAAAAAAAAAAAGTCCAGGGGTGGGGTGGGGAAAATTTCTATAATGTATTAGAGACCTGGGATGAAGGAGGCTCACAGGAGTCTATGGGGGTGGCCTTATGGGGTAGTCTCATGTTAGTGGGGATATTGAACCTAAAAAGGCCACCTCCTACAGAGATGCAGGACTCTTCCCCCCAGTGGAGAAATAAGGAACCAACCCACTCCCTAAACTTTTAACAAAAAATTTATCTCCTTTACAAGAAATTTAGGGTCAAAGATGGAGCAGTGACTGAGCGAATGGCCAACCTATGACTGGACCAACTTGAGACCCATCAAATGGGCAAGTACTGGTTGTTAACACTATTAATGATACTTTGTTATGCTTGCAGATAGTAGCCTATCGAACCTGTCTTCTGAGAGACTCTACACAGCTGCTGACTGAAACAGATGCAGAGACCCAGAGCCAGACATTGGACAGAGTTTGGGGACTCTTATGGAAGAGTTGGGGGAAGGACTGAGGGAGCTGGAGGGGATAGAAACTCCACAGGAAGACCAGCAGAGGCAACTAACCTGGACCCTGGGGACTCTCAGAAACTAAATCATCAATCTAGGAGCATACACAGAGTGGACCTACCCATATCCCTCCCCTTGCTGCACACATGTAGTAGATATGCAGTTTGATCTTTATCTGGTTCCCCTGAAAACTGGAGCGGGTGTTGTCCGTAAAGCTGTTGCCTGTCTGTGGAATAAGTTTCCATGGCTGGGCTGCCTTTTCCTGCCTCAGTGGGAGAGGTTGTACTTAGCCCTGAAGAGACTTTACGTGCCTTGGAGGGGAAATATGAAGGGTAGGGGCTCCACTCTCTCTGAGGAGACAGGGAATAGGGTGAGGATGGACCTATGGGAGGGAGATGTTCTGCAATCAGGATGTAAGTTGAAGAAATAAATTAATAGAAAAATTGGAGAATAAAAATGGGGGATCTTTATGTTTACAGTAACATCCTGTATTTTGACTCCATCGTTATCAGTACTTTTGCTGGGATATTGTCCTATATACTGATCTCTATAAAGTGGTCTCCCTAGAATCTAGTTTTTACAGAACTATTCTCAAAACATGATACTTGCGTCCCCAAACAAGGAACCTGCACTATTATTCCACTGCATTTCTCCTTATGGCTTTGGAATTAAATATTACTGTTACATCGATATTCATTTTATGTCCACAGGCCTCGCTTGGCTCTTTTCCTAACAATGTTATATGAACTTATAGAAAACAAAGACAGACTTCATTCCAATTCTCAAACTCCATGATAGTCTTTCATTTAGTTTTAATCTAATGTCATGGAACATGAGGCAGCCGTTTTCTAAGTCAGTGGAGTAAAACAGACAAATTTCTTACTTAGAAAATTACACATATGTGTTTACTGTAGACAGTAAGAATATGAGCTTGTGGTTTACCACGAGTTCCAGAACTAACCAGTATATTAGTTAACTCCAATTTGTGTTTCCTATATACTCGATGAAGCATTTCAAACTCTCAGTGGCCTTCTGTTTAAAGAAAACAGAGTTTTTCTCCACCTCCACCCATGCCAGAGGCCATCAACTGTGGCACACTTACAACATCCATATCACAATTTTTAAGGAGTTCTCTTTGATGCTTTCTTTCTAGGCTGCTACTCTTATTTTCAGGGATGGAACATGAGTTGGTGTTGTCACACAAGCCTCTTATGAAGTAAAAGCAAGCAGTAGGTTTAAGTTACTATTAAATAGTAGAGAGAAAAAATCAGAAATAACTTTCAATGTTACTAAATGTTTCAAATCAAGTTTCATGAAGCACAGGAGTGCAGTTAAAAACAATTTTACTGAATTCATATTCAATATGTGGGTAGCACAAAAAGGTATTCCGGGATATTTTTTAAGCAGTGACACAAAAATGCAGAGAGTATGGAAGGAGAAGTTATAGGGGAATAGTTGTATAAAGGATGTTCTTAAAGAAATAGAAACCCTGACTAAGACAGGGACTTTTATGAAAAGCAATAATCATTTCATCAGGACCTATCACACCAGTTCCTTTGGAATTTTAGGTGAACAGATTCTAGTCAGTAGACCCTGGAACTTTTCTCCTACCTAGCTCAATGTCAGGTGGGCTATACTCCTTGGTAATGATGTCACCATTTGTAGTGGGGGTGGGATCATTAAGCAGTAGGAACATCTTACTTCCAAAGAAAATTAGAGCAAAATGGGTTTGTGAGCCAGCATGACCATGGCATATATTCATGTCTATTGATTTCTTTTTTAATCACAGGAATCAGCCTATGAGTTCATGGAGAACAAGGTCTACCACTTGCCATCTTCATGCTGTAGCACCATAAGACACACACACACACACACACACACACAACACCACGCACGCCGACGAGAGAGAGAGAGAGAGAGAGAGAGAGAGAGAGAGAGGGAGAGAGAGAAGTACACATATTTTTTGGTTGTATCCAAGACTTCAACAGATTGAGCAGTTCTCACCCACAATAGGGATGGAATCTTTATGGAGTTTACTGAGTAGGACTAGCCTTCCAGACACCTTAACTGACACACCCAGAAATAATGTCTTACCAACTATTCAGACATTCCAGAGTACAATTTATATATGCTCATTAATATTTAATACCACTCTTTCCCAAAATGAAGTCTTACTTGGGTATGTCTGATATCAGAGATAAGATAATAAATGGGTCCCAGATAAGAGAGGAAGAAATGCTTTCCTTTAGTTAGGCTGGACTGAGCATGTGAGAACTTGCCAAAAATATATGTAGTGGTAAAATAAGGAAAAACACAACACATGCCAATGACAGCTCACCAGAATCTATTCAAACTTCCAGATTATAAGTATATTATCCCCATTAAGGAAAAATGAGGATCTCAACATAATCACCTCTCCACTGTACCAGCAAAAGCACATTTATTTTCTTTTAAGTAAACAGTATAGTTTCATTATTACAAAAGTAGGCTTCAAGCCCAAGATCTATAGGTGATACATACCTTTCTCCTTAATTCTGCATGATTACAACCGGATATTTTTCTTTTTATCCCTCCCCCTCCATGTGTGTGTGTGTGTGTGTATTTGTGAATGCATGCACATACCCTGTGGCATGCGTGTAAAGGTTGGAAAACAACTTGTGGAAATTATTTCTCTTTGTTCATTGTGTCGGAACTGAGCACTGAACTCAGTTCATCAGGCTTGGCAGAAAGCTTCTTTAAACTTTGAGCCATCTCACTGGCCCATATCTGAATCTGAATCCAATAAACAGAGTCATATATTTAAAAAAAAGAAAAGAAAAAAAAAAAGAAATTGTATGATGTTTTAAAAGAACAATTACAAAAACAAATATATAGATAATAAATAAGTATACTTGAAGGTGAGTATTTGTCATACACAATACATACATTATTACATGCATATTTTAGGTTTTTTAAACTGAATTATTCCCTAAAACTCTATATTATATGTTCATAGTTAAACTGGTAGAGGGTTTTTAAAAATATGCTTGTTAAGATCTGTATAACAGAGACCATTCAATTTCCACCTTATTATCTATCAATTTATTTTTCACTTGAATATTTGACCATTTAAATAATTGCTTAGGAATTATAAGCTGAATTTTCTACAACAGTATCATATATTTTTGTTACTGACTTTTCTAAATATTTTATATACAGTCTCAGTAATATTTAAATCTTTTTATAGATGATACTCTCAAGCTGTAACTTTAATTTCCTTTGTTAAACTGAAATTTACAAAACAAAGCTTGTTATACGAGTAAGAGTGACATTTATCTCAATAAAAGCAAAGTAAGCAATTAAGATTGAGTTCATCAACTTAGAAACTCATAGGTTTCAGAGAAGTTTGTATACTGGAATTAATTTTGAAATTATAGACTTGTGTTTTAGAATATCCAATAAACTTAAATATCTAGAATGATATTCTTATTTTAGTTAAACATACTAGTATTTTTCTGAAATAAAATGAAAATAGGAAAACAAAACTTTATAGCATGTAAATATGAGACAACATTCAGAAAGACAAAAATTATCAAATATTGGTAAATTTTGTATTATGTACTATTTCTAATGAATGGTAGACTAATAAGCATTAAATCAAATATGAAAATGTTTCTGCTTAAATAATACATATTTTAGCAGTAAAATTAAAACTAGATTATCATCATCGCAGTGACTATATTATAATTAAAATTAAGTGTTTTTTTTTTTTTTTAAAACATTGTCTCACTCATATCCCTTGGTTGGCTTGGAACCCACATGTAGACTAGTATCATTTCTAACCCATGGAGATTTGCCTGCCTCTGACTCTGGATTCTGGGGTTAAAGGTATGAGCCACCCAGCTGAGCAAGACTGAGACGCACTCTGTGAAAACGATCTTTTTTTTTTCAATCTAACACTTTCTTCAGCATGTACAGAGATGGTGACATGCAGAGAAATGTGCCTGTCCAGCAAAGGCCAAAGAGAAATCCACAATTCCAAGAGTATTTCTGCAGAACAACAGTGAAAATCTGATGATATCGTGGATACAGTAAGAGACTGATTTTGCTACTCGTTCTAAAAAGGACAAAAACACCCTCACTTTGGTCTTCCTCCTTCTTCTTGAGTTTCATGAGGTTTATGCGTTGCATCTTAGGTATTGTGTGTTTTGGGGCTAATATCCGCTTATCAGTGAGTGCATACCATGTGTGTTCTTTTGTGATTGGGTCATCTCACTCAGGATGATATTTTCTAGCTCCATCCATTTGTCTAAGAATTTCATGAGCTCATTATTTTTAATGTCTGAGTAGTACTCCATTGTGTAAATGTACCACATTTTCTGTATCCATTCTTCTGTTGAAGGACATCTGGGTTCTTTCCAGCTTCTGGCTATTATGAATAAGGCCGCTATAAACATAGTGGAGCATGTAGCCCTGTTGCATGTTGAAATATCTTCTAAACCTCCAGCCTGAGAACAGACCGGCAAGCTGTCCTCTGAGAGGCTCTAACCAGCAGCTGACTCAGACAGATACAGACATCCAGAGCCAAACAGTGGATGGAGCTTGAGGACTCTTAAAGAAGAATAGGTGGAAGGATTGTGGGCCCTAAGGAGATAGGAACTGCACAGGAAGATCAACAGAGTAAACGAACCTGAACCCTTGGAGCTCTCAGAGACTGAATCACCAACCGTGGAGCATACCTAGTCTACACAGATCTACCTCCATGGGCTGAACCTAGGCCTCCTGCACATATGTTGTAAATGTGCAGCTTGGTTTTCATGTAGGTCTCAAACATCTGGAGTGGGGGCTATCCCAAAACATGCAGCCTGTATATGGAGTACGGTCTTCTAAAAAAAAAAAAAAAAAAAACAGTTGTTCAGTTATTCATGGAATATTATTTTTTTATATCTCTTGTATTCAGTTTGCAACTACTTCATTGAGAATTTTTGTATGTATATTCATGAGGGATACTGGACTATAATTTATATATTTTTGTTGGGTTTACACTTGATTTCACTATTTCAATATTATTTGCTTTGTGAAGGAATAAAAAAAAATTAAAAATAGAATTATATGAACCATAAAAAAAAAGAGACTGATTTTGCAGAAAAATATGTATGTCTATGGGCATCAATGTGTGTGTAATAGGACAGATGAAGATAAAACTTGATATTTCTAAAAATGACAAAACCTGAAATGGTTTTCCTCAGTGCTCCTCTCAATTGGTTTTCCAATTCCAAGTGGTCTGCCTAAATTAAAACATACAAAAGGCACAATATAGAATGAGCTGTCATATGTATATGTATATGTACATATGTATATGTGTGTGTGTGTGTGTGTATGCATGTATGAATTTGAGAGAGAAAGCAAGAATGTTCAATGGAAGGCATTGGTTGAAGGGAATAAAGGAAAAAATTATCTAATGATATTTTGAAAAGTAAAACAAGTTGAAAAAGTCTTTTAACATTGCTTTATTATTCTCAGAAAATGTTACTTCTGTTATGAAAAAAATGTAGCTTTGAAATCACATTTTAACCACTCATTTTAATTGGAATATAGTATATAGATAATACATTATATATAATTATTGTTTTTATTTTACTAGAAATCAAGGTATGAAAATGTTTCTGCTTAAATAATACACATTTTAGCAGTAAAATTAAAACTAGATTATCATCATCGCAGTGACTATATTATAATTAAAATTAAGTGTTTTTTTTTAAAAGAACATTGTCTCACTCATATCCCATATAACAGACTCATGTGTATATTATCAACAATAATATAAAAAATGGTGGTTCATACATACTAGTTAGAAAAACAATTTGATCTAAGGGTCTTACATCTTGATCACTTTTAAAAGATTATGACAGAATATAAGACTGCATAATTAAGGCTATATTGCAATAAACACAGGAAGTTTTAAGACCTCATCATATATCTTCAAAAACTTTACAAATCTTAATGGATTATGTTTTAAAATTTATAATAGTTTAACTTAAAAGCCAGTCCAACCAGGAATTTTCAGTGAGGTATTTTATTAGACATAGTAAGTGACAGCAAAAAGCTTTATAGTTTATATTGCATTTGTGTGTTTTTTCATATAATGGTTGCATGTTTTTGAGGTTTTTTGTTTGTTTGTTTGTTTTTATAAATACTGTAGTATGTTACATATGTATAGATGATGCCATAGTTACGAGCTAAATTGTATTTACTAATGTTAATTTCCATAGTAACCTCACATTATTTCAATTAAATATTGAATGGTTAGCTCAATGGCTTTTTGAAGTTCACAGTAATTTGTAAAGATTGTTTAATTTAAACCTAAAATTAGGAAGTGCATTTTGGCAAACATTATTGTAGTTGAAAACAGTAGACACATAGTAGAAAGCAGTTCTCTGTATCATCTCAAAATTCCATCAAAGTAACAATCCTGTGATTCAGAATAGTCATTTTTAATGCAATTAAACATTTCCTCTCATACACCATTTTAATGCAAACTTCTCCAGGACTTTGAGATTTTATTCATTATTGAATCAAACTACTGAGTCCATAGAGCTTAATTATAACTCTTAATGTGTCTATCATATATATCTTTAAGGCAGAACTGAAGAATTAACTATTGTCCTGTTTTCTTAGGCATCAGAAGAATTTTTTCCAAAGGGTACATTTGCATTTTGGTGTTTATGAATTAGTTATTCTTA
Source organism: Mastomys natalensis (assembly GCA_021653895.1). Lineage (NCBI taxonomy): Eukaryota > Metazoa > Chordata > Mammalia > Rodentia > Muridae > Mastomys > Mastomys natalensis. The sequence continues at coordinate 632,075 of JAJTUV010001802.1, forward strand.
GAGATATGAGATTATTGTAAATTTAGAGCTTTATAGGACATAGCTTTGACTTTGAAATACAGAACAAAAAAATGTGAAGAAAGACTTCGGCTAGAGGTCCAAAATAGTACAATAATTAGTCAAGGCTCTGAAAAATGAAAAATAATGAATAAGCATCTTTACATAGCTCAGTAATAATTTTGATATAATAATGATGTCATATTACAAAAAATACCTATTATAATTAGTCTTCAAATGTTTTATAAAAAACAAACACAAAATAATGCTTGTAAAATATTGGGATTCAATATAGTAAGCTTATTTGCTGTTAAAGGTCTTCTACTAATAAATAATAGGAAGTTATAAAATAACAATAACTCTTTCATAAATAACATGTTTATGTTTTTGTTCATGGAAAAATTAAAGTAAACCAGCTATGAATTTTTGTCCCTAGATTTGAATATGCAAAATACCATATCAATTGTAAAATCAGATCACATTCTTCAAAGTAATAAAATATTATTAAATATTCGGCCACCTTCTCCCCTTCTATTATTCATTTCTTCTACACACAAATGATAAGAATTTAAGTTGATAATCATTGCTTAAAGTGTGAATCCTGTAAACCCTAAGAAAAACATTTTCATCACATTAGAAATATGTTTCACAGGCTAACATTTGTTCTATCTTCAATCATTTTAATCATGCAACCCAACTTCAACATACCACAGAAAAGCAAAATATTTATCTATCCTCATCAGAAGCTTGGTGGAACCAAATCAAATTTACTTACCAAGTAATCAATAATTTAAAGTGGTATAAAATTAGAAGAACCTTCAGTTAACAATCATCCAAGAATAAAAACAAAGGACAAACAAAGACTGACAAAACAGAAATTATATAGGAAAAAATTATCAGGAATCCATCATCCTCCGTGGTTATTCAATTCAATGTTAAACACCACTACTAGAAATATTGTAAGGTAACAAGTATTGTAAGGATGTTGTCAAATGAAGATTATTCATCCCATTTGTCGATGTGTAAATTGGTATAATTACAGTGCAACTCAGATTTCATGTTCTTTCAAAAAATAAAAGTAAACAGAAGTAAAGTACAAGCTAATAACTCCATTAATGAGGATCTAAAAAAATTAAATGAGTGTATGGCAAACAATTGAGGTGTTATTGGTTCCTGAATTGTATTCACATTAGTCAAGGCATAGAATCTAATAAGAGTCTAAATAGCTATAAGTGGATAAAGAAAACTAACCACTATTCAGCCAAAAAGATGATATCCTATTATTTTTTAACTGTATAAAACAAATGTGGACACCTGCATTACATGGAATATCCAGACAGGGAGTGATAGAAATACATAATCTCATTCATCTGGGAACATTGAGCAGTTATTTCTTAGAAGTTGCCTAAACACTGATAAACAGCAAGGATTGGTTCGAGTTTGAAAGACAGAGTCTGCTCAAAACATAGTTGAAGTCATGGAAAATAAGTTATTGAATTGCTCAGTTTGGTGAGTTTACATAATGACAATTAATTGCAGAGTTTGAAAAGTTAGAAATGAACTTGGATGTTTTATTTTTGAGAAGTAATGAATATTTGAGGAGATAGAGACATCCAATAGCCCTGAAACATTGTCCAAAATAATATATGAAACATCTTATGCTCCTCCAGTAATATGTAGATATTTATGTCCTTTATACCAATTAAAATAATAGTGTTTCAAGATGTATAAAGAAACATAACTATCATATACATATCAGCTAAGTGCATTTAGTGTATTGAATTCTCCTTTGTTTTTCAACATATAGTCTTCTTTCACCTCACAGTTAAGCACGGTCATGCACTTTATCCTTGATATGCAGACATATTTAACTTTAACTATACATATACTGTTAGTATATTTGGTTAAAAGTTCATGACAATGTATGATTGAATTCTTCCTAATATTTTCTTACTTTGTTTAGCATTATATACTTATAACAGGCTCATGTTTATATGAGGAGCATTACATCATATGTGTTCCCTGCTGTAGGCCATAGTGATATTGTAAGATAAATTGACACATCACCATTAGAAGCCCTTGCTCACAATGAGGTTGGGTTTAGAGATATACTATTTGGGAGTTATAAGTAAAAGAATGAACAGGAATGGTATTTCAATGTCAGAAAACCACGTGTTCCCATAGCAGGAAGAGAGAGAGATACAAAAGAAGTGGGGAGGCAGACAGAGGAAAAGGAAAAAAGAGGGAGATCACAATGTGGAAAGAGCAGAAGAGAGAAAAGGAGAGAGGGGAAAGATAAGGAGAAGCAGAGAGAGAGAGACTTTATGTCTTTACCTGTGCAAAAATTGGAGCAGAAAGTGAAGAAGCAGCTGTAACTAGAGAGTGAGACAAAGCTAATAAGAAGAGACTGAGCAAGAACTTCAAGAGTGAAGTTCTAAAATCCAAATTTATTAGAAAGTTACTCATGTTGCAGAAATCCAAGCCTCTGTTTCTTTGTATACAACCATTTTGTATTCACTTTGGAAGTTTTTCCTTATTACAAAATTTTATCAGCATATAGAAATTTGTCTCATGATGTTTGAGCAGGAACAATTTCATGTACAACTATTTAGAAATGAAGGAACATTCTCATTTAAGTTTACTAAATATTTTATACCTTGACAAATGGTTACACTAACTCCACTTCTTCTAGAGATGACAGTCCATAAATGATTTTGTTGTAAATTTATCTCTACAGGTTATGTTAAAGCTTTGCTTTTCTGATGGGTGTGGGATAGCTACTGAAATTTTAATATTTTTTCTTTTGATCAATGTTTCTGTTCATTTCACAGGGCATTCCATTTGCTGATATTTTTCACTGATATATTTTGAGCCTCATTTCTTAATGCATAAGAGAGCTAGGTAATTGTGGTCTTTTTCCACCTCTTGATATTTGATTTTTTTGAGAATGGAGGCTACGGCAACCTATTTGTACCCTTTTCCAGAAGTTCTAAATAACAACAACTATAGAAGAAGGACGTAGTTTAATCCCAGCCTCCAACTTGTAAGATATTTTAAGTAATATCTATATTAAGGAAAATTTCACTCATTGTCCATGGTAAATTATTTGGGTTTTCTAATTTCTGATCTATATCATAACAAATGTCCCCACTCTTCCTTCTTCCACAAAGTTTCAAGATTTTATGTATGTATGTGTGTATTTGCAGTAACTATGAATTATCCTAAAACAATTTATAATCATTTATTACTATATATCACTCAAAATAAATGAAAGAATTAGAAATGCAAACAATGAAGAAAAGACTGTACAAAGAAAACAGTCACTCATATGTTTACACTGGGCTATTAATATCACATATAAATTCAGACATTGGAGAACCATTACCAGAGAAATCTTAGCAAGGTATTGAGAAGTATAACTACATTAGAGAGGAAAAACAAGATCTGGGCAACATCCAGAATTCTTAATGATTGTTTTGAGTTAGTTTTCTATTCATAGTAGATCACATATCCAAGATGATCATGCTGGCAACCATTGTTATTAATTAGAAAGCATCTAAAGAAGAAAAAAATGTTAATTAGGGAGACTTCAAGCTAGATGAGAATTTATAGTGGCCTGGACAGCTTGCTCTGAAAACAAAAACAGGAAAATACATTTCTCTTGCTTTTAGAAGCAAAGAACAGAATTTAATTTTGGAAAAGATTTGATGAGATGTATGAAACAAAGACAAAACCCAAAAGACTAGAAAATCTTGTTTGACAATTTGGAAGTAACAAGCTTATTGTTTCTGTAACTGTGATGAAGAAATGTTGATAATGATAGAAGGCAATGATTTACACAATTTTTACTAGATCCCTATATATTTATTATGATGAGTAAATATCAGTTAAAATTCTGTGTATATCTGTTGAGTGAAGTTTACATAGAAGTCTAAATTGTAATACAAACACACACACACACACACACACACACATCTGTGTGTGTGTGTGTGTGTGTGTGTGTGTGTGTGTGTGTGTTTGGGTGTTTCATTCCTAACATAATATGTAATTTGAAGAAATAAATTGTATTCAAAGTATTCAGTCTAAAAGAATATCCTTATTAAAGATATCAAGTGTGTTCAGCCTGAAGCTGAAACCCCACATATAACCCAGGATGCCTAAGAATGTTAAAAATCAAAAGAAAAATGACTGTGGCAATTAATAATGTAAAATGAAAACAGATTAAATGAAATTTAGTATTAAATTTTCAATGAAGTGTATTTGCAGAACTTGAAAAATATTTCAGTGAAATAATGTGTGAGATATTGAATGAAAACACCACAGACAACTAAACAGCAAATATCATCACTTCAACAGAACTAATGATTATTCACTTTCCAAGTTTTTTCAAAAGATATGAAAATTTACAAAAAAAAAAAAGATTTTCAAAAAACGAATCACCATACTATGAAAAACTGTTTTCTGATAGAAGATGACTTCTTCAGGCTTCACATTCAAATGAAAAAATTTCAAGCTTTGACTCAACAGAAGGAAATGATGGAAGAGCTCAAAATATTCTCAGAGATATAGAGTTGAACATGACAGTAATAGAAAGTGAAACTTCAGAGGTTGAACAATGCTGGAAATTAAAAAGCTAAACACAAGGCAGGGGATATTCTTAGCACCTATGGCACCTGCTCTTGAAGTCCACAACATGATAATAATCAGGATATGAAAAGGAGAAAAAAATAAAAATAACCAAGGGCAAGAAATTATCAACTCACCTGTTAAACATGACACTACCAAACTCTAATAGAAGGCTGCGAGAAGTTACCTGGAATAAGAAGTGAGACTGGACCCAAAAGAATACACCTACACAAACATTATTTCACCTCTGATAACAAAAATAATAGGAAACAACAATCATTTTTTCCTTAATATCTGTTAACATCAATGGACTCAATTCCCAAAAAAGACATTGACAAAAAGAGTGGATTCATAAACAGGACCAAGAATTTTGCTGCATACAGGAGATGTACCTCAGTGACAAAGACAGATACTACCTCACAGTAAAAGGCTGGAAAAAATTTCCAAGCTAATGGTCCCAAGAAACAAGATGAAGTAGCCATTCTAATATCGAATAAAATTGACTTTCAACCAAAAGTTATCAAAAAAGAAGAGGAAAGATACTTCAGAGTTATCAAAGGAAAAATCTACCAAGAAGAACACTCAATTCTGAATATCTATGCTCCAAATGCAAGGGCACCCACATTCATAAAAGAAACCTTACTAAAGATCAAAGCACACATTGTGCCTCACACAGAAATAGTGAGGGACTTCAACAAAGAAAGAAAACTTCAGGCTATTCTCCCTTATGAATATCGATGCAAAAATAATAAAATTCTCTCAAACCAAATCCAAAAACACATCAAAACAATCATCCATCATGATCAAGTAGGCTTTTACCCAGGAATGCAGGGATGGTTTAATATACAAAAATCCTTCAATGTAATCCACTATATAAACAAATCAAAGAAAAATAACACATGATCATCTCACTAGATGCTGAGAAAGCATTTGACGAAATTCAATATCCCTTCATGGTAAAAGTCCTTAAAAGATCAGGAGTTTAAGGCCCATACCTAAACATAGTAAAAGTAATATACAGCAAACCAGTAGTCAAATCAAACTAAATGGAGAGAAATTTGAAGCAATCAATCCACTAAGATCAGGGACTAGACAAGGCTGCCCACTCTCTCCCTACCTATTCAATATAGTACTGGATAGAAGTCCTAGCCAGAACAATTTGAAACAAAAAGAAATCAAAGGGATATAAATAGGCAAGGAAGAAGTGAAAATATCACTATTTGTAGATGATATGATAATATACTTAAGTGACCCTAAAGCTTCCACCAGAGAACTCCTAAACCTGATGATCAACTTCAGCAAAGTGACTGGATATAAAATTAACTCAAACAAATCAGTAGTCGTCCTCTATTTAAAGGATAAACAGGCTGAGAAAGAAACTAGGGAGATGACACCCTTCACAATAGTCACAAAGAATATAAAATACCTTGGTGTGAATCTAACCAAGCAAGTGAAAGATCTGTTTGACAAGAACTTCAAGTCTCTGAAGAAAGAAATTGAAGAAGATCTCAGGAAATGGTAAGATCTCCATGCTCATGGATCAGCAGGATTGATGTAGTAAAAATGACCATCTTGCAGAAAACAATCTCCAGATACAATGTAATCTCCACCAAAATTCCAACTCAAATCTTCATAGAAATAGAAAGAGAACTTTACATATTCACTTGGAATAACAAAAAACCCAGGATAGAGAAAACTATTCTCAACAATAAAAGAACTTCTAGGGGGATCCCCATCCCTGACCTCAAGCTGTACTACAGAGCAATAGTGATAAAAACTGCATGGTATTGGTACAGAGACAGGCAGGAAGATCAGTGGAATAGAATTGAAGACCCAGAAATGAACCCACACACGTATGGTCATTGATCTTTGACAAAGGAGATAAAACCATTCAGTGGAAAAAGGACAACTTTTTCAACAAATGGTGCCAGTTCAACAGGAGGTCAGCATGTAGAAGAATGACAATAAATACGTTGTTATCTCCTTGTATAAAGTTCAAGTACAAGTGGATAAAGGATCTTCACATAAATCCAGATACACTGAAACTAATAGATGAGAAGGTGGGGAAGAGCCTCGAATATTTGGGCCCAGGGGAAAAATTCCTGAACAGAACACCAATTGCTTATGCTCTAAGACCAAGAATTGACAAATGGTACCTAATAAAATTGCAAAGCTTCTGTAAAGCATAGGACACTATCAATAGGACAAAATGGCAACCAACAGATTGGGAAAAGATCTTTACTAATACTACATCTGAAAGAGGGCTAATATCCAATATATACCAAGAACTCACGAAATTCAACTCCAGACAATGAAATGACCCTATTAAAAATGGCATACAGAGCTAAAGAAAGTATTCTCAACTGAAGAAACTAGAATGGCGGAGAAGCACATAAAGAAATGTTCCACATCCTTAATCATCCCAGAAATACAAATCAAAACAACCCTGAGATTCCACCTCACACCAATCAGAATGGCTGAGATCAAAAACTCAGGTGATAGCAGATACTGGTGAGGATGTGGAGAAAGAGGAACACTCCTCCATTGTTGGTGGGATTGGAAGCTGATATAACTACTCTGGAAATCAGTCTGGTGGTTTCTCAAAAAATTGGACACAGTATTACCTGTGGACCCAGCTATACCACACTTGGGCATATTCCAGAAGATGTTCCAACATATAACAAAGACATATGCTCCACTTTGTTCATAGCAGCCTTATTTATAATAGCCAGAAGCTGGAAAGAACCCAGATGTACTTCAACAGAAGAATGGCTACAGAAAATGTGGTGAATTTACACAATGGAGTATTTATTACTTAGTTATTAAAAACAATGAATTCGAGAAGTTCTTAGATATATGGATGGAAATAGAAAATATCATCCTGAGTGAGGTAACCCAATCACAAAAGAACACACATGGTATGCACTCACTGATAATTGGATATTAGCCCAAAATCTTGCAATAACCAAGAGACAACTCACAGACCATGTGAAGCTCATGAAGAAGGAAGACCAAAGTGTGGGTGGGTGCTTTGGTCCTTCTTAGAAGGAGTAACAAAATACTCATGAAAGCCCCCCTACTTGGTCTTCCTTCTTAGAAGGGGTAACAAAATACTCATGGGAGCAAATATTGAGAAAAAGTATGGGTCAAAAACTGAAGGAGGAGCCGTTCAGAGACTGCTCCACCTGGGCATCCATCCCATGTGGCAGTTACCAAAGGTAGACACTGATTTGAATGCCAGGAAATAAATGTTGACAGGAGCCTGATATAGCTGTCTCCTTAGAAGTCTTCCAGACCCTGACATATGCATAGGTGGATGCTCACAGCCAATCATTGAACTGATCATGGGATTCCCAATGGAGGGTTAGAGAGAAGACTGAAGGAGCTGATGGGGCTTGTGGCCCCATGTGGAGAGCAACAATACCAACCTACCACAGCTCCCAGGGTCTAAACCACCAGCCTGGGAGAACATAGGGAGGGACCCATGACTCCAACTGTATATTTAGGGGAGGATGACCTTGTAGGGCGTAAGTGGGAGAGGAAGTCCTTGGTTCTCTTAATGCTGGATGGCCCAATGTGGGATATTTCGAGGGCAGGAGGTGGTGTGGGTGGGTAGGGGCACCTCCTCATAGAAGCAGGAGGACAGGGGATAAGATAGCAGGTTTCTGGTTTGGGGGGAAATGGGGAAAGGTGATAACATCAGAAATGTAAATAAAATATCCAATAAAAGATAATTTCAAAAAATGAAGTGACACTGGAAGGTTTTATATCTGACATAATGTAAAACACACATATCTGAAACATTATCACTGAAATAATAAAACACAGATATAAGGAATGTATTAAGACATAATAATGAATTCACATGATCTGAAATAAGAACAAAAAACTCTATTTCTTATGTAATGCCTCTTTTCCATATGATTAGCAGTAATTTAAAAAATCAATATGGAAAAGTTAAAAATTAAATTACAGAGAAGAAAATCTGAATTGGAAAAATATCCTTAAATATATTTGAGAACACATTGACATCCACAAAACAATAATTCATTTGAAGACATAGTAATATAAATTATTTAAAATAAAATATGAATATGTCAGAATAACAACTAAAACATTGTGCAGAGCATGTAACTTCAAATATATAAGTAATTAACACAACAGAGGATGGAGTGTGCAAAATAATTTTTAAAAAAATGAACGATGTAAGTAAAATAGAACAAATGGGTACTCCCTGCACTTAGAAGGCTGAGGCAGGAGAATAATGATTTCCAGATCAGTTCCTGGTACATAATGTGTTTGAAGCCAGGCTAGGCTACATGAGACACTGTCTCAGTCAAAACAAATCAAACTAGGAAAACGAGGGAACATATTACTGGGAAAAGACCAATATCTAGCAATGGCAGAAACAATAATTTTAAAGAGAACACTCCAACACATCTAGTTAACAACATTCTCAGGATTATTTCTAAATGTGGAGTGAAGTCTAAAAAAATTAATGCTATGTTTCCTTCTTAAGGAAAGAAATAAGGCTAACTACTTTTTTTCTACAGTATTCTACCTACCAAAGATTAGCATAAAATTATTTACCATACCTATGTACTAAAAAAGAAACCAAAAGATGTAATACTTTTGAATATTCTTATTCTAGACACGTGGTAAGATAGAAAATGCACATGGACATCAATTCAACAACAGCATAAAGAAGAAGTTATTTTGGTAAGGTTTCTAAAAGACAGATACAACAATGAATCCATCATAAAATCTCCTAACATGAAGGGAAAATGTTGGCTTCTTACCTGTACTGGTGAACCTAGATAGTTGGCAAAATAAATTACAAGTCATCAATTTTCCCTTTGGGTTCTCCTTCAACAGACAGTGTAGAGCTATTACTCTTTTCTTTGAGAGTCACAGCAGTGTTGTTTTGTACCTCTGGTTGGGATGAAAGAAAAAGTAGCCTGCATGCTGGATCACTGTAACAGGAGACAAGTTGTAATATTGTACAAAGAGGATGACAAAAACAAAGAAATTTAGGACTAGAAAAGAAGTGACAATTTCTGTACTTGGTATATAAGTTCATAAACAAAGAATATGTATAAGGAAATATATGACAGGTCCCTAGAACCTGAACATGAATGGATTAGTGAATATTATTGAACAAGATCATACAAAATAGAAGAGGTGGCTATTTTGTTCTAGTGTTCATACTTGAACAAAAGATAAAAACATACAGACGGAGCTTTATTTTGCAAAATGAGGGAAAAAAATTCTAGAAACTAAAATAGAAATGGAGATTGCAACTCTAAAACATTGAATGATTGTGAGTAAAGTACAGTAGATCAGTAAAAACTGTTATGTAAAATAATTACATCAACAAAGATGTAGAAACTGTACAAAGAACATCACAAAAATTCTACATCCAAAGACTACAATAGCTCAATGAGAATGTGGCCACAGGCACTCAATAAAAGACTTGCATGAGCAGTGGAATCAGTAAACTAGAAGCAGGTCATTTGAAATTACCAAGCCCGTGATGCAAAAGGATAGACAAAAAAGGAAAATTAAAAATAGCTTCAGGGATTTCCAAGGCATCATCAACTAGACCCATTTATATGCTTGGAAATTTCTAAGAAAGCAAAGAAAAACCCTAAGGCCCCATCTGAAGAAATAATATAAAAATACTTATCAAAATCCAGAATGCAAGTGGATATACCAAATATTAAACTTCAAGGGTCAAAATTCAAAGAACCGAACCATGATATACAAGGAAACTGTCAAAATCACAAATGATATTTTATAAACGTCAGAAGTGATGTGACCTGTGTGGTTAAAGAAAGGGTTTTTGTACTATCAGAAAGTGTACAGACAGAAAGCCTACAAGTTTGAAATTATGCATACATACATTCATACATACATATAATATATATATGTATATATGTATATATATGTGTGTGTGTTTTGTTGTGTGTGTGTGTGTGTGTGTGTGTGTGTGTGCAAGACAGCTTAGGAGGAAAAGGCAAGCATCTAAATGCCTAATGACCTGAGTGTAATCCTGGAAACCTACATGGCAGAATTATAGAACTGATCGCTTTATGTTTTGCTCTGACTCTGACATAATCAATATGGTAAATGTCCACACATAAACACATTAAATAAAAACATCAAAAATTTTAACTGCTGCAATAGTGAGATAATTTATTCGTGTTAAATGGAAGACAGAATTAACAAAATAAAGCCACTAACAGAACTTTCTTTTAGAAATGAAGAAACCTTCTGAGAAAACAATGAATTCATCACAACTGGATTTACTGCAGAAGAAATAACAAAGGTGATGCTTGAAGGTTAAGAAATGACTATATAAAAACTTATCAGAAATAAAAGATTAAGTTCTACATTAAAAGTACTCATGTAAATGAATATATAGTAATTTAAAATATGATAATCGCATATAAGGACTTTTCATGATTTGTATGTTGTGTATATGCACTGCATATGTCTTTGTAAATATGGTTGTTTATGTGTGTGTTGTGTGTGTGTGTGTGTGCACATGTGTGTTTGTGCAATATGGCATGTCTTTCTTCAGTTACTCTCCACTTTTATCTTTTGAGTCAACATCTATAAGCTGTATAAAAGTATAATGGGAAACAAACAAAATAGGACAAAATGTAACAAAATCTTGTCAGTAGAAAAATATCATATATATATATGAAAAGTGACACAATAGAACACAATATACAAATTTGACATTTTTATAATGTCAACTTAAAGACTTCCCTATCAAAAGTGTTTGGAATGCAAAAGGATTAAACTCCTTAATTAAGCATCATAGGTCTTCATAATTGATAAAAATTACAGGATCGGTCTATGTTTTAAAAGGCTTACTTTAGGAAGCACAGTGCCTATGGGTAAAGAGTGTAAAAGTAGTCTATAGGAATGTAGGAAAAAGAAGGGTGCCTGAATTCAGGTCAAATACACCTAAAGTGTAAAATAGTAAATCTATACCACCCAAAATAAGAGGAGTCATTCTCAGAAAATAAGATGTTTGAGTACAAAAATATTTGGCCAAGAACAACATTTGAGGTGCACGATGAAGTCTTAATACAATGAATATGCTCATTATAATAATTTTTTTAATAATTTCAGGGAGTTAGCATATTATCTCATTTATTTGCAGAACTTAAACTAAGGAGGATGAGGCTGGAGAGATAGCTTAGTGGTTGAAAGCACTTACTGGCTGATGAGCCAGGTTCAGTTCTCAGAAGCCACAGCAGCTCATAATTATCAGTAACTCAAGTTCCGGTTAATGTCACACTCTTATTCTTGTCAACAAGTATAAGACATGAATTTTATGCATATGTATGTATGCAAGCAAAATGCTCAAACTAAAAAATATCAATCTAAATGATGTTTATTTTATAATGATTTAAATACACTTAAAACCATGTGAAGATGACAGCAGGAATATAGTAATATATGTTTTTTAGAGAACATTTTCTGCAATGGAGAATGAATGAAGGAATATATGGAAGTAACTAGGAAAGGGATATTCCATTATTACAGAATGGGGTGTAAATATGAAAAGGAATTATAGACTGAGGAAATAGAACTGAAAGATTAGGCTGTACCTGTTGGTTTTCATTCTTATTTTACCATCTGTTCCCAAGCTCCTGCTTTTCCTAAGTAATATCACTTGTTGAAACACAGTCATTGAGCTTGCAGTTTAGAGAACTGAACTTTCCAAGACTTTTAACATGAAGAGATGTAGAATTTTGTCAAGTGCTTTTTCATCATCTAATGAAATGATCATGAGATTTTTTTTATTTGAGTTTGTTTATATAGTGGATTACATTGATGGATTTCCCTTTATTGAACTATTTCTGCATCCCTGATATGAAGCCTACTTGATTGTAGTGAATGATCATTTTGATATGTTCTTGGATTCGGTCTGTAAGAATTTTATCATGTTTGCATAGATGCTCATAAGGGAAATTGGTCTGAAGTTTTCTTTCTTTGTTGGGTCTTTGTGTGGTTTAGGTATAAACATAATTGTGGCTTCATAGAAGGAATTGGGTAGTATTCCTTCTGTTCTATTTTGTGGAATAGTTTGAAGAGTATTGGTACTAGGTCTTCTTTGAAAGTCTGATAGAATTCTGCACTAAACCCACTTGGTCCTGGGCTTTTTGGGGTTGGGAGAATTTTTTTTTTTTTTTTAATTTTTATTTTCAGCAAATCAAAAAAAAATTTAAAAAGCATTCAAACAGAGTAAAATGAAAATAAACAAACAAACAAAATACCAAGGGTCAGATATACTTATACAAGAATTCTATAGAGCCTTCAAACAAGCAACACTTTTTGAGTTATGTTTAAAAAAATTCAGAACCACAATAAGCTCCTTCACAAAGCAAATAATATTGAAATAGTGAAATCAAGTGTAAACCCAACAAAAATATATAAATTATAGTCCAGTATCCCTCATGAATATACATACAAAAATTCTCAATGAAGTAGTTGCAAACTGAATACAAGAGATATAAAAAAATAATATTCCATGAATAACTGAACAACTGTTTTTTTTTTTTTTTTTTTTTTTTAGAAGACCGTACTCCATATACAGGCTGCATGTTTTGGGATAGTCCCCACTCCAGATGTTTGAGACCTACATGAAAACCAAGCTGCACATTTACAACATATGTGCAGGGAGGCCTAGGTTCAGCCCATGGAGGTAGATCTGTGTAGACTAGGTATGCTCCACGGCTGGTGATTCAGTCTCTGAGAGCTCCAAGGGTTCAGGATCATTTACTCTGTTGATCTTCCTGTGCAGTTCCTATCTCCTTAGGGCCCACAATCCTTCCACCTATTCTTCTTTAAGAGTCCTCAAGCTCCATCCACTGTTTGGCTCTGGATGTCTGTATCTGTCTGAGTCAGCTGCTGGTTAGAGCCTCTCAGAGGACAGCTTGATGGTCTGTTCTCAGGCTGGAGGTTTAGATCCTGGGAGCTCTGGCTGAATCTTTTGATACTCGTTCTAAAAAGGACAAAAACACCCTCACTTTGGTCTTCCTCCTTCTTTTTGAGTTTCATGAGGTTTATGCGTTGCATCTTAGGTATTGTGTGTTTTGGGGCTAATATCCGCTTATCAGTGAGTGCATACCATGTGTGTTCTTTTGTGATTGGGTCATCTCACTCAGGATGATATTTTCTAGCTCCATCCATTTGTCTAAGAATTTCATGAGCTCATTATTTTTAATGGCTGAGTAGTACTCCATTGTGTAAATGTACCACATTTTCTGTATCCATTCTTCTGTTGAAGGACATCTGGGTTCTTTCCAGCTTCTGGCTATTATGAATAAGGCCGCTATAAACATAGTGGAGCATGTGTCCCTGTTGCATGTTGAAATATCTTCTGGGTATATACCCAGGAGGGGTATAGCTGGGTCCTCAGGTAACACCATGTTCAATTTTCTGAGGTATCGCCAGACTGCTTTCCATAGTGGTTGTACCAGCTTGCAATCCCACCAACAATGGAGGAGTGTTCCTCTTTCTCCACATCCTCGCCAACATCTGCTGTCACCTGTGTTTTGGATCTTAGCCAATCTGACTGGTGTGAGGTGGAATCTTTAATGACTGCTTCTATTTCTTTAGGGGTTATGGGACTGTTTAGACCGTTTATCTGCTCTTGATTTAACTTTGATACCTGTTATCTGTCTAGAAAATTGTCAACTTCTTACAAATTTTCCAATTTGGTTGAGTATAGGCTTTTGTAGTAGGATCTGATGATTTTTTTTAATTTCCTCAGTTTCTGTTGTTATGTCTCTCTTTTCATTTCTGATTTTATTAATTTGGATACTACCTCTATGCCCTCTGATTAGTCTGGCTAAAGGTTTATCTATCTTTTTGATTTTCTCAAAGAACCAGCTCCTGATTTTGTTGATTCTCTGTATAGATTTTTTGTTTGTTTGTTTGTTTCTACTTGGTTGATTTCAGTCCTGAGTTTGATTATTTCCTGCTATCTACTCCTCTTGGGTGTCTTTTCTTCTTTTTGTTCTAGAGCTTTCTGGTGTGCTGTCAAGCTGCTAGTGGATTGTCTCTCCAGCTTCTTTTTGGAGGCACAAGTACTGCTTTCATTGTGTCCCGTAAATTTTGGTATGATGTGCCTTCATTTTCATTAAATTCTCTAAAAAGTCTTTAATTTCTTTCTTTAAGTCTTCCTTGACCCAGTTATCGTTGAGTAGAACATTGTTGAGCTTCCATGTATATGTGGGCTTTCTGAGGCCATACCTAAATATAGTAAAAGAAATATACAGCAAACCATAGCCAACATCAAATTAAATGGAGTGAAACTTGAATCAATTCCGTTAAAATCAGGGACTAGACAAGGCTGCCCACTATCTCCCTATCTATTCAATATAGTACTTGAAGTTCTATCAAGAGCAATTAGACAAGAAAAGGAGGTAGAAGATATACAATTGGAAAGGAAGAAGTCAAAATATCACTATTTGCAGATGGCATGATAGTATAGTTAAGCAATTCTAAAAATTCCACCAGAGAACCCGTAAACCTGATGAACAACTTCAGTAAAAGTGGCTTAATATAAAATTAACTCAATGAAATCAGTAGGCTTCATATACTCAAAGAATAAAAAGTCTAAGAAAGAAATTAGGGAATCAACACCTTTCACAATGGTCACAGAAAACATGAAATATCTTTGTGTGACTCTAACCAGGCAAATGAAAGATCTGTATGAGAAGAACTTCAGTATCTGAAGAAAGAAATCGAAGAAGATCTCAGAAGACAGAAAGATCTCCTATGCTTATGGATTGGCAGAATTAACATAACAAAAATGGCTATCTTGCTGAAAGCAATCTACAGATTCAATGTAATCTCCATCAAAATTCCAATTCTTTATAGAGTTGGAAAGAACAATTCTCAAATTTGTTTGGAATAACAAAAAACCCAGAATAGCCAAAACTATTCCTAAAAATAAAAGAACTTCTGGGACAATCACCATCCCTGACCTCAAGCTGTACTACAGAGCAATAGTGATAAAAACTGAGTGGTATTTGTACAGAGAAAGGATAAATGGAATAGAATTAAAGACCCAGAAATGAAGCCACACACCTATAGTCACTTGATCTTTGACAAAGGAGCTAAAACCATCCAGTGAAAAAAAGCCAGCATTTTCAACAAATGGTGCTGGTTCAACAAAAGGTCAGTATTAGAAGAATGCAAATTGACCCGATCTTCTCTCCTTGTACAAAGGTCAAGTCCAAGTGGATCAAGGACCTCCACATAAAACCAGATACACTGTAACTAATAGAGGAGAACGTAGGGGAGAACCTTGAACACATGGGCACAGGGAAAGACTTCCAGAAAAGGACACCAATGACTTATGCTCTAGATCAAGAATTAACAAATGGGACCTCTTAAAATTTTAAAGCTTTGGTTAGGCAAAGGTCACTGTCAATAGGACAAAATGGCAACCAACAAATTGGGAAAAGATTTACCAATCCTACAACTGATAGAGGGCTAATATCCAATATATACAAAGAACTCATGAAGTCAGACTCCGAAGGAGTAACAAAATACTCCAGGGAGCAAATATGGATACAAAATGCAGGACAGAAACTGAAGGAGGGGCCGTCTGCAGACCATTCCACCTGGGTATCCATCCCATGTGCAGTCACCAAAGGTAGACGTTGATGTGGATGTCAGGAAGCACATGCTGACAGGAGCCTGATATAGCTGTCTCCTTAGAGGTCTGCAAGAGTCTGACATACTCAGAGGCAGATGCTCACAGCTAACCATTGAACTGATCATGGGGTTCCCAATAGAGGAGTTAGAGTGAGGACTGAGGAGTTGTGACCCCATGAGGAGAACAACAATACCAACCAACCAGAGCCCCCAGGGTCTAAACCACCAGTCTGGGAGTGCTTAGGGAGGGACCCATGGCTCCAGCTCTATATGCAAGGTTGTTATAGGTGGGAGAAGAGATCCTTGGTCCCATGAAGGCTGGACGTCATGTGTGTGGGGGAATCCAAGGGTGGGGAGGTCAGGTGCAGGGGGTAGGTGGGGGTACACCCTCATAGAAGCAAGAGGAGGGGGAAGGGGTAGAGAGTTCCTGGGAGGGAGGGGAAAAAAGGGGTAAGGGGAGAACAACTGAAATGTAAATAAAATTTACAATAAAAAAAGAAATGTAAATAAAATATCCCATAAAAAAATTTAAAAATGATACAATGTGCCCCTTCTCAGACAAATATGTAAATAAAGTAAAAAAAACTGTGCATATTTTTCTGTTAGAAGAGATAAATTGTCAAAAAGATAAGCCACTAGACATAAGCTAACAAAGGAATAGGGATGTAGTCTTAGACAAATTTTGTTATCTTCTCAGAAGCTCTCAATGTCTATGGAGATGAGGGAATATTGAAGAGGGACTCTGGAGAGTATATGTTCAAAATGCATTGCATGAGATTTTCGATAGATTAAAAAAAGCTTTAAAAATAAACCATGTTTCACAAATTAGGGGAAAAGTTAATATGCAAAACTCATGATTATATCGTTCACTAACAAAATAATTGCCTTTGAGTAAACATCAATGAACAGTGAGATTTGAAATTACAAGGAAAACATCAAGTATGTATCACTTCTGAACTACCCACATGTGACTTTAACTTGGATTTATGAGTTACTATTAAGTAAGGCACACAATGATTAGCAAATACCAAATGTAGACCCTGTTTAATAAAGTGGTATTTTATGAGTGGAAGTGTAAAATGTAAAGTGCACATCTGCAAAATTACTGTCCTAACTTCACTGAAGTTTGTGGGAATGTACAAACTGTGGGTATGGTTAATGTAAGTTTGTCCTTTTCTCATGTACAGGTGTTTTAAAATAACAAAGATGATAAAATTCTATATTTCAAAGTTACGGCAACATTAAAACTCAAAGAAATAGTATGCCAAAAAAAAAAACCTATTAAAAACTGGGTTATAGAGCTAATCAAAGAATTCTCAAGTGAGGAATACAGAATGACTGAGAAGCACCTAAAGAAACATTCAACATCATCGTTAGTCATCAGAGAAATGCAAATCAAAACAACCCTTCGATTCCACCTCACACGAGTCAGAATGGTTAAGATAAAAAACTCAGGTGACAGTAGATGCTAGGGAGGATGTGGAGAAAGAGGAGGACTCCTCCATTGCTGGTAGAATTGAAAGCTGGTACAACCACTCTGGAAATCAGTCTAGCAGTTCCTCTGAAAATTGGACCTGCGAACCCAGTTATAACAGTCTTGGGTATATACCAAAAAGATTTTCCATTATATAACAAGGACATATGCTCCAGTATATTCATAGCAGTCTTATATATAATAGCCCTAAGATGGAAAAAGAACCCAGATGTCCTTCAACAGAGAAATGGATACAGAAATGTTACATTTACACAATGGAGTGTTACTCAGCTATTAAAAACAATGACTTCATGGAATTCTTAGGCAAATAGATGGAACTAGAAAATATCATCCTGAGTGAGTAACCCAATCACAAAAAAGCACACATGCTATGCATTTACTGATTAGTAGATATTAGCCCAAATGCTCTGAAGATGCTATTCACAGTCCGCATGAAGCTCAAGAAGGAAGACCAAAATGTGGGTGCTTCAGTCCTTCTTAGAAAGGGGAACAAAATACTCACAGTAGCAAATATGGAGAAAAATGTGGAGCAGAGACTGAAGGAAAGGCCATCCAAGACTGCCCCACCTGAGAATCTATCCTATATAGTCACCAAACCCAGTCACTATTGTGAATTCCAAGAAGTACATGCTGACAGAAGCCTAATATAGCTGTCACCTGAGAGGCTCTGCCAGAGTCTAACAAATACAGTGGTGTATTTGTTAGAGAATGGACTGAAGAAACTGAAGAGGTTTGAGGTTTGCAACCTCATAGGAAGATCAATAATATCAATAATATCAAACAACCATTTCCCAAAGAGCTCCAGAGACTAAACCTCCAACCAAAGAATACACGTGGAGGGAACCATGGCTCCAGTTGCATATGTAGCAAAGGATGGCCTTGTTGGGCATCAATGGGAGCAGAGTCCCTTGACTTGATGCCTCAGTGTAGGGGAATTCAAATACAGGGAGGCTGGATTGAGTGGGTGGGTGAGAGGGTAAGAGAATACCCTCATAGAAGTAGGGGAAGAGGGGATTGGATAGGTGTTTTCCTTGGGGGTGGCAACTGGGAAAGGAGATAACATTTAAAGTATAAAGAAAATATCCAATAAAACAAAAGAAAAGGAAAAAATTTAAGGCGACTGGTTTTGTGTAGTAACTGACTGTGGGATGAGAACTGTGTGTTTTCAGACTCCTCTTGGAGTAGTTTGAGATCAGTCTTCATTGCACACCAATGAGGCAATCTCATTCATGTCTAGCTGGTCAACTAGTGAGTTATCTTTGTTCTGTAAGTGAGTTTGAGAGACTCAATGGCAACTTCTTCACTAAAGACTCCATCACTAAAAGGCATGGACTATGACTCTAGAGAGCTGCATACATCACTAGAGCTCTCTGCACAGCTTGCAGCCAAGACAGCCTCCAAGAGTTTTTTTTTTTTTTTTTTTCTTCCCAGAAATTGTTTCTGCTCATATAAGCTTGGATAAGAGTTTTGTTATTCTTTAAATTTTTGTGAGCTTCTTAAACCTTGAATGTTTTACTTGTGTTCTGTCTTAGGTACCACTCTTCTTCAAGAGGGAATATTTTAGTTCAGAGGAAAGAATCATCCCACGTTGCAATTCAGAGAGTAACAGTTTCAAGTAAGTTCACTAATGACGTGTTCATGGAGTAAAATCCTAGAGACACTAACCATTACAGAATGTATGATAAAAGAAAAAAAGTCTGAAATATTGAATGTTTCATATTGAGGAAATCCAACCTTTTTTTTTGTGTGTGTGTGTGTGTGTGTGTCTTAGACTCTTTATTACATATTTGAGTATTTCTTCATCAAGTCTCTAGGTTTTCAAGTCTCCAGTCCTTCCAAACATTAACACATTAACCTACTTCAAATAATACCATCAAATAAAAACACTACACTAAATCTCCCTAAGATTTTTAAATCATCTAGTCATTTGCAAGTATATGGTCAGCACATTTTCATTATAATCAATAATTGTATAACATTATGAGGAAGTAAACATTTCAAATGATAAAAGATTAAAATCTTAATTTACTTTCTATATGTAGGGTTGAGCAGGAATCATCAATAAGAGGAATCAAAGTGAGATGTGCTCCTACCATTATTTTATTTGTTTTTGTAAAATTCACAACCTAGTTCATCAACTTCATGTGGTAAATTGAAAAAGTTAGTATCTGTGTCATTCGTAAATGACAACTCCATGTAACTGTTTATT
The DNA here is from genome assembly GCA_021653895.1 of Mastomys natalensis. Classification (NCBI taxonomy): domain Eukaryota; kingdom Metazoa; phylum Chordata; class Mammalia; order Rodentia; family Muridae; genus Mastomys; species Mastomys natalensis. The sequence continues at coordinate 652,090 of JAJTUV010001802.1, forward strand.
TAGTAATTATCAACATGAAAATAGGTATTATGTTCATTAATTATCATCAGGATTTTTGCATACTGAAAATCAGTGGCTTGCGTTTCTATATGATTTGCCTGTTATTTGGATTTTAATTTCCTAATATTCTTTTTTTCAGTTTTTACTTCAATTCTTATTTAATGCCCTGAACAGTAAGAGCCTAATACATTATATTTCCTTCTATTTTCTCTTCATATTTTCTGAACTGAATCTGTTCTTATTAAAGATTTGTGGCCTTAAATATAACCATCAATACTAAAATATAAAACTTTATCATAATACTATTTGCATTGGAAGCAACTTTGACATTTTATAAAAGAACATGTAATTATTCTGAAAACTTCTCATTTACTTTTAAAGGTATTTCATATTTAAGACATGAACAAATGTTTTTTTCTCGTTATAAAACCATTTTCATCTAACAGGTATCTCAAATTTGACTGTCCAATGTAGTTGTTCTACTACCAGAAATAATTATTCATTCATAGTAATAAATCTCAACTAGTAAAGATATTTTTAAAGTTATCATGTTTAGGCATTATACCATCATATCATCCATTTCCCATTTTAGTATAATTATACCCTTATCTTCGAGTTAGTCACTAAGTGTTATCATCAATTTCCAATTAATTTGGTTACTAAAGTTTTGGTTATTCTTCATAAGTAAATCAGTCTGTAAAAAACTATGGCTGCTTATATTGTTTTATGTTGTTAGACACTTCAGAGAGGATTATATTGTTAAAAGTCTTTAAATTTTATGTATATTAAAATTTATTGTGTGATATATTTAAATATAGATGATTAGAAAACTACCCTAGATGAAAAACATGACTACCTGAATATAAATTTTCTCTGTACTTGCGTCTAAGAACATGGAAAATTTTCAGTAAATTTTGTTTTCTTGAGTACATAGAATTTGAATCATATTAGTGGAGACTTTTAGCTAGTATGACATTAATTTACATGGAAAGATCTTTCAGGTTCTCTGTATTAATAAAATAAGTATTTTAAGTTTAAAAGCTAATAATGAATAATAGCATTTATATTGAATTTTTTTATCCTCAGAATTCCAATATTATACATTTCTCAATGTACAATTAAATCTTAAAATCTATATGTGATTGCAGAACGGCCTCAACAAACCACACTTATTCCGATGAGCTAGCTTTCTATACCATACCACTGCCACGCCTGCAGAAAGATCCTGGAAATGCATATTCAAATTTGTGTTCCTCACTTTTGTCCCCACCATCTGAACAGCAGGACCTGTAGTTGCTGCATATTGTAATAAGCCCTGTGAGTGGCTTTATAATACAAAGTTTGAATATCTTTGTACCACACAGTGTTACTGAAATCTTTACCCGATTTTGTGTTCAATACATAAGGGATTTCAACTCTTGACTGGGGAAAAGATCTTATAAAAATTAAGTCATAAGCATATTCCGTTTTTAGGATGAGTATTTTGGTCCTGCCAAAAATCAATGGATGAATTCGAAAACTGAAGAGAGAAACATAGGCTCTCCCTAGAGGAGCTATGAGAGTGCAGCATAAATAAAATATCAGGCTGTTCAAGGGAGACTGTTGCAGTTTGCTGATATACAAGGCTCTTGTCAGGCGGTGCATTCAGCTGCAGAAGGAGTAAGACAGAGTCATCCATAAGTCAAGCTTGATATCTAATGGAAAGAAAATAGAATTTGCAAGTGCCACCAGTCTGTCCAGTTTTGTTTTATTTTTAATGACAAGCCAATCTGTTGTGTGTCTAGCATGTTATACTAACCCAGACAAAATCATGATAGTGGAATCTTCATTGTAGATAGAGAGAAAAAATAGAATGGAAAAGTGACATGAAGCTTCCCAAACATAAACATGCTGTTTTACATGCTAAACCAGCGTAGGAAACTTTGGACATGCAAAACTATCGCTTTTATTTTTATTTGTATAGAGAAAATAGAATCTGGAATGCAAAGCACAATATAAGCATATAGTTTTTTTCTTTTTTTTTCTTTTAAATATTTACTTAGAGTGTTGCAATTGTTTACATGTTCTTTATTTTCAAAATAATATTTTATGAATTTTAGGAGGCTTCATATACATACAATATATTTGACCATATTTAGACCTTCTAAAAATCCTCTTAAGGACACCATGAGGTAGTGTGTATACTATTGGACCAGAGAGTGGCACTTTTAGAAGGTGTGTCCTTGTTGGAGTAGGTGTGGAGGAAGTATGTCACTGTAGGTGTGGACTTTGATACCCTCATTCTAACTGCAGGGAAGCCAATATTGTCCTTTCTGCTTTTGGATCAAGATATAGAAATCTTAGCTCTCCAGTCCCATGTCTGCTTAGATGCTGCCTTTATTTATTTTTTAACCCATAGGGTTCAGAGTGTGTTGTCTGTGTCTTTAGGTGTGTGACATATCCACTAGAATAAAGTAGGTTTTCCTGGGGCCACTTTTAATGAAAATTGATTTTTGCCCCACAAGGATATAGATACCACAAAATCACCATATAAACAAGGATGTGGGTGAGAGAGAGTTGGGATGCTGCCATTCCAATTATTCTCTCAGTCTTTCTACTTTCTTTCCCGCTCACCTTTATTTTGACTCTCTCCATCCCATTCTTTCTCTTCTCTCTCTGTTTCCTTCTAGTATCCCAAATTGTCCTCAAACTACATAGCCAAGTATAGACTTCAACTCCTGATTATCTAGCATCCGCATCCTTCCCCCTGAGATTGCAAGTGTGTGCTACCATACCTGCTTATGCTATGTGGGGGTTCTGTCCTTGCCTTGTGTGCCTGTAGGTAAGCACTCTACCTAATGAGTTCTATTCCACAGCCCCTTCTCACAGTTTCTCTGACATAATGAAGGAGTTAACTTTCTATGTCATGGAATAAAGCTTTCTGAGGATTTGTATACTGTGTAGTGTTCATCTACTTGAGATCGCTTCTTGCGTCTCAGGTGTTTCCTAATAGATTCTCCACTTTAAGTATGGCTCTTGCACTCCTCCGCCAATCATCATTGACATTGATTTTTTTTATCTCTCTGAAGTGGGTTCCAAACTTAACATATTGTTTGCTTAATATTCTTGCTATGATAGAACCCTATAATATTAATAGACCCCACTTCATACTAATCATTACTATCATCAGCCACAGCTCATCATGGTAAGTATTGATTCCCACTCTGTGGCAGCACCACACCTGCTAATGTGCAATTATTCTAAGACAAAAAAAAAATTGTTGAACGTGTTGACTCTGAGTGAAGTGGATTAAAAGATATTAACACAACCACATAAAACCAAAAATTGATTTTGGAAATCATTAAATAAATCATGTGGTAACATCTTGTTCTTAATACCTATCATTTCATGGTTTGACACAAATGTTTGAATTAGATACTAATAATTCATTTGTTCACTTTTTTCTTTTTTCTTATATTGGGTAAGAGCTGATGGATTTTAGAATATCTAGTAGCAGAAATGTAAATGGAGTTAGAACTTTCTGTGAAGTTCTGGGTACTTATAAAGAATATTAGGGGAATTCTGAGGGATTTTCCGGCAGTGAATCTAAGGATAGACAAGAGCTACTTGCAGGCAGAGCAGAAAGCAAGAAAATATTAAGTGATTGTTAAAAGATATATTCAAAATAGAAATATAATTAGAAATTAAAAAGATATTTAGAAATATTTTAGATACTTGAAGTGTTGAACTATTTAAAGATATGTGAATAAAAACATGAACTTAATAGGTTATTATTATACTGAAAAGAACTAACAAATTGGATGTTTGTGAGATATATGTAGCTGACCTCTACATGAAAATGTGAAGAATTATGAATTATAAGTGCTCCACTCTAACTAAACTAGTATTTTTTCAGAGCTGAAATATTCAGCTATTTTCAATATCTTCACTTCCCAGGATCTATAAGTGACCAGACAGAAAGCCAAAATCTTGTGAAGAGACCCTAACGCTGAAGACACAACATACATTGTCACAGAACCTGGAGAAATCATGTTGGTACTCACCAGAAAGCTCCTTTTTTGATGGCTAGCTTTCATGATAATAAAAGGTGATATATGGGTTATGGAGGGGGAAAATGTCACCAACAGTTTTACATGGCTGTGAATCTTGTGGGATAGAATAATGACCAGCATAGTGTAATGTGCTCAAGGCTGTAATAATGGTTTAAATATTACTGGGATAGCCAACATGCTTCTGACTAAATTTAAGTCCTGCTCTACAGGAGAATTCTCTTTGAACTATAAACCTAGATAAGAACTCATTATGGGGAGCTCGCAACTGATGCCTAATTGTGCATGCTCTGCACATTCTGCCTTAGGCTCTGAGAGATCATATAAGTTTTCAGCATGTTGATTTACAGGACCTTGTGTTCTTGATGTCTTCCATCCCTTCTCTTTCTTACTTTATTTCTTCTTCCCCTTCCATGGTATTCCCTGAGCTCTGATGGGTGGAATTTGATGTAGACATTTCACTTAGGGCTGACTGTTCCAAGTTCTCTCTTTCTCTCTCTCTACTTAATGTCTGGCTCTGAGTCTTTGTATTTTGTTTCATCCATAGCAGGAGGAAGCTCTCTCAAGATGACCGAGAAAGACACTGATCTATGAATATAGAATGTCATTAGGAGTCATTTTATTGATTCTTTTTTGTTTGTTTGTTTGTTTAGAACAGTAGTATTTGTTTTTATCCTAGGTCCTTGGGATATCTTGTCTCAGGTTCTTAGTTAACCAAGCAGTGTTTGATATGGGTTCCATCACATGAATTGGGGCTTAAGTCATATCAGATATTGATTTTTTACTACCACAAGCTTTGTGCCAACAAGGCACAAACATTGCACTTGGTTGGTGCTTACATTTCTCCTTTAGTAAGAATGCCTTCCTGTATTAAAGACAATACTCTTGATTGTGTGGTCATTCACTGAAGCAAATTTTACCTATTAGATATGATTAAACAGATTATAGGAAATAGGAGAGGATCAATTACTATTTTTCTGATAAAGGAGCATTGTATTAAAATGACTTCTAATGATTCATTGCTTTTCCCATAGAGGAGTGCATCTCTCAGTCTTCATCACAGAAACGTCTTGTTGAATTATATGGCAAGTAGCACAGAGACTTACACTGGTCAAGGTTCAGAAAATAAGACTCTAGCATGTTCATGCCCAAAAGGGACATCTAGAAGAGTGAGTTTTGGTCTGTTTCGATTTCATTTTGCTTTTGGTTTTTACACCTGTGAGATCACTTGTTTTTGACTTTCTGTGTCTGGCTTATTTGACTTACTACAGTAACTTCTGCTTCAATCCATGTGGACACAAATGACAAGATTTCATTTTATTTTATTTTCTGCCTGAAGAATAGTCAAATACATTGTGCACTTATCCTTTAATCAGTAGATAGAAGACATTTCTATTCCTGTGGATTAATTATGAGTAAACAATGAGAGTGCATATTTCCTTTATGATTGATTTTTTTCTACTAAGTACATACTGTTTGGATTTGCAGGGTCATTTTGTAATTCTATTTCATGTGCCTGTGTATGCATATGCATGGTGTGAGGGGAATGAATACAAGTACTCCCAGGAATCAGAAGATACTGTCAAACACTAGCTGGAGTTATACACAGTTGTGTACCACAAAGTCTGGGCATTGATACCTGAACTCCATATCTCCAAAGGAGCAGTAAGCATTCATAGTCACTGACCCATCTCACCAGTCCATAGATACAATTTTAAATACAATTTTATAATAAAATAAAAATTGATGATGTAACACATTTTCTGTGAAACAGAGTATGTACACCTCAGTGATTTCTTGAAATAGATTAAATACATCCTCTGGAAATGTAGCAATACTTCAGAAAGATAGAAATTATGTTTGAAAATTACAAAGTATCCAAGAAGTTAATAAATTCTAGTGTTGCTATGTGCTTCCTTTTCAATGAACTTCAAACTTGCACTGGGTTCTTTGAAAGAAATAAACCTTATTACTGATTCTCTGTTTCTTCTGTGTAAATCACAATTTGATTCTTATGATGAAATACAACTAATTCCTTTATAGAGTTCGTTCAACAAGTTTTTTCTTACTATCTATTCTAGATTATGAAGTATAATAATTCCTTTATTGGAATGTCTACATTACTCACTATAAATGAATAAACAGAAATGATAGCTAAAAGCAGCTTTGAGAAAACAAACTCTGAGGGATGCTAAGGTAATGTATAAATCATGAAGGATGCCATTTCGTAAACTGAGTACCTGTGTTGAATATCCCAGAACCCACCCTGTTGATCCAGACAGTTTTTAGAGCAGGATCTATGCACCCAATATCTGGGACATGTTACAAAGCACTAGAATATTGCACATCTTCATTTTTTTTTTGTTGATATGGTCAAGGCTAGCCACTCTGATTTTTAAGGTATCCTCCCTGATTGAAGATAATTTTCTTTCTTTTACTAATTGCTAGCTGACTGTCTTTCTAAGGGCGGATCTCTTAAAATTGCTCAGTTTCATATATTGCCATACAGACAAGAGTTTGTGTTTATATACCTGTGCAAATGTGTATGCACATATATGTACACATATTTGTTTGTGTGACACTAACAATCACTAACAAAGACAAAGAGACTATCAACCTGAGAATAGGGGAGAGAAGATGGGAGAGGAGTCTAGGAGGGTTCCTGGAAGGTGATGGAGGTAGAAAAGGAAAGTGAGAGGGTGCTGTAATTCCATTTAATTCAAAAATATATAAAAATATTATAATGTAAAACAAAAAATAAAGTACAGATATTCATGAATTGAAGTGGAGTTTATAAATAGAATGCCAAGATGGTAAGGGATTAAAAATTATTAGAATATCTAAATGGTAATATAACCTAAATAAAATCTTGTGGTAAAATCTTGTATATAAGAAATCATCCTAAATATCTTAATACTTTTCTTGTTGTAAATTTATTAAATATTTGATTGGAAGATATTATTGTTTTCCTTGTCATATATTTTCCTTCAGAAAGACTTTGAAAATATCTATAGAACTTCAGTCTTGGTTTTCTGGCCACTGTAACTACAGCTTTAATTTACTTGGTAAGTAGAAATAGCATCTATAAACTGTCCAGAATTTACAATGCTTGCCTTAAAATGTGGACTAAGTGCAGTCTTTTAAACTCCATTGAATTTAAATTAGGACTTAAATGCAGCATGATGTTTGGTAAAAAGACAGGAAAAGAAATAAAAGCAGCAAAGTTATAGACAAGGATGAAAGATGGAAGAAGCTGTTGTCGGCCATGGGATGGTTCTGGCTGTCAGCATGCCTATAATTGGTTCTTTAAATTTCCCCCAAATTTTGAGAACATAATGAATTTTTTCAATAGCCATTTCTCCAAATATATTTAATTAGAATTAATTTAGGCAGTTTTCTGCTTCAATCTATATTAGATACATATTCATGGGATTTAATTAGCTCTTGTTAAGATTATATTAAAACTACTTCAGCTTAAATTAGTTTTCATAATTTTAATTTTAAAATGTTACCCAACATTCTGTAAACTGACATATTGCATATTATTTATAGCTTGTCTAAATATTTCAAGTCCTATCAAATTCTGTTATTTCAGGTGACACATTTTTCAATACATTCATTGGTTCACCTTTAAATGAATTTAAAATAAAAAAGCATATATTTGATTCCAGTGTATGAAGGTACAGATTAAAAATACATAGATTAAAAAGCATGTATATTTTATAACTTTAGATTATTAGGAACATGTAATTTTATTATTTGACTCAGAATTTTAACAGGTATAAAGGTCTGAACCATTAAGGGGTAGATTTTGAAAGATGCAGGAAAAGACACTCAGTTAAACTTTGCAGTCTACCTGCCTCTTAACTCTATGCACTACTATTTCATGTAGTGATCTTTTTAAAATAAATTGTATCAGTTGAAATAAAAAGATGCATGTATGCTTTTCATTGATAGATTTGGGTGAGGTTTCACTCTTCTGATCTCAGGCCCCCTAAGTAATAACTTGTAGTGGCATTCTTGATATAATAACAAAATTTGACATTATTTTCAAGCAAATTTCTCCTTTCCAATTATTTTGACTCCCATTTTACATGCACAACTGTAGTCTGAGGGTAGTTTAAGTTCTTTCCTGAAAAGACTTTGACATATATTAAGAATATATATTATTTGATATTATGTAATTATTGGAGCTAGCAAAATGTATCCCAATGTCACTGATCCAAAATGGCTTGAAAATGAAAATAACTTGGTTCATTCATAACAAAATAGTTTCTATTCCTTATATAATCAGATTATACTGATCATCAGCAAACCGAGATTCTTGGTATGTACAGAAGTTAATGTAATTGAGACACTAATTAAAGTCAAATTACATATCTTTTCTAGAGGTGAGGCTATTATGTCACTCTTTTCTATTTGACTTATTTCTCTTGTTGATAATCTAAATCTTTATAATATGCAATAAAACACAAATACTCTACTCAACCACTGAAATTATGAGCAGAGCAATAATTAGCTATAAAACTCTATTAAGGTAAATTCTGTTCCCTTCGGACATTATGTGATTTATGACTGTTTGAAAGACCATCATCAGTATATTGACCTGGGAAACATATTATTGATTTTGTCTGTAGTTTACAAAAATGAGGTCTAAATCAATATCATAAAGCTCTGGCTATAAATTTAAGGTTTTGTAAAAGCACAGATCCTTTTTAATGATATATTTGTATAAGATTTTTTTACTTCTATAATTTTTACCCTCCATGAAGGATTTATTGATGTTCTGTTTAAAATTTTAATAGCTGATAAAATGGGGTCACAACACTGTACAAACTCGTTATTCTAATTAGTTAATGAGGCTGATATGAGTTGTTTGATGCTTGCTTTAGAAGTATGAGGCTTGAAAAGACCAGAGGCTAAATTTTTCCATTAGTCACCCATCTGTAACTACCACTAACTTAATTGCAAGTTTCTTACACAAATAGCCCAAAGTGGAATTTAGATTCAGAATATAAGTCTGGGAAAATTCAGTCAATGTTACCCTTATTCCTCATCTCAACACTTTAACTCTTAATCTATTTTATTATGATTTGAAATATGTTTCCTGCTGTTATTGATTCCTGGAGTAGTGATAACTGTACACTTGTGTTCTTTGACTGTCTGCTAGTCAGTAATAAACTTACTTACAGTGAGTCAAAAAGTGACTAATAGCATTAAACATATTTAATGGGCTCAAAGTGTGATAATAAATTTTTGCTTATCGTACTCTAAAACTTCATACATGTTGACTCATTCTGTGGGTGACAAATGCTTTTAGTTAATGTGTTTGCACATGTAAGGGATTAGAACCCACCTATTCAGACTCCTGAAGCACATCCATAAGCAAATTGATAATTAGATTGAGATAAGGGCTTAGTGAAAATGGCAACTATAGACAGATGATTGGTTTTTTAATATGCTTCATTTCTGTAGTATATGTGATTATCATTTTTCTCTGTAATATTTTTAATTGTGACCATGGTATATACCACTCATAAATCTACTGTCCACATTTATATATGATGTTATATTTATTGAGTATCTTAATGAGATTATATAGGTAAAAAATACAGTAAAGGATCATGTATGCTAATCATGTAGCTATTTCTCAGTATGGTTCCATGTATAAACTAGATTAATTCTGGACATCATAAAGTAATTACCATTTATTATTGTTTTCTGCTTTTGCTTTTTAATAATGTCATTATTCAGGTTTTTAAACAATAAGGTCAAGACCAAGACAGAATGATGGAAAACTTAATATGTAATATGGAAAGAATTCTCTTTTTTCTTTGATCTGGTAGTGGTGCTGGTATTGAAAGAGGTGTGTGTGTGTGTGTGTGTGTGTGTGTGTGTGTGTGTGATGTGTGTCTATATTGTTGTGTGTGTCTGTCCATGCATGTGTGTGTAGTACTGTATTCGCACCATGCCAAAGGGGCACATGTTCTACTATGTGATAGTGGCCTTGTTTGTGATAGCCAGAAGCCGGAAACAATCCAGATGTCTTACAACAGAAGAATGGTACAGAAAATGTGTTCATTTACACAATGAAACACTACTCAGCTATTAAAAATGAGGGCATTCTGAGTTTTGCAGGCAAATGAATGGAACTAGAAAATAGCATCCGAGTGAGGTAACTCAGACCCCAAAGGACATGCATGATATATACTCACTAATAAGTGGATATTAGCCAAAATAGTACAGAATACTCAGGATACAATCCACAGAACTCAGAAATGTTAATAAGAAGGGTCCAAGTAAGGACACCTTAATCCCACTTGGGAGGGAGAAGAAAAGCCATCACAGGAAGGGGGAGAGAGAGAGGGACTTGGGTGGAAAAGGAGACAGGGAGGGGATTAGGGGAACATGATCAGGTATTGGGTAGGGGGAACAGAACTGAGCTAAGCCCCAAGAATTAGCAGAAAGAATGGAAACAGACAACGTAGGGAAGTAGGAGGTTGGGGGAACCCTCCATAGTGTACCAGAGACCTGGGAAGTGAATGACTCTCAGAACTCAAAGGGAGGGACCTTAGATGAAATGACCTATAGTAGAGAGAGGAAACACATAGAGCCCACCTCCAGCAGGAAGACAAGGCATCAAGTAAGGGATGGTGTTGCTATCCCACAGTCAAAAACTCTGACCCGTAATTGTTCCTGTCTGAAAGAATTTCAGAGACAAAAATGGAGAAGAGTATGAGTAAAGGAAGTCCAGTGACTTCCTTTATGGAAGGCCCAAATTGGGATTCAGTTTTCAATATTTCTCAGCTGCTATACCTTTTTTGTGTTGAAGCCTCAGGAGCGTTCCTCCATCTACTTTAGGATGTCTATTGTCCTTTTGCAGTTCTTCTTGGGGATTCATATTGATGAGATCTTATGGGTTCATATTTCTCAGAGACAGTCTGACAGCAAACTCTTCGATCCTGTCCATTACTTGATGTTTTTGCATTCCATCTTTCTAGATGTTCCCTAAGCCTTAGGTATTGCACATGTATTCTTTGTATCTGGATCTGAAACTTTGCATTTTGTTGTGTTATGGTCTCCATCTGTTACTAAGCAGAGTCTTCTTCATGAAGAGTATAGATTATAACTTATTTGATTTCTGTTTCTTGTCTCTGAATTCAGTCTATTCAGCTGCCTCATGATCTTGCTGCCAGACATTACTGCCGTGAAGAATTGTACTTTAAACTCTGAGCCAGAATGAACACTTCTTCATTTAAGCAGTTTTGCCAATTTCATATCACAAGATAAGTACATGATACGGCTCCCAATATTATGAATATATTTTTGATAGGGTATGGTGATGGCTATTCTTAGTTGTAACTTGACTATATCTGGAATGAACTACAATTGAGAATTGAGGGCACACCTGATACAAATATTGAGGATGAAAGACACAGGATTTTGCTCTGTACTTGAGGTAGGATGACACATTGTTTTTTTTTTTCCTGAGGATCACACACAGTGTTTCATTGTAGATCTTTGTAAGCAGGAGTATTATGCCTCAAGATGTGGATTAAAGGCATGTACAACTAACCTCTGCATCTCCATTTCTGATATCAACACATGCTTCAATGCTCTTCAGATTTGAATTTCTTTCTTTCTCTTAGCCTGATTCCACTTCTTGTTAGGAGCTTTTCTCAGCATGCATCTCATGGCTCTGGCATTTCTTTCCTTTTTAAAAAATATTTATTTATTTATTTATTTATTTATTTATTTATTTATTTAATATATGTGAGTACACGGTTGCTGTCTTTAGACAGAAGAGAGTATCAGATCCCATGATAGATGGTTGTGAGCCACCATGTGGTTCCTGGGAATTGAACTCAGGACCTCTGGAAGGGTAGTCAGTGGTCTTAACGACTGAGCCATCTCTCCAACCCCAGTTCTGGCATTTCTAATCTCTTGGGGTCTCCAAGGCAAGCCAGGCTTTACTTTTACAGCTCACACAATGTCCATTCACAGCTTCATACAATGGATTTTCTAGTTTTCAGGCAGGGACACTCCTGACACACTCTTGACCTCCGAAGCTTTCCTTAAACACAGAGAAAATTTCATCCTTGATTATAAGTCCAGTACTACATGATCCAAGCTGCCATGTTCTGCTTCCTGGGACTGGAATACAATCCCTTTGTTCAATTATATATTTACCTGCTTTATGTTTTCAATGGTTTTCTTCACTGCAAAAGCATGGCTGTTCTGGAACTTGCTTTGTAGACCATACTGGCCTTGAACTCAGAGATCTGCATGCCTCTTTTTCCTAAGTGCTGAGATTAGAGGTATATACCACTATGCCTGGACCTAAACTGTTCTTTAATTCCTTTTAAGCATAACCACTGTGCCTCAAGAAATGTATCAAAGGCATGTTGTAATCTGAATCAAAATCCTGTGTCTTGCAGCCTTATAATGCAGATCAAAGGCAAGTTGTCTTCCTGCCTCAAGGACTGGATCAGGTATACCTCTATTTCTGTATTATAATTCATTACAGATGTAGTCAGAGTTGGCAACTCAGAATAGCCATCACCATTCACCCCCTTGTCAACTTGACACACAATCATATATTTGGACCTTTAAACATTTTGAGACTTTGATAGACTACAGGGACTATTAAATTTGGACTAAAGGCATCTTGCTAAAAGCTTGTGAGACCCAGAGAGTAGAATCTTGTGGTTTCAGTACATTTGGCTCCATAGACTCATGTGTTTCAATGCTTGGCCCATAGGGAAAGGCACTATTAGGGGATGTGGTGTTGATGGAGGAAATGTAGTTTTGCTAGAGGACACACCCAGTCTCCTCCTTGTTGCCTTCAGATTAAGATGTAGAAATTGGTTCCTCCAGCAACAAGTCTGCCTGTATGCTGCCTTGCTTCCCACTATGATGATTATAGACTAAACCTCCAGATCTGGAAGCCATCCCCAATTAAATATTTTCCTTTATAAAAATTGTCATGATCATAGTATCTCTTCACAGCAGTGAAAATCCTGAGACAGATACCATATGAATAGAATTTGCCTGTCTGAGTTTGTGGAGGTATGAATCTATTTTGTTAAACTTCACGATTATTCTGATTGTGAAGGTACCATACTAGGTTTTGGTAAAAGCTTTAAGGGTATTCAAGAGTCTGATAAAAACAGCCTTTCAAATAAGTTAAAAATGAAAGTACATTATGGGTAAGAACACAGATATCTGAGTGCTGAAGTGGCAACTTGGCAAAGCAGTCATGCCTCGGTTTGTTCATTTCTAAACATTGGTTAGAAGACCTGCCTGATGTCTGTTGTAACTAATTAATACTAGAATTATTTGTGCGATGCAGGTCAGAAAAATTTTCCTGAAGAAATCTTTAGTTGTTCAGATTCTTTCTGGGATCTTGTCTCTGAACTGTTGATACTTTATTACTATTATCCTCTAACCAAAGGCATTGACCTGTGGAGGTCTGAGCATGTTATATATAATTTGTCATTACTAGGCCTTGGGGACATAATATGAGTAGGAAAATATGTAGGTCAATAATTCTGACATCTACAACTCATTATCCTTTTATGAGAAAATATTAAAAATGCATATTGTTCATTACATAAAATTGTTGCAGATTAATATTTTGTTTTGTATCTTCTCTGCTCTGTTTTCAACTCTTTATAATTAATGAACGATATTCTGGTTGTTCCTTAGATGTTCAGACTGAATAGTTGACTCTTCTACAGTGTGCTTGTGGTACTCCTTCATGTTCTTTGTATATAACTAATCAGGAAGTACCCAGAACATATCAAGTACATGTTTTTGACTTTTTCACTGAAACCATTGTGTTTCTCATATTATTTCAGCTTAACACACTTTCATGCACTCTTTAGCAATTTACATGGATGATAGAACATATGCAGATTTGGTAAATTAATTTTACATCTCTCTGATGCCTTGGCATGACTTCAACACAGCTGAAAGTACCCAATTTAAGAACTTTCAAGAATGTACTTACTGATAATGAATTCAAAGCAAGAGCCTAGAGGCTTCATGTCTATAGACTAGTCCAGGTCACTTCTACTTTTATTTTTTCAAATTGTAACTGTTCCTAATGAATTTTGTCCATTGTATTTTAATATTTTTATTATTTCTCATTAATTGAAATAGCATACTTATTAATGGGTTTGGATGTAGGCTTTTTATAAGTATATGCCATCTTAATTGCTATCCACTTACCTCCTCAACTGGCCCATACTCATTTTTGTTTCTCTAATTTCATGTCACTAGTCCTCCATTACAGTGCTTTGCCCTTACTCCTACCTTGTAACATATCTCTCTGCTCATTGCCACCTTCATATACGTACATGTCCTATGTACTCAAATCACAGCCCCCACACACACACATCTAGATTTCACCCACTGAGCAGCATATATAAAAGTGATATCTTTCTCTGATCGATTTAACTTATTTAAACACAGAGATATACAGTTTGAATCACTATCCAACAAACTTTATGATTACATTCCTTTTTCAGCTAAAAACAATTCTCTGTATGCATGTTTACTGTTTTCCCTCTTCATCTTGTTGATGGCTATCAGATTCCATTTCTCATCTGTTGTGAATGTTGCAGTCAGCAGTATGGGTGTGCAAATATGTCTTTGGAATGTTAGATAAGGATTCACGAGGATCCCATATTTGAGGAACTGATTCATGTTAGGTTTCTGAGTCAGTTCTATACTGATTTTTATCCTTTTTACATGGTTTTACATCCCATTATCTGTTAATCAAGGGTTTTCTGTCCTGAAATTTATAACTACCTTTTCGTAGTCATTTTGTTTTTCTTGTTGTCTATTTTCTTGTTGGTTATTAAGAATGTTGAACATCTTTTCAAATATTTGTTGGACATTTGTAGGTTTTCTTTTTCTTTTCTTTTCTTTTTTTACGTATTCTATTCATTTCACTAACAAATTTTGTGATCAAGTGTGTCAGGGTTTTTAATTTATATTTATTTATTTTTTGCATTCTCTGGTAATTGTTCTTCAGAGATTTCTTGATATGATTTCTCAATTCTCTGAATAATTTTCTGTGTAGTGGGAGCCTATCTTAGAAAATTTTTCGGCTGGTTTCTTAGTTCTGAAATCCATTTCTATGCCTATTACCAACATTATTGTTGTAGCCATTGCTTTATAAGTAATTTTAAGTCACTTATGGCACATGCAGAATTTTGCTTTTGCCTAGTATTAATTTTATTAATAAAATATTCTGTTGATTCAATATAAATTCATGATTGTTATTCTGTAAGGATTTTGAAATTTTACAAAGTTTGTGCTAAATCTAAAAGTCACTTTCAGTAACAGCCATTTTCAAAGTATTTTTTTTTCCTGTCCAGGATCTCAACCTATTAAATGAAATTCATCCAATTGTGTGTGCATATGAAAGAGAGAGGGGGGGGGTCAGCTATTTCAGTCAAAGGTTGAAATTGATCAGAAACCCATTCACATAACACTGAGAATTGTCCTTGACTCAGTCTGTGGAGACACACGACTGAAACATGAAGATGTAAAATTACCCATTACACAAGTCAACTCTGCCCATCACAGTTATTCTGTA
Organism: Mastomys natalensis; assembly: GCA_021653895.1. Taxonomy (NCBI): domain Eukaryota; kingdom Metazoa; phylum Chordata; class Mammalia; order Rodentia; family Muridae; genus Mastomys; species Mastomys natalensis. The sequence goes on from JAJTUV010001802.1 coordinate 667,747, forward strand.
CATAATATAAAAACTTCTCTCACAAAAGAATTCACTTGGATGAAGAAAAGTAGTAAGGACATAGTTCTGACACTAACTTATTGTTTTAACAGACAAAAAATAACCACCTCCAATTTTTCTTTAATGTAATATTTGGCATTAGATGCTGATGAATTAATTTTATTAAAATAGATGGCTTATAAGAAAGCTTTGCCAGAATTCAAAAGAATGAACAAATCATCCAAAATTTCAATATTCTATGAGAAGGTATTACTGTTGACTTCCTAAGCACACTACCCGAACATTTTTATTCATTCGACTCTTTTTATATCCAGTCTCAAGCTATCACTTAATATTGGGTATGTTACTATTCACTTGAAGAAATGGACACTTTTATTCCTCTATAGTTCTTTTAAATATCATCCTAATTATTGGTAACAATTAATAAAATTATAGTCAATGTTCTTCAACAAAAATAACATTTTAGAAGGAAAAGAGAGCCAGCTGTTTGTGCTGCCAAACACTTTTCCACAAATTTGATCATGCATGCATTGTAGAATCTTTAAATACATCCAAATTCTAAGTATACAAAAAAGACTAAATATATTAGCTGATTTATTAGGTGTAATCCACTAAATATATAAAAGAATAGAAACACTAATGATTTTAAATGTATCCTTAACATTTAGTGGTTTCATAACCAAGTGAGTACCTACTAATCACCATTCACATGTTTTAATTTAATGTAAGTTTTTGTTTAAATTACCTAAAGTCACTAGAATATATTAATCAGTTGATCTACTGGAAAACAGTACCATGACAAATTAATTTATATTGCCACTGTTTTTCCATTGTTATAATTTAATTTATTGAAACTATTTTTAAATAGTACATCGATTTATTAGTACATAGTTAATGGGTCAATATATCGAGAAAAAACTCCAGGGTATTTTAATTAACTGGTCACTTTAAGAGAAAATACATAGTGTTCAGTCCTGTGGCTTATAAAATTTTTGTTAACATCTGATGCCCTAGGAGTATAATCCTAAAGGATGATAATGGAGCTGAAAAATTCCTATCATTCAGTAGTTGTTAAAAAAGTTGTAATAGGATCATACATGTGTGATGATATTTTAGAGATTAATACGCTTTTATACCAACAGGATCAACATACAACTCTCTATATCAGTGAGTCTCAACCTGGGAGTAGAGACATCCTTAGGGGTCAAAAGACCCTTTCATAAGAGTGTAGGACCACCGTGAAGGGGTCTTGGTTTTGGTATAGCATTGGCTTGGAAATGGCCGGAGACTCTGCAAGGAAAGGAATACATTTCCACACTCCCAGAATCCAGGCTCCTAACACGTGGGCTACATTCCATTAACCTGCACCTTGTAGACACGTTTTGGCAAGCAGCCCTTCCCAGAGAGGTTTGAGTCATCATCCACACCTACAGGTAGAGGCCATGACTACAAGCTTCAGCCTAGAGAGATTTCCATATTCATGAGTTACCTAAAGGCCAGGGGGCGTAGCTAAATTAAGTTGTTCCTTCCCAGTCCCTCCTCTTCCACCTCCCCTATTTAAGACCCGTTCTAGCTTGAACTGGGGAATGCACATCCAGATCCAACTACCACACCATGGCAATAAAACTCTTGGAACCCACAAACTTCTCATATCTTGGGGCCTGCCATCACCAAAGCTTCCAGACCTTGGGACTCCAGACTTTCCCAAGTTATTGGGACCCGCCACTTGGAAAGCCCCCAGGATTCTGCTGCACTTTTTCCCACATAAGAGTAGCCTAGTAACATCTGAAAACACAGATATTTACATTATAATTCATAACAGTAACAAAATTTCAGTTATTAAGGAGCAACAAAAATAATTTTATGGTTGTAGGTCACAAGAGGCACTAGATTAAAGGGTTGCAGCATTAGGAAGTTTGAGGACCACTGGTCTACACTGTGATATTTGACAATGATAGTAAATACATGTGTTAATATACCTCTTGCTATAGAAGAATAGATTCTTTATACACCTACACCTACCCACTCATACACAGACATGCATACACACACACATACACAAACATATACACACATATTAATATAGAATTGTATCATTTCCAATCATAGACTCATATATGCATGTTCATCTATCTGCTTATAACATCAAGAACATATGAAGAAAGAAACACATAATTTAGGTTTGGACATATGCATTATGATACTCAAAAAATAAAATAACCTAGCCCAGTTTTTACATCACTCCCTGTGGATAATCAACAATTTATTTGCACAAATGGATTTGCTATTGTAATGAATTTTTATGAGAATTTCAGGCACTCCAGTACTGGGTTTTAACACTTCCATACAATTCTCACACGAGAATTTTTTTTTTAAAAGCTATTAATAATGACTGTAGCAACTAGAATAAGAGAAAAATAAGATAAAAATGATAGTGTACATTTTTTAGATTAAATGTTATGTTTCTTCTATTATTTTCTCACACTCTTTGTTCTTCTGTTGTATCATTTTCCCCAAAGGAATCATCTGCAAAGTGGAACCACTGTATCAATATGCCCAGTTACAAGAAAATATGGAAATATGTAGCTTGCCCTCTGCTCGTCCTGTGGAATAAAAGGCAAGCTACAACCGTGTTCTTCTTAAAGCGGTTTATTCAGGTTCCTTGTTACAGCACGCTTGCTTCTACCTTCTTCTTCCTCCAGCCCTTGAATGCTCTCTGAATGCATTCTCTCCTTCAATCCTCTCCTTCAATCCTCCTGGCTGCCGCTCCAGCCACCTTTATATACATTGCCTTAATCCCATCAGCAGCTACCAAGCTGTCACTGTTACTTGGCTGTTTCTGTGATGCGAGGTGGGCTAATCGAGTAGCCACACCTGGAAGCGCAACCTTTTCTCTATAATGAACCACAGCCACAGTGCCTACTCAAGCTAGCTGGCTACACACAACCGCCATCCTGACGGCGGGGAGAACCGCTTCCTACAGAAATATATGGCCAAAGTGCCAGAGAAAAAATCAGCTATATCAATCAAGGTGCAAATGATGCTGGAAAAATAGTTGAATTTGAGACTTATATCCTATAAAGTTATCTTTCTGTAGTGTAGGGAAATTTATATAGTACAATGTTTATCATTAAAGTACCTGTAACTGTCAAACTCTGGACCAGCAAGGAAACTCATTTGTAGCTTAATCTCTATACCTAGAACAAGTCCCCTCTTTTCACACTAAGCCCACAAGCCAGCTCAGTCATCCTTCCTTTACTTCCCACAACAGCATCAAACCCTCTGTCCCTCTGGATTGTCCTACATGGGCACTTAATTAAACAAAATATTTTACTTTGTGTGTTTTGCTGACACATAGTAAATGTTTTCAATGACTGTCCACAGTCTGCCATCACATTTTATTCCACATTTTTGCTAAACAATATTCCATTATGTGCACACGGCAAATTTTATCAATTGACGTACTCATGTACACTCATTTGGGTGTGAAAAATTCAAATATGTTTGAGTTATATTTTTTTTCCAATAAGATCATTTTTACTTCTTTCCAATAAGTACTGAGAAATGTCATTGTTAGAATGTGTATGAATACTGTGTTTAATTTTTGACAAATTATAAAACTATTTCAACAGTGATTACATTAATCATATCTTCTATAGGAGGTCAGAGAAGTTAATATTTATCTGTTATTTGGTAACATATTTTGTTTTTATTTCCATTTTTGTTTTGTTTTGGTGTTAAGTATCATATTTTGGTTTAGAGTCCCATTTACCTAATCATTAGCAACGTGCAGCTTATTCACCATCTGAGTATCTTTGTATCTGAGTATGTGTTTCTCCCATCATTATTCATACAGTTCTTTGCTCATTGTTGTTGGATATTAAGACTTTTGAATATATATTCTTAACATTAATAGCTTAGCAACATACCATTTATAAATTATTTTCATCATATTTATAGTATGAACTCACAGATGTTCTTAATTTTTACTTCATTTAATTTATTAATTTTATTGCTTTTGTTGATATTTTAACCAGTCAAAAGCATCAAAACATCTAATATACTAAATTTTCCCTGGCATTTGTTTCTAAGTGTCTTATAGATGGAATTTTTATTTGAAAATTTGGGTCCATTTTAACTATATTCACGTGGTTACACTACTTTCTTGCATAAAACACCCATTTTTTCCAGCATAATTTTATGACAAAATGGGCCTTTTTTCTATTTAATGTACTTGACACTTATATTGAAAATCAGTTGAGCATATGTGTAAGAGTTTACTTTTAGAAAGCCTTCCTGCCCTGCTGCTTCCTTCTTATGTCTTTATTTTAAGGATGCCCTGTTTCACTTCTAACAGATCTTGAGCCAAGTTTTGAAGGTAGAAACTGTGAGTGCCCAAAGTTTATTCTTATTTTCAGCTTTGGTTTTGTTACTGGAGGCCTCTTAAAGGTTTATTTGAACTTGAGAACTACTTTTCATTTTGCACAAACAGGGAGTTTTGTTAAATCTTTTACCCATGGTTACTGTTAACCCTTAAGAACAATAAATCTTCTTGACCTTAAACATGGGATGTGTTTCATGAGAATTAAGCTTTTATTTCTTTGTGGTTATTTTTTCTATCACAATATCATTATTATGATACATATTCCCTGTTACTAAAGTTTATTTTGAACTTTCTATTAACAAGGATGATCTGAAACCAAATCATCCTGTCTCTTAGTCACACATGCAGAAATTAAAGGCATGCAGTACCACACTTTGCTCTTTGTTTTAATTTCTTATATTTATTTTTTAGGTTAAATCCCACTAGACTCTTACTTCTAGTGCCAGATTTATCTAGAGTCATTTATTTTTGAGGATATATTGTAAACAAATTCTATGTATTAATTTCAGTGTTCATTGTTAACACTTAGTCTGTAAAAATATTGTTGTTTGTTCTCTTGATCTACTTACCAAATTTTATTGACATTAAGTTTGGAGAATTAAAAAGAGAAATACTTGATGGCATGAAATTAGATATTGAAGTTAAGCTCCAACTAAAGGAAAGAAGAACCAGGAGAAACAAGAGTTTAATGACATTCAACCACTTTCTTAATAATTGAAAACTGTTTCCCAATGTCAAGTAGTTTTAAAATGTCCCAATTAATTGTCATGATATAAAAAATGTGAATATATGGAAACAAATTCTATCGTATCTAAGATGATTTATCATATCTACAGTACTATCACTACAAAGACCCTGTTTTTGGCAAAAATAATGTACTGGAAAGATAATCAATTGGGATTCATAATAAATGGGGATAAGTAACACCTTTTTAGATCTCTTTTGAAAATAAATAATAAGAAATATGTGCAATTAGTTTAAATTGCACAGTGAGTAGAAAAAAGAGTTACAGGTCAAAAAGATTTTGCAGAAATTGAGCTGGGTATATAAGAAAAAATTCTAGATATGGCACATTTATAGCTACCAATTTTCTACAGTCTAGGTGAAATTTAATAAATAACCCTCCTATCTGAAGAAAAACACTCAACCAATTTTTTCCTATAAACTTCTGGAAATTTGTATCATATTGTAAAGATGATACTTAGTATTACCATGTACTGGAGATACAATGGAGATTAAGTTGTCAAACAAATAGTGAGGGCTTCCATTGTGTATACATCTTAATGCTGTATACCTGGAAAATGAAGAACTTTAGAGCAGAAGTCCAGCTCCTCCAGTCTATGCTAAATGACACTACCTTTTGCTGCCCTTAAGATAGAACACCAAAGGACAATCACTGGCCAAATAACTTAAATTTAGTGCAAGTAAGATAAAAAACAGGTGTGTTTTGGCTAATCTAAATGTAAAATAATTATGCTATAAATAAAATTCTTTAAAAACACCAAAATTCTTGTCAGATATGTTAAACCATGTAGGTAGACAATGATACAAAAGAACAGTAAATTATTCTATTAAAAGAAACTGTTACATGAGAATCTTTTGCATCAATCTGTACTCTCAAGAGAGAGAAAGCAAGTTAGAGGGGCAGAGGATCAGCAAGGAGGAAAGAAACCAACTCCATAGGAAATGGGGCCTGATATATCTACTGTGTGAAAATACGTTGACATTGAAAGTATTTCTAGGCTTTTGGAATTTTAATAACAGCATCTAAAGGAAGTAGCAGGGCACTCCAGAGATGTATTTAAAATTAATTCTGCATTTAAGTATTTCTGTAATTAAATATTCTTTAAAATTGTATTCAAACCTATAATCCAAAAATGAAGAAATATATTATTTATTGCCAATACAAAATTCCTAAATAATTCATATATTTTTATATCTGAAGAAAGAAACATTTTGAATAGCATAACTCTGATTATTATTAGTTACCAAACTGAGAAATTAAGATACTAGTTTGGAAGAGTCGAGTGTTTATTTTCTTACAAGAATTATCAAAATATTGAAAACAAAATCTTATAATATTTATTGCCACAGACACTGCATACTGTCAGTGATAGATGGATTCTGCTCTTATTTAAGAATATGCACCAATGAAAAAGGCATGAGCTTTGTGATATTTCTCCTATCCATGTCATTTGTGGTTGTCATCATTTACGTCTTGTTTATATAATCAAATTCTTTAGACTTCACAGGTGTAGCATCTCTGTCATGTATAGAATGCATCACACTGTCTGTAGTGTATTTTCTATGATAAGACCAATTCTTATTTCTTCTTTACCATAGCCTCATTCATTTGCATTATTTGCTAAGCCTTGTATGCCTTTAAATCAATTACTACATCTGTCTCTTGTTTGTTTTACTAATAATTACTGGCAGAGTTACTAAATCATATGTGAAGCATAAAGCCCCTTCACATCTGAAACCCTAGTATATAGATAATATTTGAGTTAAGGATTATAGGGATTTCTATTTGAACACAGTTCACTTAATAATATTGGCAGTAATAATGTTTGACATAAATATTCCCTACAAAAGCTCTTCAGTGGCCAGTATTAATATAACTAAATTATCAAAAAGAAATATGATATATGAATTACTTTCTCTGTATATTAAAGAAGGAGCCAGATTTCCCATATGATTGGCTGGTACTGCATTTTGGTTGTACTTTAGAGATGTTGGAATCTGGATAGAGTAGGTATCTGAACTCAAAGGCAACCTTAACCACAATGCACATGCTTAACATTCTTCTGCAATAGGAAAATTTCTACTCTATCTTTAAATATTGACTCAATTATTAGTCAATGAAATGAAATACACATTTTCATTACTATTACATCAATTATTATACTATTGTATTAACAAAATGAGGCACAAAAAGTTCATTGTTATGGCCACATGTTAGGACAAGAGATTAAACAATCCAGCTCTTCACTTTTTCTGAACAATTTCTTTTTTTATTTTAAATTCAGTATAAAGGTTATGAAGTAGAAAAATGAGATCATAAAACTGTTAATCTTCTACTTTCTTTTTCTTTTTAGTTTCCAGTTTTCTTCCTTATTTTCTGTTGCAAGGGTTCATGCATTTGTGTGAAGTCCAAAGTATAATTTCGACATGTTGATTTTCTTCTACTGTTGGTTCTGGGAACTGAAGTTAGGTCAATAGGCTATATGGTCAGTTCCTTAATCTACTGAGACACATTTGGATTACATTATTTAAGATATACTTTTTCAATTTATGAAGTTGTTAATGCTTAAATGATGAATTTTAAAATCCAACTATGGTCATTTTTGGAGAGGGGAGTTGGAGAATAAGATGTTTAACTTTAAGAACCCTCCATATTGTCCAAACTTGCTTCTTCCCTCCAAAGTTTTTTTTTTTAATTCAAATAATACCACTTAAAAGACAATTTCTTTACCTTGAATCTTGAATCTTTACCTAAAATCATATTGATTTTATCCTCCATGTAGAAAATTAGTATTTAATGGGGTCAAAATAGAGGCTTGTTACAAACAAAAATGAAAACAAAAACAACAACGAAAAAAAAAACCGAAGAAATTCTCAGAAATTAATGTCTCTGGGTTTGAAAAGGTAAGGAACACTCTAAATTCCCACTTTAACACTTTTTGTTCTGTTTTGATGTCCAAAGTAGCTTCTACAAGTACACTAAGTTGTTCCTTCAAGCTCATGTTTTCCAGTTCCATTAATCCTGAGGAAATAACAAGTAGAGAGACCAAGGAACCAGATTATCCATTTGTCAAGGGACTTTCTCTGCTTCAGCACCCAAAGTTACATATTCCAGAAACCCTCAGTTGAGTTGCGAAGTCTGACTATATTTTTCCTCTAATAGAGGTTTTGTGAATTCAGGAAAGAATAGGGGTTCAGTAGGTTTCTGAAAAAAGTAATTTCTTCCAAAAGACTAAATTCATGACAATGAGCGATTTCCTATCAAGACCTAGGGAATAAAGTACAATAACTATGTAATGAAATTTAACAGAAATTAAAATAGTCTTGTTGCTCAGAGGGTCTTCAACTCTTTGATCTAATCCCTTACATATCATCTGATTTTGTGTTTTGATGCTTCAAGGAAATCCCCACAACTGGAATGACTTGGCCGGTAAACTGTTTTATAAACTTAAATGCTTGTCAACCTAATTTTAAAATTATTTCTACTTGAATGTTGAGGCAATTGTCGTTTGGTAAGAATATCGACAGGAATTAAAGGCATAAAAATGCTTTAGGATTAGTATTTTTAGGAATGCAGATAACAAACTCTCATGTCCTTGGAAATTAAAGATTAACTGTAATCATTGAATAAAATTAGCATATCATTAACATTTTTGACCATTGTAAATGATTTTTTTTTTATTTAAGGTCTCAAATTAAATTCACCATTAGCTTTTTTAATGGCTTAGCTATGCCCATAGTAAAATAAGTCCTTTTTTTATGGGGACATGGCATGGTTTCTGTTTAGCATACAGCTACCCAAGGGGGTAGTTATTACCAGACTCATACCTGGTGATTATTTTGCTCCTAATACCCTGCTTCTCCAAGGAATAAGCCGTACATTGAACCATGGAGAATCTTAAATCAAAAGTAGCAAAAACTGTGGAGGAAAATGACATTTATAGTTGAAAATATTGATTTATTTATACCAGAACTTGGATTCAAGTGTTATTACATTTCACATGTATGAAATAAGAAAATGAGTTCCATCAGTAGACCCTATTATTTGGAATGAATTTGACTTGTGGAATTAAAAGACGAGAGTCGATACACCTTACATCTGTGCTGTAAAATTCAATCTTATGTTACCTTCTTAAAATGAGACTGCAGTAGGCAATTTTCTACAAATAATGATATCAGACTCCATAAATAACATGTCTTCAAACACTGCAATGAAAGCTGTACAATATGGATGATTATTTTATGTCATATTTTATAAAGCAAATTTCAGTTTTTACATATAAATATCGATATCTGTCATTCAACAACTCAGCTTATATGGATTTCATTTTGGTTTGTTTTAGTTTGCTTTTGGATCAGCTATGAAATAAATATTAAATATATAGATGTCAGAATCTAGGGCCAGGACTTCTTTCTGAAGTGACATCAACTTTGGAAAAGCTACATTTCACACATGGGACCTGATCTTATCCCAAAGTGCATATTAATCAATGGGGTACCCTTCTAGAAGTAAGTGGATCACTTATAAACATATAAGATTACTTATAAGGAAGAGGATCATTCAGAAACATGTAAGTTTGTGTATGATTGTTAAATGATGATTTAAGTAAGTGCAATAGGCAGTTTGTTAGTCAAGGTTTCAAAATGTTTGTGGATTTCATAAGGATTCACCCAGAATGCATACAGTTTATAATAGACATAAAATCTTGTTTAGATAAGAAACCATGTTCATACAAAGAAAAATTGCTTCTCAGATTAGGTAAATGTTTAAAATGCCTAAATTAAAAGTATCCTGAAGACAAATTGTTCTATGTGTATGTGTGTGTGTGTGTGTGTGTGTGTGTGTGTATGTGTGTGTGCATATGTGTGTATTTATATATGTGTGTTTGTCATATATATGTTATTGTGACATATATATATACATAGACATATACACACACATGTGATATATTTCTTTTTAAAATTTTTTTATTGGTTATTTTATTTATTTACATTTCAAATGTTATCCCCTTTCCTAGTTTCCCTTTACAAATTCTGTATCCCACCTCCCCTCCTCTCTGCTTCTATGAGTGTGCTCCCCCACCTACCCACCCACTCCTGCTTCACCACCATAACATTCCCCTATGCTGGGACATCAAGTTTTCATAGGATCAAGGGCCTTCCCTCCCATTGATGCCAGATAAGGCCACTTCTGTTACAATGCAGTTGGAGTCATGGGTCTGTGTGTGTGTGTATCTCACTTATGTTGATTCAGTGAAGTAAATCAGTTTGCTGTCAATTCCTACCTAGTTTATACTCAGGAAGCAATGAAATTTGTTTCAAGTTTTCTGATTGTAAAGGTACATATTTTCTTTAAGACTATCTAAAATAACCCATTTTAAGATATAAAAATAGTGAGAAAAGGAAAAGTTGATTTAAATTTTAATTTTCTGTTGAGAATTACATTTTTATCATAGCTGATTTTATTTTTAAAGTAGGGCAATCAATACTAGTACTTCCTATCAGAGTTGGTATAATTTAAAAATTCCACTCAAATTTTTAGTTTACAGATTTTAGGCAGGACAAGTAGAGCTAATGTGACCTCTTGAACTAAAATGTCTATTCATTAACTTAAAAGAACAGCACATAGTCAATCACATCTTCCCTGGTTCAATCTGAAAGGATGAATCCACCAGCATGTGTTGGAGTGTATGTCCCATGTCTTTGAAATATTGAATATAGAAGGTAGCTAAAGTCCAGTTAATTTTCAATGCCTGTATGTTATGTACTAAGAGAACTTAAGGGCATCAGAATTTTCCTGTGCAATATTAAGGTTAGAGTAGTTGAAAAGTGGGTTGTCTGGCTAAATTTTAGATGGCATTGTAGACATCTATTCTGCTAACAAGGAAAAAAAAAGAAAAAAGAAAAAAAAAGTATTGGGTTTTCCAAGCTCATGAGATGCAACAGGGAAGACTGATAAGAGGAAAGTGTTTGCTGAAGATTGCTTCTGTATATGCTCCCTAGAAAATATAATAAAATATTATTTATTGATTGAGTTGTACTAACTTATAAGAGCAGATATAGTATATAAATAAATTTGACTGCTATGGCATATAATTATACAGAAACTATTTATTATACTTAATAAACTATAATTTCTTCCATCTAACTAGAGAGAAAGTTCCATTATTCTTCTATTAGTTCTTTTCAGGAAGCTCAAAATATGAAGTAATTTCGGGCATGAGCATTCTAAATTACTACTATCTTCATAATCTTAAAGTCATGCCAAATAGTTATGTTGTCCTTTTCTTAACACATCAATTTATAATCCAGTTGTAGCTGTGAACAGGGTCAGAGGGACAGGACTTCTGTGAGCATTCTTTCTTTGTCTTTTGTTGGAGATAAAATGGTAGAGCTGAAGTGTGTAAGTTTAGGTCTTAAAAAATGATTGTAATTTTGTGTTAGTCATCTCATTTCTGTCAGTATCTTCTACCTCACATGTGGAATGAGCTTTGATATAGCCTTCGACAGTTCATTATGAGACTTTAATGAGATAATTTATTAAAGCACCAAGCCTAGGGGTTGACCCAGAGTATTTCTGTCTTCCAATATAATTTCTGCCAAGCAATTTCCCCATGCATTTCATTAAAATGTACTAGCTATTTTAAGTTTTCAAATTAGATATTAAATATTTCAATGGTGCAGGGTTGTAATTGATATTTTATATCTAGGCTATGTGATGACTTTCAAAATACATTTATAAATATAATAAAGTTCTAAAACCTTAAAAGTAAGTAGTTGACAGAAAAAGGATTGTCAATAGAATTCTAGCTACTCTGATTCTATAACAAAGTGTGTAAATGTGTTATAAATTCAAAAATATTGTTAGTTATAGTTTATAAATTTTGTTACAATATAAGAACAAAATGAAATATAGAAGACCTTAACACATTTATTTATCACCCACCTACAGATGTATTCAAAAGTGTGAAGACATTAATTTGTTCTCAATGCAATAGAGACTGATTACCTGACATTCTTTACCTAAGAAGCACTTTGAGACGGGTTTTGATACAGTGTGAAAATGAACCTTGCTTACAATTCCTTAGACTATAAAGGCAATCAACTATCACATAATGCACACCCCAACTTACATTCTCCTGATACCTCTACGTTGTTTAACAGTATAATTTTTTAAATAAATGTAACTATAATATCTTTAATAAAATTTTAATTTTTAGGTTTTACATTTAAGTAGTACTCATTGTGTTAATTGTTCATTATTTATTTCATTATTCATTTTTAAATTATTTTATTTACTTTCCAGCCATTGTCTCCCCCTCTCATAGTTCCTCATCCTATTCCTCCTGACTCTTGCCTCTGAGAGGGCCTTCCCCACAAAGAGGCATCTCCCTTCCCTGTGGTCTTGTCTTTCCAGGATTAGGCCCATCTTTCTCCACTGAGGCCAGACCAGGCAGTTCCCTGCTGTATATGTGCAGGGGGCCTCAGACAGCCCATGTATGCTGCCTGGTTGATAGCTCAGTATCTGGGTGCTTCCAGTGTCTGAATTATTTAAACAATATGTATGGGATGATTTTAAATCCTTCAGAGTGTTCCTTATTCTCCCTTTTCAATTAGTATTTGACGAAAATCATAATATATATTAGATTACAGTTTTTCTTTCACTCCTGTTGTATAGAGGAAATAATTGATTTGAATGAGAACATTGAAATGTAATGGATAACTTAATGAGTTGTATTTTTTAATAAGGTTCATGTATGTAAATAACATTCAATGAAAGTAGGAAATCCAAATAAGATGAAATCATACATGAATTATATGTTAGCAGAGAACATGCTAACATATGAAAATAATCAAAATAGGAGTTATGATAGTCAGAGATATAAAAATTGTCTACCAAAAATAAAGATGGGCAACAATTCAGAAAAATGATGACATTTCTCTGCAAAATAAATATTCTTGCCATATTAGCTATATATTGCATTAATATACCAAGATTTTAAAAATAAGCCCTTTAAATAATCTCAAATATTGTATAACTGTAAAATAGCTTCAGAATTTTACATTTGTATTGCTCTATCATCAGTCTGAGACTCTGTTATTACATACTTAGACAAATTAGTTCATTAGGTCTTCTTGATGAATGAGCCTGTAATTATTAAGATCTATTGACTTTATCCATGGAAGTCTTCTGTGAAGACCCATTTGTCTGTTATTAATCTTTTGTACCCATATTTCTTGGATTTCTATTTGCCTGATATATATTTGTTCAATTGTTCAGCATTTCCTTGTATATTTTAATCACATTTTATACATGAAAATAATTTAGACTTAATATAATATTTCTGATTTTAATTACTTAAATTGTTAACATATTTAAACTGTTATTTGTTGTAGCTCTAGCCACACATAACTGTTGAGATCTTGATATGTTAATGATGAAAACTGAAATCTGAACTGTGTTTGAAAAATAAAATATTATCTATATTTTAAGTATTTGCCAACTGCAAGCTGTATCATGGGTGATTTTATATTTAAGATAACTTGTAAAACAATATTTAAAGTAATATTTAGACATTACCATAATCAAATGCAATGTTTTACTTCCTAGCCTGTATGACAAGAAACATAAAATTATCTTTATTGTTAGCTTGTAAGTTCCTGTTTACATAACTTGTATCTAGAAAAACTCTTTTACACATACCTGCTAGGCTCTTTTCGTCCCATTTCTCTGTCTTCTTTTCTTATGCTGTGTATCTTGGTAATTCTAATCTTAACTTCACCAGCCTTTAGTGGTGGTTTGGAATTAATAATTCATAGTTTTAGCTTCTTTAGTCTACATTGAAATAAGAGTCTATTTCTTGTATTACAAAAAGTTGCTTATACCTTATCCTAAAGTTTGACTTCTTATAAATAGTCTAAATGCGATAGAACACCCTTTCCATCACAAGTCTTCAAAGATCTCTATTGAAAGCTTATTAATTGTATAGGAACATACAGATTTCTACTTGGTCTCATTTAGTTTTACTTGAAGAAAATTTTAAAGCTCTTTCTATAAAGTTGACAGATCAATGATATTCTCAGCTTTTATTTTTCCAAAATGTCTTTTTGTGTTTGATTTTGAAAAGTTTCCCATGGGACACAGACATAGGAGTGTTTTCTTATTTTTGTCCATTTTACTCTTCTGTTTGATTATACAGACTGCAATTATTAGTGATTTTGCACATTCAATGTCCTAGTCGTAATTTATGTCCTTTTTCTCTGCCAGAAACATTTATTTTATATTTGTATTTAAATGTATTTATTTGTTTTATTTATGTATTCATTTTTGTTATATTTTGTTATATGTTCATTTTTGTATTTGTATATATATATATATATATTGTGTGTGGTGTGTGTGTTGTGTGTGTGTGTGTATATACAAACACAAACACACACAGACACAGACACACACACACACACACACACACACACACATATATATATAATATATATATATATATATTCTTGCTGGTGCATGTGCATGTTTGCTCATATATATATATATATATATATATATATATATATATATATATATATGATTACAGAGACTTCCATTAGTTATTTACACTTTATACTTTGAGACAGAAACTCACGTTGGACTTGAAGTTTACTGTTATAGGAAGACTGGATGCCTAGTAAGACCTAGGTATCCTCATCACTGTGCCATACTTGAATTGAAATATCAAATCCATTTGTCATGTTAGCTTTTACTTAGTTGATTCTGACAAAATTCAAGTATTTATGCAAGAATTTTTCACATAAACAATCTCTCCATCCATATTGTTTGTGTTATTTTCTTTAATGTCTGGGATATTGTAATGTGTGTAGAAAATTGTTATTTCTTTAATTTTTTTTTTTCTTAGCATACATGTACCACATAAGTAATGTGGTTCTGATTACATTGTTGCAGACTTGCATATATTTACTTTGTAGTTACATTTTGGTATTACTTCATGCTTATTCTTATCTATGAGAAGACTGATATAACATGAGTGGGGGAAACATCATAAAATTGTGATGGGAGGAAAAATGATGCTTTCAGAGAAGTAAGGACCAGATTTTTTCAATCATATCTGACCTGTGGATGTAGATAAAATGATAAATGATAAAAGGCTTATCATGGGCAAAGCCCTGTGTTCCACTTCTAAAAGTTGAAGAAAAAAAGAAGAGAGGGGAATTTTAGCAAAGAGTAATTATATAGGCCTTTAAGTATATGAGGGAAAGAGGTGTGTAAGTTCAAATCAAGTTTAAGTAGATGGGGATACACTGTGTCAAAATAAAATGTAAAAATAGGGCTAAATCTATTTTTCTGTGGTCAAGCACTTGTCCAAGGCCCGACAATCAATACCTATTAATTAAAAAAGCAACCAAACTAAAAACCATATGTCAAAATACACTACCTTAAATTGAAAAGCTGAAAAAAGTCTTCCAAGAAAATAATCCCAAGAAAAAAGCAAGAGTTGCCATTCTAACATTCGGTAAAATAGACTTTCAACCAAAAGTTATCAGGTGAGCTGGGGAACAACATGTCACGTTCTTTACAATAAAATTCCACCAAGAGAAAGGCTCAGTTCTGAACATCGATGCCCCAAATGCAAGGGCATACACATTCATAAAATGTTTTTACTAATGATCAAAACACACATGAACCCCCCACAATAATATTGGAAGACTTCAACACCCCACTCTCACCAATAGACAGGTCATTGAAAGAGAAACTAATCATAGACATACTGAAACTAATAGAGGCTATGAACCAAATTGATTTAAGAGATATATACAGAACATTTCACCCCAAAACAACAGATAACACCTTTTGCTCAAAACCTCATGGTACCTTCTCCACAATTGACCATATATTCAGTCACAAAACAAGCCTCAACAGATACAAGAAGGTTGAAATAATTCCATGCATCCTATCAGATCACCATGGACTAAGGCTAGAATTCAATAACAACAAAAACAACAGGAGTTCACATACCCATGGAAACTGAACAACGCTTAACTCAATGATAAATTAGTCAGGGAACAAATAAAGAAAGAGAGAAATTAAAGACTTCCTGGAATTCAATGAAAACGGTGATAAAGCATACCCAATTTATGGGATAAAATAAACACAGTGCTAAGAGAAAAATTCATAGAACTAAATGTCCTGGTATAGAAACTGGAGAGATCTTACACTACACTAGCAACTTACCAGCACACCTGAAAGCTCTAGAACAAAAAGAAGCAAACACCAAAGAAGAATAGAGGGCAGGAAATAATCAATCTCGGGTCAGAAATCAGGCAATGAGAAACAAAGAAAATGATACCAAAAAATCAACAAAACCTAAAGCTGGTTCTTTGAGAAAATCGACAAGATAGATAAACCAATAGCCGAACTAAGAGCTCTCATATAGTATCCAAATTAAAAAAAATCAGAAATGAAAAAGGCAACATAACAAAAGAAACTGAGAAAATTCAAAAAATCATCAGATCCTACTACAAAAGCCTATACTCAACACAACTTGAAAATCTAGATGAAATGAATCATTATAGAGACAGATACCACATACCAAAGTTAAGGATCAGACAAAACATCTAAACAGGCCCATGTCTCATAAAGAAATAGAAGAAGTTATTAAAAACCTCTCAACCCAGAAAGCCCAAGGTCAGATGGGGTTTAGTGCAGAATTCTCCCAGACCTTCAAATAAGAGCTAATACTAATACTCCTCAAACTATTCCATAAAACTGAAACACTTCATAATTCAATCTATGACCCAGAATTACTCTGACACCTAAGCCACACAAAGATCCAACAAAAAAGAGAACTTCAGAAAATTTTGCTTGTGAATATTAATGCAAAAGTATTCAATAAATTTTTACAAAATGAACCCAAGAACATATTAAAGCCATCGTTCAACAGGATCAAGTAGATTTCATCTCAGGTATGCAATATTGGTTCAATATATGAAAATCCATTAACATAATCTACTATATAAATAAATTTAAAGAAAAAAACCTACAGGATCATCTCATTGATGCTGAAAAAGCATTTGACAAAATACAGCAACCTTTCATGTTAAAAGTACTGGAGAGATCAAGAATTCAAGGCTCATACCTAAACATAACTAAAAGCAATATACAGCAAATCAGTATCAATTTAAATGGAAAGATACTCTTAACAATCAAACTAAAATCAAGGACAAGACAAGGATGTCCACTCTCCAAATATCTACTCAATATAACTTGAAGTTCTAGTTAGAGTAATAAGACAGCAAAAGGATATCAAGGGGATACAAACTGCCAAAAGAGAAGTGAAGGTATCACTATTTGCAGATGATATGCCAATATAATATAAGCAAAACCAGATATTCTACTAGAGAACTTCTATAGCAGATAAACATCTTCAGCAAAGTAGCTGGATATAATATTAACTCAAACAAACCAGGAGCCCTCCTTCATACAAATTATAAATGGGCTGAGAAAGATAATAGGGAAGTAACCTTCACATTAGTCACAAATCATAAATAATAATTTGTTGTAAATCTAACCAAAGAAGTAAAAGACATGTATGACAAGAATTTCAAGTCTCTTAAGGAAGAAGTCAAAGAAGTCCTCAGAAAATGGTGAGATCTCCCATGATCATGGTTTAGTAGGATTAAAATAGTAAAAATGAAAAAAAAGATTGTAAAAATGACCATCCTACCAAAAATAATCTACAGATTCAAGACAGTCCCCACAAACATTCCAGCACAATTAGGCACAGACATGGAAAAAGCAATTTGCAATTTCATATGAAAACAAAACAAAAAACAACAACAAAACCAAAAACCCATGGCAGCAAAAACAATTCTTTTTTTATTGGATATTTTCTTTATTTACATTTCAAATGCTATCCCCCTTCCCAGTTTCCCTTCCGGAACTTCCCTATTCCATCCCACTCCCTCTGCTTCTACGACTGTGTGCCCCTACCCACCCTCTGACTCCCAACTCCTCCCCACCCCCGCCCCTCTCTGCCATTCCCCTACACTCAGGCATTGAGTCTTCACGGACCAAGAGTCTCTTTCTCACTGATGTCCAACAGGGCGATGCTCTGCTACATATGTGACTGAGCCAAGGGTCCCTCTATGTGTACTCCTTGGTTGGTATTTTACTCCCAGGGAGCTCTGGGGGATCTTGTTGGTTGATATTTTTTCTTCCTATGGAGTTGCAAAGCCCTTCAGCTACTTCAGTCCTTTCTCTAACTCCTCCATTGGGGATCCCGTGTTCAGTCCAATGGTTAACTGCGAGCATCCTCCTCTGTTTGTCAGGCTCTGGCAGAGCCTCTCAGGAGATAACTATACCAGGCAAGCATTTCTTGGCATCCACAATAGTGTCTCGGTTTGGTGACTGTATATGAGATAGATCAGCAGATGGGTAGTCTCTGGATGATCTTTCCTTCAGTCTCTGCTCCATACTTTGTTTCCATATTTCCTCCCTTGATTATTTTGTTCCCCCTTCTAAGAAGTACTGAAGCACCCACATGTTGGGCTTCCTTCTTCTTGAGCTTCAAGTGGTCTGTGAATTATATCTTGGATATTTTGAGCTTTTGGACTAATATGCACTTAGCTTTGAGTGCATACCATGTGTGTGGTTTTTGTTGTTGTTGTTGTTGATGTTGTTGTTGTGTTTTTGTTTTGTTTTGTTTTGTGATTGGGTTACTTCACTCGAGAGGATATTTTCTAGTTCCATCCATTTGCCTGAGAATTTTATGAAGCCATGGTGGTTAACAGCAGAGGAGTCCTCTATTGTGTAAATGTATCACATTTGCTGTATCCATTTCTTTAAGGACTTCTCTGCCATTCAGTATTCCTCAGTGGAAAATTCTTTGTTTACCTCTGTACCCTATTTCTTATTAGGTTATTTGATTCTTTGGAGTTTAACTTCTTGAGTTCTTTATATATATTGGATATTAACCCTTCATCAGATTTAGGATTGGTAAGGATCTTTTCCCAATCTGTTGGTTGCTGTTTTGTCCTATTCACAGGATCCTTTGCCTTACAGAAGCTTTGCAATTTATGAGGTCCAGTTTATTGATTGTTGATCTTAGAGCATAAGCCATTGGTGTTCTGTTCAGGAAATTTTCCCTGTGCCAGTGTTTGAGGTTCTTCCCCCCACTTTCTTCTCTATTAGTTTCAGTGTATTTTGTCTTATGTGGAGGTCCTTGAACCACTTGGACTTGAGCTTTTTGCAAGGAGATAAGCATGGAACAATTTGCATTCTTCTACATTCTGACCTCCAGTTGAACCAGCCCATTTGTTGAAAACGCTATCCTTTTTCTATTGGATGGTTTTAGCCCCTTTCTCACAAATCAAGTTACCATAGTTGTGTGGGTTCATTTCTGGATCTCAATTCTATTCCATTGATCTTACTGCCTGTATCTGTACCAAACCCATACAATTTTTATCACTATGACTCTGTAATACAGCTTGAGGTCAGGAGTTGTAATTCCCCCAAAGTTCTTTTATTGTTGAGAATAGGTTTTGCTATCCTAGGCTTTTTGCTTTTCCAAATGAATTTGTAAATTGCTCTTTCTAACTCTATAAAGAATTGAGTTGGAATTTTGATGAAGATTACATGGAGTCTATAGATTGCATTTGGAAAGATGGTCATTTTTACTATAATAATCCTGTGAATTCATGAGTATGGGAGACCTTTTCATCTTCTGAGATCTTTGATTCCTTTCCTCAGAGACTTGAAATGCTTGTCATACATATCTTTCACTAGTTTGACTTAAAGTCACAAGTATTTTATATTATTTGTGATAATTATAAAGGTTATTATATCCCTTTCTTTCTTGGCCTATTTTTTCTTTAGTTAGAGGAAGGCTACAGATTTGTTTGCGTTAATTTTATATCCAGTCACTTTGCTGAAGTTGTTTTTCAGCTGTAGGAGAATTCTCTAGTGGAATTTTTGGGGTTACTTAAGTATACTATCATATCATCTGCAAATAGTGATATTTTGCCTTCTTTCTTTCCAATTTGTATTTCTTTGACCTCTTTTTTGTTCAATTGCTCTGGCTAGGACTTCAAGTACTATTTTGAATAGGTAGGGGGAGACTGGGCAGCCTTATCTAGTTCCTGTTCTTAGTGGGATTGTTTCAAGTTTCTCTCCATTTAGTTTGATGTCGGCTATTGGTTTGCTGTATATTGCTTTTACTATATTTAGGTATGGTCCTTGAATTCCTGATCTTTCTAAGGCTTTTAAACATGAAGGGATATTGAATTTTGTCAAATGCTTTCTCAGCATCTAGTGAGATGATCATGTGATTTTTTCTATGAGTTTGTTTATATAGTGGATTACATTGATGGTTTCC
Organism: Mastomys natalensis; assembly: GCA_021653895.1. Classification (NCBI taxonomy): domain Eukaryota; kingdom Metazoa; phylum Chordata; class Mammalia; order Rodentia; family Muridae; genus Mastomys; species Mastomys natalensis. Next base: position 688,255 of record JAJTUV010001802.1, read on the forward strand.
ATATATTGAATCATCCCTGCATTACTGGGAAAAAACCTACTTGATCATGATGGATGATTGTTTTGAATTGCTGTGGTTATGGTGTCTGTTCATAGAAGTAAAACCCTAACTAAGACACTATTCCACAGTTGAAGATTCTGACCCAGAATTGCTCCTGTCTAAAAGAACTGAATTGACTAAAACGGAGAAGAGACTGAGAAAAAGGAGGTCTAGTGACCAGCCTAACTTGGGATCCATCTGAAGGGAAGGCCCCAGGCATGACACTATTACTGATGCTATGGTGTGCTTACAGACAGGAGACTTGTATGGCTGTCCTCTGAGAGGCCCATGAAGCAGATGACTAAGACAGAAGCAGATACTTACATCCAACCACTGGATTGAAATAGGGGACCCCTGTTGTTGAATTATGGAAAGGCTGGAAGAAGCTATAAAGAAGGATGACCCCATAAGAAGACCAGCAGTCTCAACTAACCAGGACCCCTGGGATATCTCAGCCACTGAGCAATCTAACATGCAGCAAACAAGATCTGGTTAGAGATCCCAATACATATACAGGAGAGAACAGCCTGGTCTGGCCTTATTGGGAGAAGAGAGCCTAACCCTTTAGAGACTTGAGGTCCCAGGGAGTAGGGAGACCAGGTAGGAGGGTTACATTCTCTTTGAACCAGGGGTGGGGGACATGCAAAGAGTAGGAATGTGATGAGAAACTATGGGAATGCAGACCAGGAGGGGGGCAATGGCTGAACTGGAAATAAATAAGAGTAATAAAAAATTAAAATTCATGTTAATTAAGATGATTTCACCAAATCATTGCCCTTCAGCAGAGGCAAAAGTTTCTTTCAGATATGTTGATGTGCTTACATTTGTAGAAATATTGAGGATAGTATATGACTTCCAATAATCACATGCTGAGAATTAGTCAGTTAAAAATGTACTTAGAAACAGTGTAGTGGTCTATCTCAGTGATATGTACATATGGTATACAGAGCAAAAGCATGGCCTTAGTTTGTATATTTACCACTGAAGAAATTAGCAGTGATTCTAATGATGCTAAGTAACACGGTATTTATGATACTTACTCTTTCACTGATGTATGTGGATATTTGTTTATCAATCAAGTTTGTCCAACAAATATTGAAGTCTGTAACCAATGAACTAGTGGCTTATTGGCTATTGTTACTAACTTATTCAGCAGATTGACAATGTATGGTGGAACAGTAAGCAAAGAGCAAAACATACTCATAGTATGTAGTGTATAATATAAAGGAAATTAAGTAAGTAGCATTATTTGTAGGCTAGAAGAATTTCAATCATAACAAGGAAACTAAGCCATGAGGGATTAATTTGGTATTGTCTGAACATACTAATTCATTACAAAAACTGGAAATAATACCAGAAGTATGTGTGGTTTAAGTTACAAATGTCAAGGCTTCACAGGTTTTTAACATGTGTATTTCAAGAGTATCTTTTAGGATTTAAACCAATTACATTGGAAGTAAAATGGGCTACAAAGTTAGGTGCTATACTCCTGCATAACACAGATCTTGATTATCAGAAAGAAAGAGAAGCAAAAATGATATGAAATTATTCACATTGCTAATGCCCTGAGTTGATTTTAGAATACGTCATCCATTTTCATTGTAGGTAGAAAAATGCAATAATCTTTTACTAAGAAGAGTGTGACTTCAACGGCCAATAAGCCAGTCAACTAAAGTCATAAGACAGATATGGATGAAAGAATATATGAACAGACAGACAAATAGTAAGTAAATAAATGAACCAATATTTTAAAGTACCAATTGAAGATAAAAAATTAAAAATTTCTCAGTACAACTGAAGATTTTGAAAAGCAGTTGCAATTTTGAGACCAGACATAGTACTGGAGACTTACTTTGCTTGACATATGTTCTCAGAAAGAGACAAGCCACCATCAAAAATTCCTATTGTGAGATGGTACAAATGCATTAGGGCAAGCCTATCAATGCTCCAGTTTACCACATAAACCCTTCTTAAGTTTTAAAACACAATTTCCCCTTTAAAACACTTTGCTTTCTATGTGTAGTTCGCTCATATTCGATAATGATGAGTGTAGAGAAAAAGTGTTGCTACCTTGAACTCTCTCTTACACATGGTTCCAACTTCATCACTACCCATGAGATTAATTTAGGATTTCAATGTTGTAACTGAATCAGAGTTGAACTTTGTCATCCAGCTACCACTTCTTCATTAATTTGCTTGTATGGATGGTTCTCTAGGTAGCTCCCAGCATCCACCTGTGCATAAATCTCATCTTACAACACAGAACATATTTAATAATTTACAAGTGTGATGCCTATGTGTCTGTAGTTTTGTAGGAAGCGCAGTAAAATAAGGCCAACCTGACATGTCTAAAATGGTAAGAAACATAGAAGTGAGACAGCTACTTCCTTTTTTTTGTTTTTTGTTTTTGTTTGTTTGTTTGTTTTGTTTATAATGTGATCATGGTTTTAGATTTGATGAAGAAATATTGGCCTTCCCCTGAAACTATAATTACATGATTTCTGCTTTTGGAAGTTGGTTGTAAAATATACATAGTTATAAAAAAGGTGCCATTATGAGTATTTAAACTTTTTGAAGCAAAATCAGGATGTTTAAAAAATGGAGAAAGTAGCCCTTCACATGGGTTTTCATTCAAGTTTTACATTCATTTCTGTCCCTTAGACAATATGGAAAGATTTATATTATCTTCATGGAAGAAAAAGCTTGAATTTAGCTGTATGGTGAAGATAGCACTTGCATTAGGAGGATTCTTTTCAAGCTATGCAGATTTTATGATTGTCAATGTTAACTCCCATACATAGAAAACTCTTTATAAATCCTTTATTAACCTACTTATCTGAACAGGAGTCTCTCTTGTGCACCTGGGGGTCATTCTCATCTTGCTCCTCAATGTTCACACCCACCATGCTTTGTGTGTGTAATAAGTTCAGCCAGAGCTCAGTGCAAGACATGTAGATGCTTTGAACTCAGTCTACATTTTACTTTATTTCTAAAGTCAGAAATAGTTATGAGATTTCAATGGCTTTTTGTTCCTTGTCCCAGCTACTTTTGTCACAGAGGCCACTGTGTAAAAGCAAATAATCACCACTGGACACGCTCAAGTATTCACTCCAGCATGCTTTTGCTTGGAAATATTCAGTTCTTTCTGAATTACCTCAATTATGTGAAAAGAAGTAGCACTTTATTTCATAATGATCTTCCAGTTTATAAAAGCCAATTAGCATTTAATTTCAGCACGAGTTATTTTTCTTCTATTTATTCTACCAAACACTCCTTTGCTTCCTGTGTAACTTCATGAAATTTAAACAGTGGATGTCTATTTGTTGAATAACATGATGGCTTACCATGTGGTACTTCTTAAGCTATTGAGTTATTAACTCTAAAATATTTGTTATTATGAAAAGATATTTCTCTAGTAAGAATTACAAATTTCTTTCTGTGTTATCTCCTTAAAGGATATAAAAGGTTGTTGTCTGCATTTGCATATATGTAAAAAACCAAAACCAAGATGTTCATTTAAACTGTGTTTTGAGAAGTGGTAAAATACAGTAAAGCACTTAACCATACAAAGTATGTGTACTAGAAAATATGTGTTTTTATAGACTGAAAGGTGCCATGAAACAATAGACATAGTTGGAATATTGAAATTATATAACTCATGTAGGGTTCTAAGTCCCAACACTTTTCAACTGCTTGTTGCTGAAAAAAGTGATTAAACTTTATATTTATATCATGCTTTGTTTTACAAATATTAATATTAATATTCAATTAAAATATCTTATAAATATTAGATACAGTTAATTAGGTAAAATATGTAGAACAAATTAATTGTTCTACACAAACTCAAGTAAATAATTCTAAATTAATCATACATGAACATTTTGGGAAAATAGATTCTAAACATTTTTTTTAATTTGTGCTTCGTGAGTTCGCCTTGAATGTATGTTTTATGTGTGTGTTTGTATGTGTGTTTGTGTGTGGCTCTGTGTGAGGTTGTCTTGAATAAGTGTGAGTGTGTGTGTGCATATTTCTGTGTATGTGTTTGTGTGTGTGAGTGTGTGGGGGGTGTGTGTGTGATATCTTGATTACAGGCCTGTTGTGTTCTGATTCTCATTCTGGAAGCTTATTCAGAAGCTTTTCTAACATTCTTGCTATGGTCTTGTATGGCAATAGTCTTTGGATGGTTTATACTTTCATCTACTTTTTTTGAAGTACAACACATGTTCTTCTAAGGAGAGTCAAGAGTAAAAATTGTCAAACTCATCTGTAATTCAATAGAAAATTTAAATGTCTGGCTCATGATTTATTACGATGAATTATTGGCCATAAAATAAATTAATAATTTAAGAAAATGATTTTCTTTTCCAAAAGTAATTGGAAATAAAAGTTTCAATTAGTTATTAATTGCATTTTGAATACATTTTTAATATTTTTAAATGGTATGTTTGTTGAATCTCACAGAATGTCTTTTCCACAATGATGTTGAAATTATCACAAGATATATGATTGATTGCTACCTTAATTACATTGGTCATGTAGAGATCTCCGGATGTGTCTGTGAAAGCATTTTCACTAAGGGCAGAAGAACTGACACGAATGTGGTCTGTATCATCTCATAAACTGGGGACATGGATGGAATAACTGTACAACATCATAAAAAGCAACAGTTGTACATCTTCTGGCTCCCTTCTTCCTGGGCTCTATAATTTGGAGGTTTTCTGCTCCAATGTTCATCCCTCCCATGATAAACCAAATCTCCCAATACCTAGGAGTCAAAGACATATGTCCTCCCTCCAGTTGCTCTACCCAGGTGTTGTCATAGTAGAGACAATCCAAATAATGCAGAAAAGGTATGCATTTCCTTTTTAGTTTCAAATAAATAAAGATTTAAAATACATTTTCATCATATTTTAAATCACCTCTACTTTTATTATGAGTTGAGTATGTTAACTGAGATGAGATAAAGACATCTTAGGTGTTATTTACAAGGCATTTACACATACAAACTGTCTATTAAACAAAGGAAATGTTCTTTTCATTTTCTAATATTTCTTTTATAGAAACTGTAAAATAATGTAACATACTTGTTGAACTTAAGTCTGTTTCTAGATGTGCATATTCTCTGTAACCTTTGAGGTAAGCAGCTATTCATGGTAGTGTGCATTATTTAATGGTCCATGGTTACATCCTCTGAACATAGCGGTGCAGATGTTTCCAAACAGTTTTGTTTTTGTGATTTTCCTTTGGAAGATACAATCGAAGAGAATAGTAGAATCAGTAGCAGTACCTATTTTAATCTTAAGCATCTTTCAGTTTCTTTTGCCATGATCTACTTAAGCAAGCTAGTGCCAGCCTTCAGAGTTGTGATTCATGGCTGCCCAATTAGACAGCTAAGAGTCTCTAAAAAGAGCCAACTGTTATAGATGAGACTGAAGCTACTGTGAAACAGATAAATGTACATCTGATAAACCAATTATACAAGTGACACTTGTCCTTATGATCTGGTTCTAGACTAAGCAAACAGACATACCCAGTTAACACACAGGCTACTCAGCAAATATATTTCCACTCCTAGACTCCAGACAACCAAACAACCCTATTGAAAAAAGGGTACAGAACTAAACAAAGAATTCTCAACTGTGGAAACTCAAATGGCTGAGAAGCACCTAAAGAAATGTTCAACATCCTTCCTTAGTCATCCAGGAAATGCAAATCAAAACAACCCTGAGATTCCACCTCACACCAGTCAGAATGATTTAGATCAAAAACTCAAGTGACAGCAGATCCTGGAGAAAGAGGAACACTCCTCCATTGTTGGTGGAATTGTAAGCTAGTACAACCACTCTGGAAAGCAGTCTGGTGGTTCCTAGAAAAGTGAACATAGTATTACCTGAGGACTCAGCTATACCACTTCTGGGCATATACCCAGAAGATGCTCCAAACTTGTAATAAGGACACATGCTCCACTATGTTCATAGCAGCTTTATCCTGGAAAGAACCCAGATGTACTTCAAGAGAGGAATGGATACAGAAAATGTGTTACATTTACACATTGGAGTATTACTCATTATTAAAAACAATGAATTCATGAAGTTCTTAGGATAATGGATGGAACTAGAAAATATCATCCTGAGTGAGGTAACCCAATCACAAAAAGAACACACATGGTATGAACTCAGTGATAAGTGGATATTAGCCCCAAAACTTGCAATACCCAAGATAGAACTCACAGACCACATGAATCTCATGAAGAAGGAAGACAAGTGTGGGTGCTTCAGTCCTTCTTAGAAAGAGTAACAAAATATTCAAGGGAGCAAATATGGAGACAAAGTGATGGGACAGAAACTGAAGGAGGGGCCGTCTGCAGACTATTCTACCTGGGTATCCATCCCATGCGCAGTCACCAAAGGTAGATGCTGCTGGGGATGCCAGGAATGCATGCTGACAGGAGCCTGATATAGGTGTCTCTTTAGAGGTCTGCCAGAGCCTGATATATACAAAGTCGGATGCTCACAGCTAACATTGAACTGATTGATCATGGGGTTCCCAATGGAGAAGTTAAAGAGAAGACTGAAGAAGCTGAAAGGTTTTGCAGCCTCATGGGGAGAGCAATAATATCAACCAATCAGAGCCCCCAGTATCTAAACCATCAGCTTGGGAGCACATATAGAAGGACTCAGTGTTCCACCTGCATATTTAGGGGAGGAGAGTAAGTCCTTGGTCCTGTGAAGGCTGGGTGCCCACATTGTGGGAGAATTCGTGGACAGGGAGGTGGGAGTGGTGAGTAGGTAGGAGCACATCCTCATAGGAACAGGAGGAGGGGGGAATGGGATAGAGGGTTTCTGGGGGGGGGGGTGAAATGGAGAAATGGAAATACATCTGAAAGGTAAATAAATTATCCAATTAAAAAAAGACTTAAGTCTTGTATGTTTACAAAAACTGGTATTTTTTTATCTTACTATTTTAATAAAAATATTTTGTTCATTTATGTGTGTGTGTGTTTGTGTGTGTGTGCTCTAATGATATTTAATTGAGACTGGCTTACAGTTTCAGAGGGTTAGTCTGTTTTCATCATGGTGGGAAGCAGACTTTATGGTGGAGAAGGAGCCGAATATTCTACATCTGAATCGTCAGGCAGCAGGACGTCACTGAGACAAACTTCCTCCAACAAGGACACACCTGCTTGAACAAGGGCACACCTGTTGGACAAGGCCACATCTCCTAATAGTGTCACTCCCTATGGAACCTTTTTATTCAAACTTCCACAGTGTCTGAATTACTTTTGTATACTTCAGGTACACCAACTCCACAATGACTCTCCCTTCCTTCAAGTCCTTCTTTCAAGCACATTTACTTTTCTGCATTTTTTTCCTCTTACCATTTTTTCTTCATCTATACACTGGGAATTTTATACATTTCTTATAAAAATGTATATCACTAAGTTTTTCTTAGTGAGCATGTTGAAATAAATAAAACAAATTAAATCATGTTAAGATGGGACATCTCACAAAATGAGACCTTAAAATCCAAATGGAGAGATCTTTACCAGGAAGAGTGAATCCAATTCTGATTATGCAAAAAGATCTGGAGTTATGGATTGATGAACAGCACTGTGAAATCATGTGATCAGTTAGTGCAGAAGAAGACATGTTTAGTCAATGTTCATTGCTTTATTTGATCCATGACTATTGAGTAAATATCAACTGATACCTGTAATTCCAGAATGTAATGAGACAAAGACCTTCTTGTTCACAATATTTCAGTGGAAACAACCAAACTTAGGTACTTACCAGATGTTATAATAAGGATGTAAAGTGCACACCAATAGGGAAACAATGCACTCAATGAGCATTATTCTCAGGGAATGAGAAAAAGTGAGACACATAATGGGAAGAAAAAGTTTAAAGAGAAAAAGAAATTATACAAAATGCCAAGAGGGCAGAGGTAAGAATGAAACTCCAGGCAGCAGTGTCATAGTATGTGGGAATTTTATGACTAGCAATGAACTTTGGGAAATTACCAATGATTTAATCTGGTTCCGAGAATATTGGTAAATGGAGATCATTTTTTTTTACAAGAGTTCTTCATAGCCTTGACTATGAATGCATTCCACTTTGGTAGACTATCAAGTAGTCCTATATAATAACAGCAAGAAGATCAGCAATTCAAACTCATCCTAGGATACATGAAGAGATCAAGGCCAGCCTGGGCTAAATGAGACCCTGTCTCAATAATAAATGAATATGTAAGATATAAATACATACATACTTCAAGTGCACTTTCTGAGACATTATAAAAGTTCTCTAGTTTCTAAATTCAATATAAATCCATAACTGCAAATATTTTGTTATCTATGCAAACAATTAAAGGAATTCCATATGATTCTGTTACAATATTTCCATAAAGTTTGTTTCTACATGTCATTGATATTTATAACAGTAGTAGTCTGCCACACACCTGCATTCATAATCATGAATGTGCTCAGATGGGACCTGGTCTGCCCTGACTCCTCTCAGTGGAATTACTATTAGACTACGAAAAACACATTTAGATCTCCTTTTTGAGACTATGAAGGTATTTTATTTTATTTAGTTTGAATAAGTCTCACTGTAGAAATTTGGGAGAGCATGTGAAAGAGGTATTTTCTCTGCAATAAGTGTATAATAAGGATTATGGAGGATAAAACTCCACTGGTCACATTACAGAACAGCTAAGGCAGAATCACTAAACAATAAGTTCAAAAGGCTCTCTTTGGGACATCAATGGGTTAGATAAGTTATTGGGCCCCCCAAAAATATTGCATATGCCCTTCCTGTATCAGACATAAACATGAACCTCTTGTATAAAATAGATCCCGAGAAATATAATTACATAATGCCCTGGAATGTAAGACATCTGGATGATATTGAAGTGGTGTGTGTGTGTGTGTGTGTGTGTGTGTGTGTGTGTGTGTGTTTGTGTGTGTGCATGTGTACATCTTTTTTCCTGGCAATTAATTATGGAGGTAAAAAGATTGGAACATCTGAAATTAAACTAAATTTTAAGAAACTGCAAAATTATTTTCCTTTTTTTTAATTAGATACTTTATTTACATTTCAAATGTTATCCCCTTTCCTGGTCATCATCCTGAATCTCCCTATCCGATCCCTCCTCACCTTGATTCTATGAGGGTGCTCCCCCACCTACCCATCCACTCCTGACTCCCTGCCCTGGCATTCTTGTCTGCTCCCTATGCAATGTGGAAATATATTGCTCTAAATCTAATTGTATCTTTTAATTATTTATATTTATTAATTATACCTTTACCTATTACAATTTTTTTCTAATCCAAGAGAACAAAATACCCTCCCTTTTAACATAGGAAACTGAAATATCACATTAAGGACTCAGCATTTATGTTGGTGGCTTATTTAGGTAGTTTCTTTTCCTTGGTATTTTGTTCATCCTGTCATTATTTCTTCCTGGGAGTCAACATCCAGCACATTTTTTACCTTTTTTACCTTTTACTGATGCCATTCTGTAAAATGTTTGATGCTGGTTCCTCTGTGTTAGTTTTGTTGCTGGCCATAACAGGTATTCTTAAGAAGCGAACATCACAGAAACATGTTCTTCTTTTCGACACTGGACTATGTCCTGGGACTCTTTGCTTTTTTCCATCCTCAGTCTGTAATTCTTTACCTTTTGTGCTTAAGACCTGTCTGCCCTTTCCGCAAAGTGATTGTTATTTTCTCGTTTATTTGAACAGAATCTTCATATGGCAAAAATTTATCAGTTTCCACATTAAAGAACAAGCAGCCAATTTTCTTCTTCCCCACAGTATTAACCAGAGTTTTCTCCCGGATCATGAACTAGGGGAATCTATTGAGTCTTCAGTTTGGTTTTAGGTTTTGAGCTTTTAGGAGGTATGAGGAGACCCACTCTCATGCCAGCCTGTGTTCAATTTTTATGAATTTGTGTAATGTTGAAATGGTTTCTTGTTGTTTGGCTAGGTAACCAATAGGCTAGTAGGAAAAATATATCCAATCTGCTCCTGTCTGGTAGAGCACTCTCCTAGATATCATATGAAAACCTAACCGCACAGCCTCACCTATCTTTTGGCTTCAATACAATCCATGCCATTATTGATCTTGTTTATTCTTGTTTAATCAGAGTGTTGCCGTTTGTAGTTTCTCTACTGAGTGTAATGGTTGTCTCTTTATTCAGAAGATCAGGCAAAGAATTTAATGACAGAAACTTGACAATAGCATATCCAAACAAATCAAATAACTAATAAATTAATTCCAATAATGGCTTAAATGCTTCATCCATCCAAGGTATTTTAAACTGAAAGTATTTGTAATGTATTTTTTTCAAAGTGCAAAATATGACATTATTGGTGTTTTAAATGCATTGAAAGAGTTTAAGTTCTAAAGATAAATTGGTTTTTTGGATTATAATATATAAAATGGTAGAACATAAAATGTAAGTTATAAATAAGAATATATTAAAGTAGAGAAATAACCACTGTCTACAGTGAATGCAGAAATCAATTGTATTCAGAATTTTTAACTTTTATTTCAAAAACTAAGAGCTGTTAAATGTTATGAGATTAGATTTATAAAATCAGCACACTTATTTGTGTGTGATTATGCATGTGCGTGTACTCCTATGAGGTTGTATGTTGAGGGTAGATGTAGATGTTGGATGTCTGTCTCAGTTTTTATTACCTTAGTTTTTAGTATGGGGATCTCAGTGAATCTAGACCTCAGAAACTGCTAGGACTGATGGTCAGTGATTTACAGGGATACTCTTCTGCCTTCTCCCATATTACTGACATTACAGAAATATTTGACTTTTTACATGGGTGTTGGGATCAAAGTAAAGATCTCTTGCTGCAAGGTAAGCATTTAAATACTGAGTACTCTTATCAGCCTCTACACATTAGAAACATAACTCTTTGTTAAAGTGAAGCTACATGTAAAATAGGATCTCAGCATCCATCATGGACTTTCTCTACTATATATGTTGATATGTTGATGCAAATTATATTCACCTGAGATTTTAAGGAAGTACATTCTCTCTCTCTCTCTCTCTCTCTCTCTCTCTCTCTCTCTCTCTCTCTCTCTCTTTGTGTGTGTGGTGTATGAGAGAGAGAGAGTTGAATCCATAGTCTTATAGATGTGAAGCATTGTCTCTACTACTGAGGTACATGCTTGTCCCCAAATCTAGATAAGATATCAGACATGCATTATAAAGTTGCGTGAAAATCTTAAGCTAATATTTCATTTTCAAAAGGAAATTGAAAACTCCTCACAGACATCGATGAATAAAATTGTCACCAAATATTTAATCATTTTCATTCAAATTATATGCTGTATAATTTCTTAAAATTAGACAGACAATGGAATACCTGAAACGAATTACCAAAACATCAAAATAGTACCCTATACAACCACACACGCAAAATCAATGTATAAGGTTTAAAGTACAAATAATTAGTTTTTAAATCCAATAATTTCTTTTGATATTTTTAGATTTGTAGAAATGTTTACTAAAATCAAAGTTTATCTTGTTCAGTTAGAAATGCTTTAGATTTGCATGATCCTGCCACTTCTCCATCTTCATCAGACTCCTGAACCACACAATTAATCTCTACTTCCCTCAAAGATCTTCCCTGCTCTCTAAGCCCTGAGGGCCAAGCCAAGCTTCCCTAACCAGCCTACAATGCCAGGCATAACTCCAGTCTCCTGTCACCTCTTCGCCCACTTTCATTATACATGAAATTCCAGAACCACACAGAACTGCATGTTCTGAAATATAGAGCCAACCATATGCATCAGAGGCCTGCCACACCAGGACCATAGAGGTTCACAACCCTCCCAAAATGTACTACAACAAGAACATTCAGGGTCCAAAAGCATCCAGATGCAAAAAGACCCTCAAAATAATGCAATCAACAAAAGCCAGGGCAATATTACACCTCCAAAGAAAAGCTACCTCACTGTAGCAAGTCCTGGATATTCTAACAACCAAACACAAGAATATATGACCTTAAATTCAATCTTAGGAAGATAATTATTGCCTTTAAAGAGGAAATAAATAAATCTCTTAAAGAAATACAGGAAGATACAATCAAATACATAGAGGTTTTTAAAGAAAAATCAAATAAATCACTTAAAGATATACAAGAAAACACTATTAAACAGGTGAAGGAAATATGTAAAACTGTACAAGATCTGAATGTGAAAATAGAAACAATAAAAAAATACCCACACAAACGGGGGAAATCCTAGAGATGCTAAACCTAGGTAGGAGAATAGGAACAATAGATGCAAGCATCACCAACAAAATAGAGGAGATAGAACAAAGAACCTCATCCATAGAAAGATATAATTGAAGAAAATGATACACTTATTAATTGTTAATAGAAATTAACAAAGACATTGTTAAATCTAAAAGTCTCCTGATACCAAAATCCAGGAAATATCAGATACCATGAAAAGACCTAACCTAAGTTTAATAGGACTAGAAGAAGGTGAAGAGTCTCAGCTTTGATGATAAGAAAATATTCTCAACAAAATCATAGATGAAAACTTTTCCAACCTAAAGTAAAAGATGGCTATAAAAAAAAGATTATAGAACACCAATTAGATAGGACCAGAAAAGAAAGTCCTCCTGGCACATAGTAATCACAACAAAAAGAAATATACTAAATAAAAAAAGAACATTAAAATAAGCAAGGAAAAAAGGCCAGGTAACCTCAAAGTCAGACCTATCACAATTATACTAGACTTCTGAACAGAGACTCTAAAAACTAGAAGGGCCTGGTCAGATATCTTGCAACCTCTAATAAAACCACAGATACCAACCTAGACTACTATTTCCAGAAAAACTCTCAGTCTCCACAATAGAGAAATATTTCAAGTCAAATCCAAAGTCAGGAAAACTCTAAACCAAGAAGGATAATTACATCAAAGAAAACACAGAAAATATGTGATTCCATACCAGAAAAATCAAGGAAAGTACACACACACTCACACACACCACACACACACACACACACACACACACACACACAGTCACATACATACTAACACCACCAACATTAAAATAATAGGAAATAACAATCACTAGTCATTAATGTCTTTTGATATCAATGGACTCAATTCCCCAATAAAAAGACAGAGGCTATCATAATGGATGTGAAATCAGGATTCACCATTCTACTGCCTGCAAGAAATTTTTTGTTTTTTTGTTTTTAAATGTGTGTTGCGTGTGTGTGTGTGTGTGTGTGTGTGTGTGTGTGTGTGTGTAATGCACAAGAGTAATGAGTGCTTGCAAGTCAGAATAAAACAATGTATTTGGAGTCATTGTGAAAACCTCATGTCATGGCTGGGAATAGCAGTTTAGCTTCCTTCATGTTCTATGTTTCAGTTCCTGCCTTATGTTCCTCCCTTGACTTCCCTTCATGATGGACTGTAAACAGGATATATAAGCCAAACACACCCTATCTTCCCCAAGTTGCTTTGGGTCATTGTGTCTTTTTAATTGTTTGTTTTCTCTCTCTTTTTTATCGTTGTTTTTGATATTGTATTTTAATTACATTTGTTTCTCCAAACTGTCCCTTCCTGTCCCCACTCTCTTTCAAATACATGACCATGTTTCTCACCAATTGTTGTTGCATGAATATCTTCCTAAATATAGCATAAATTCCTAAATATAACCTGTTCAGTCTATATAATGTTACTTGTATATTTTCAGGACTGACCATTTAGCCCTCAACAACTAATTAGTGTGCTCTTGCCTGAATTAGGTCTCCTCTTTATTCCCAAGTTTACTTACTTAACTATAGTCTTTGTGTAGGGTTGAGGCCTTGTGGGCTCTTCCCTATCTAGTTTTGCATGTCATTGGTGTCATCCTTGTTCAGCTCATTGATGGACAGTAATGTTGATGAGAATTTAAAGGTATAATTTCTGATCTTATTAGGAGACATAATATCACAGCATGTTCTAGAATCCTCTGGCTCTTACAAACTTTCTTCCTGATCTTCTGCATTGTTTCCCAGCCTTAGGTGAAAGATATTTTTGTAGATTTGTCCATTGGGAATGGGCTCCATAACTCTTATGTTTTTGTTTGTTTGCTTGCTTGCTTGTTTGTAAGAATTTATTCATAAATTCAAAGAACAGGTATAAAGAATATGTCCTTCAAGTGATGAATTCACAAGAAAACTGTTGTGGTGAAGTTATAAAGAAAACTTGGTACAGACCCATGTAGGTCCTGTGCTTACTTCCTTGTGCTCTATGAGCTCATATGTGCCTTACTTAGTTTATTCGGAGGTCCTTGCTGTACTGGGATTTCCCATAGGCTCTGGCTCTTAAAAAATTGTTCAGTTTCCTCCTCTGTGAGATTGCCTGAGCTCTGAGAGGAGGGATTTGATGGAGATCCTCCCATTTAGACTTTCTATGTAATGTCTCTGCATCAGTAGTGAGCCTCCATTATGTAATGTCTAGTTGTGGGTCTCTTCGTCTGTTCCCAACTGCTCCCAGAGGAATCCTCTCTGATGATGACTGGATAAGGCACTAATCTATGAGTATAGGAAAATATCATTAAAAACTATTTTATTGATGACTCCAGATACATATGTAGTAGAGGATGGCCTTATCTGACATAAATGGAGGGGAGGGAGGCTAGATTTCCAGTGTAGGGGGATGCTAGAGGAATAAGGCAGGCATGGGTGAGTGGCTGAGGACACCCTCACAGAGGCAAAGAGAATTGGAAGAGAGGAGGATGGGATAGGGGTTTGTGGAGGGTAATCCAGGAAGTGGGTTATCATTTGAAATGTAAAATGAATAAAATGTTTAATAAAAAAAATTTTTAAAAGAGAATATTATGCAATAATAGAAAATGTAGTAAGAAGGCAAAAGATCTGGAGTAACCTTACACGCACATGACTGTATGAAAACAGTTAAAATTGAATACAACTTCATAATTTCATCCAGACAATTGTTGAAAAGTCAAAAAAGGGTAGATAAAGTATCATTGATTAATAGGAATTTGGGAGATTAATAGGAATTTGACTTAAAACTAAGTAGCTAAAACAATGAAGTCTACTGCAAATCAACTATCCTACATGACAAAGCTATCTCATAAACATTAGGCCACTGCAACATCTCCTGAATGTGTTTGCACAAAAGCAAGTATATATCTTTAATATACTGCCATTTTATTCTACAAATAAAGACAAGTAAGATGTATAACAATTATTTTTAATATTTAATTATTCTGTACAAATGTCAAAATAATGAATTTTATAGCAGGCAGACTTTTATGAGTACTTAACTTAAATATATATAAGTGGGTTTGGTAACAGTACTATGATCTCTGTTCAGATTAAAATGGAGGAGTAAAGAAAGCATTATTTTTGGTTATGCGATTCCCATGTTCTCACTTTCCAGAATGGCGACAAAGTAATATTGAAGCAAGCACTTCTTATTTGTCATAGTAATTAGATGTAGGAAAAGCAACTATCCATAAAGGAGTGATGAGAGCCCATGATACAGCAGAAAATCTTTCCTCAGATATTTCAAATAGCAGTACTTCAGAAACAGAAAGTGCAGCTTGATATTTGATACTGTGGGGATGTGACAAGGGAGAGATCAGCATTCTGGTCAGGTAGTTTAGTTAAAAGTATACATTTCTGGTTTGGGGACAGGTATTGAAAGGAATACGGGAATAGGGGCAATGGAGGAAGACCCCTAGTATTTCACTCTATGCTCTGTATACATGTACACAGGTCCATGTGCAAACCTCACACCCAGATGCATATGTACAACAGACAGAGACACAAGCCCCATACCATTTTTTTAAAATAGGAGAAACATCTTCTGTTACTTAAGTAATTCAATCAGATTCAGGTTATGATTCTCTGAAAATTCAGGCATCATTCTAATTTCATAAAATGTTAAAAATGTATTTCAGTAATGGTTCTGAAGTCTCTGGTTTTAAATTTCAAGGTACACAGGGAAAGACAATTCTTTTCCTTATAGTTTGTCAGCAGAACAATGAGGTGATGATGTTTCTGGGCCCCAGTGGGTGAACTAGGGAAAAGCTTGAAGAAGCTGAGGAGGGTGACCCCATAGGAAGACAAGCAGTCTCAACTAACTTGGATCTACGAGATCTCTCAGACACTGAGTCACCAACTAGGCAGTGCACACTAGCTGGTCCGAGACCCCCCAACACATATACAACAGAGGACTGCCTGGTCTGGACTCAGTCAGAGAAGATGACATAACCCTTGGAGACTTGGGGAGGTCTAGGGGTGTGGGGTTGGGGGATTGAGGATATCCTATTGGAGACTGGGGTCAGGGATATGGGATGAAGAATAGTCAAAAGTCAGATCTGGAGAGAGATAATGACTGGACTGTAAAAAAGTAAGATTAAAGAATATATTATTTAATTTAAACTTTCATATATTGATCATGTCTTCACACTCAGCATTGTTTGGGTGAGACAAATTAAGTCTGTAGGGCTTACCATTAGCCTGAATAGCTCCAGGTTCAAAGGAAGACCTTGACTTACAAGGTAAGGCAGAGAGTGATCAATCAGAACAACTACTGACTACCCCTTTCCTGGTTTCACCTCCAGAAACTCCCTATCCCACCCCACTCCCTCTGCTTCTATGAGGTAGTTCTCCCACCCCACAAACTCACCCACCCTCTCCCACCTTGCCTCCCTGCCCTGGCATTCTCCTACACTGGGGCATTGAGCCTTAGCTAGTACCAAGGGCCTCTTCTCCCATTGATGCCAGATAATGCTATCCTCTGTACATATATGAGTCCCTCATGTGTACTCTTTGGTTGGTGGTTTAGTCCCTGGGAGCTCGGGGGACAGGAGGGAGATCTGGTTAGTTGATATTGTTGGTCTTCCTATGGGGATTAACAGTATGATTCATATCATACTCTGGGGATTTATATTTACCTCTGAATAATTGAACTTTAATGATACAATTATGGAAATATAGCTAAGTTCACGGGCTTCTTAGAAGTTTTAATCTGAAATTCCAGTTACTATGCCTCAGTACTATGCTGTTGGTCAGTTAGAAACAGATGGTGATAAATTTTATTTTAGGAAAATAAATGTTTAAAATGTATGTATTAGCTTGATGCTTGATTCATTTATTTCTGGTAATAGTTAATTTAGTCTTAAAATAATTAGGTTAAATGAATTATAACCTGCCATTTACATTTGAATCAAAATGATAAATGGTTTAAAACGTTGATTTTTTTTTCAAGTCATAAATGATTTTTCCTGGAAAAAATCTCCAATGTGAATGTATGAATCACTGTTTCTTATAAATTTTTATAAAAGCATGTAATAGTTTTATAGAACTCCAAATAAGATTATAATTTAAAAATTGTATTCTGCATAAGGCTAATTGAGACAATTTTGCAAATATTAAAAACACATCAAATACTAAGTCTAAAAATAGTTTCAATAAATAAAAGTTCATAGCCTTCCTTTTTAATTTTATGATGTATGTTGTTTCATGTATTCCAACTTAATATTACAAAAATGTTACATGAGCTCAAGGCAGACAAAAACTCCAGCATGGAGGAAGGGAAGTGGGCAAAAACACTCAACACAGACAAGAAACTATTCACAATTGATAGGATTGACAGAGCAAAAACCAGTTTCTTCAATGGGGGATACTGGGTATATTGACAACACTGCAGGATAACATGCTCAATTATTATAGAAAATTCTCAAAGATTAAAACAAACAATAATAACATTATAACCTCTAATTTTATTTTGCAAAGATTTTAAACCATCAAGAAAAAAATGTTATGTTTGAGATTAAAACTATAACAGAAAGAGTAAATAATACAGTTTTAGTGAATTTGGTTTTAAAAGCATTCAGTAAGTAGCAACTATCAGAAAAAAATATATAGTAATAGCAAAAATAAAAATCCCCAAGTTTCTTTGTAAATGCATTATAATTGTTTTATTTCTTTTTTTATTATTTTGTTCTGACTTTTTTGGTCACTCATAAAAATATTAGCATAACCATGACACCTAGTTTCATCTTGAAATGTCACTGATATTATTCATAAGGAATTGAAAAATATTATAACATTTTAATGCCACTTGAATGGTTTTCTTGTACCTTAAATTATCTCAGTATATCTCTGTTCTCCATGACCAATGACAGATGCAGGAGAATCAATGCATCATGACTGATGTAATAGAGATGCAGAAAAAAGCCTTTGAGTAGCTCCTTCTCACAAGAATATACATGGACGTGCTGTCTTAAAAGTTTGGGTATCTCACTATTAAAATTATTCAGTGTTTTCAGATTTTCTCATATGGTTCTAAACATGTTTCAAAGTGACTAAAATTGACAGCTTTTGTTAAAATATCAATTGCCTTCTTTACTGTAACAATAATTATTAATTTACTGACACACTAATATTTTACTTGTTAATTTTTATTTGTTATAATTTATATTCTCTTTTCTTTCATTTTTAGTCTTTAAATTTCACAAACTTCATTGTCACATTTCACCTAAAATTATTTTACAAAGTGAGAAGTTTTCACTTTAAAATTTTGGTCTAAATAATTTATATATTTTCTGTAGTATCATTTTTATAACTGTAATATTTTTCAGCAAAGATTTAATTGTTTATATTCTAAGTGACAAATAGATTGGATAAAATAGACAAGCACACCAAAAGTTATAAGTTTGAAAGTGTACTATCTTTGGTTTAAGATCATTTAAATTCACAAAGCAAGATTATCTTTACAGCTAATATCCACTTGTAAGTGAGTACTGCCATGTTTGTCTTTCTGGGTCTGGTTAACGTGACTCAGTATGCTTTCTTTTTCTGTGCCAAATTCCACGATGTCATTTTAACAGCCGAGTAATATTACATTCTGTAACTGTACACACTTTTAATACATTCTTTGGTTGAGGGATAACTAAATTGTTTCCAGATTCAGGCTTTATATATTAAGCTTGAATGAACATAGTTAGCTAGTGGCCTTGTTGTAGGATGGAGACTCCTGTTGTTATATGCCCGGAGTTGTATGGTATGGTCTTAAGGTAGATCACTTCCCAAATTTCTGAAATATTGATTTGTTAGATGGCTGTAAAAGTTTCCCAGTCCACTAACACTGTGTTCCCCTTGTTTTACATCCTCACCAGCATGAAATGTCGCTTGAGTTTTGATCTTAGCCTTGCTGACAGGTGTGAGATGGAATCTCAGAGGCATTTGGATTTGCATTTCACTGATGGATAAGGATGTAGAACGTTGTTGTGTTTCTCAACCATTTGAGATTCTACTCTTGAGAATTTTTTAAAATTTATTTATTTATTTATACTCCAAATTTATTGCCCCCTCCCCAATCACCCTCTGATTGTTCCACATCCTGTAACTCCTCCCCATGCCCCTGACTGCACAAGGATTTCCCTACCCCCCAGCCCCCACCCCAGCTGACCTCTAAATTCCCTGGGGCCTCCAGTCTCTTGAGGGTTAGGTGCATCATCTCTGATTGAACACAGACATGACAGTCTTCTGCTGTGTATTGTTGGGGGCCTCATATCAACTGGTGTATGCTGCTTTTTCGTGATCCAGTGTTTGAGAGATTTTAGGGGTACAGATTGAGACTGCAGGTTCTACTACAGAGTCACCTGCCTCCTCAGCTTCTTCCAGCTTTTCCCTAATTCAACCACAGGGGTCAGCAGTTTCTGTCCATTGGTTGGGTGCAAATATCTGCATCTGACTCTTTCAGCTGCTTGTTGGATCTTTTGAAGGGCAGTCATCATAGGTACCTTTTTGTGAGCGAGCCAAGCCTCAGTAATAGTGTCAGGCCTTGGGACCTCCCATTGAGCTGGATCTCACTTTGGGATTGTTTCTGGACCTTCTTTAACTCAGGCTTCTCTCTTTTTCCATCCTTGTAGTTCTTTCAGACAGGAACAATTATGGGTCAGAGTTTTGACTGTTGGATGGCAAAACCCCCTCCCTCCTTTGATGCCCTGTCTTCCTGCTGGAGGTGGGCTCTATAATTTTCCTCTCCCTACTGTCAGGCATTTCATCTAAGGTCACTTCCTCTGAGTCCTGAGAATCTCTCACCTCCCAGGTCTTTGGTACATTTTGGAGGTTACCCCCAAACTCCTACCTCCCTAGGTTGTCTATTTCCATTATTTCTGATGGTCCTCAGGGCTTCAGTCTTTTTCCCTTACCCAATACCATATCAGGTTTCCCTCTCATCCCCTCCCTTCCCCATCCACTTTCCCTCCCAGGTCCTTCCTTCTATCTCTACTTGTAAATCCATTCTTCTCCCTCCCAAGTGAGACTAAGGCATCCTCACTTGGGCCTTTCAGCTTGTTGACCTTTTTTTAGTTCTGTGGACTGTATCTTGAGTGTTCTGTCCTTTTCCTTTTCCTTTTCCTTTTCCTTTTCCTTTTCCTTTTCCTTTTCCTCCTTCTCCTTCTCCTCCTTCTCCTTCCCCTTTTCCTTTTCCTCCTTCTCCTCCTCCTCCTCCTCCTCCTCCCCCTTCTCCTTCTCTTTCTTCTTCTTCTTCTTCTTGCTAATATCCACTTATGGTTAGATCTGTACTCCCATTCAATTGAGGTATTTCATTTGTAGTGTCTAGTTTCTGGAATGTTATAAGTATTTTGAATATTAGCCCTGTGTCAGATGTAGAAGAGGTAAACATCTTTTTCCATTCTGAAGACTGTGGTTTTGTCCTGTTGATAGTGTACTTATCATACAGAAGCTTTTCATTCTCATGAGGTTTCATTTTATTAATTGTAGATCTTAGTGCTTCATGATTGATGCTATATTTTGAAAGTTGTCTTTTATGTTAATGACTTCAAGACTACTCTTCAATTTCTCTTCTATCAGATCAGTGTTTTCTGTTTTCATGTTGATGTCTTTGATCCACTGGAATTTGAGTATTGTACAGAATGATAAATACGCATCTATTTATGCATATGTTTCTACTTTGACTAGTTTGCAGATTTTATCACATAATTTGAATAATTCAAAACCATTTTTGTTGTTTACTTTTTCATTAAATCTATATTTTACTCATATTATTACCTTTCCCAATTCCTTCCAGATCCTTTCCTATTCACCCGACTTTAAGTTCTTTCTCAAAACAACAAAAAAAAAAAACCAAACAAAAATCCATTACAATATGAAAAACAATATAAAATAATCCAAAAACAAAACAAATAAAAAGCATAGAAAAATAAAAGCATATAAAAAACTGTGAAGTCAATAATATGTTGGTCATCTACCACTGAATATGAAGAATATATCCTGGAGAGGTTGATATACCCAGTGTCATTCAACTGGAAAGAAACAACTTTTTCCCCTTTGGCCTGGGGCGGGCCATTGCTGGTCTGCTCCTGTGGAAACACAGGATCCTGAGATATCCTAGAGGGACCCACAGCACACAGAGCAGAGGGTTAAGTCACCTTGCCCACTAGCCCAAACCCCAGAGTTACAACCGGGAGCCAGGTGGGGTTTAAGGAACTAGCAGGCACCCAAAGCCCGCCCCTCTGGACTATAACTTCCCGTGCGCCCGGACCCTGGTCCTATGGCCTGGGGCGGGCCCGTTGCTGGCCTGGTCCTGTGGAAACACAGGATCCTGAGACATCCTAGAGGGACCCACTGCACACAGAGCACAGGTCCCTTAGCTGGTCTGCTCTGGTGGAAACACCTGATCCTGAGACAACCTAGAGGACATACTGCATCCAGTGCAGAGGACACTTAGCTGGTCTGCGCCTGTGGAAACATCGAATCCTGAGACATCCTAGAAGACCTATTACATCCAGAGCAGAAGGAGCTTAGGATCACAGGAACACAGAGACATCTGGAATCCGAGGAGATCTGACACAAGCAAGATAACTGGAAAGACAGACTCCAGTCAGACACAGTGAGCACAGGTAACACTAGAGTCAACCAGATGGCAAAAGGCAAGCGCAAGAGCACAAGCAACAGAAACCAAAGTTACCTGACATCATCATAACCCAGTTCTCCCACCATAGTAAGCCCTGGATACTCCATCACACAGGAAAAACAGGACACAGAATTAAAATCACTTCTCATGATGATGATGGAGGATTTTAAGAAGGACATAAGTAACTCCCTTAAAGTAATACAGGAGAACACAGGTAAACAGGTAGAAGCCCTCAAAGAGGAAACACAAAAATACTTTAAAGAATTGAAGGAGAACACAGGTAAACAGGTAGAAGCCCTTAAAGAGGAAACACAAAAATCCTTTAAAGAATTTCAAGAAAACACAACGAAACAGGTGAAGGAATTGAACAAAACCATCAAGGATCTAAAACTGGAAATAGAAACAATAAAGAAATCTCAAAGGGAGACTACTGTGGAGATAGAAAACATAGGAAAGATATCAGGAGTCATAGATGCAAGCATCACCAACAGAATACAAGAAATAGAAGAGAGAATCTCATGCACGGAAGATACCATGGAAAACCTTGACACAACAGTCAAAGAAAATGCAAAATGCAAAAAGCTCCTAACACAGAACATTCAGGAAATCCAAGATGCAATGAGAAGACCAAACCTAAGGATAATAGGTATAGATGAGAGGGAAGATTCCCAATCTAAAGGGCCAGTAAATATCTTCAACAAAATTATAGAGGAAAATTTCCCCAACCTAAAGTACGAGACACCCATAAACATACAAGAAGCCTACAGAACACCAAACAGACTAGACCAGAAAAGAAAATACTTCCCGTCACATAATAATCAAAACACCAAATGCACAACACAAAGAAAAAATACTAAAAGCAGTAAGGGAAAAAGGTCAAGTAACATATAAAGGCAGACCTATAAGAATTACAGCAGACTTTTCACCAGAAACTATAAAAGCCAGAAGATCCTGGTCTGATATCACACAGACCCTAAGGGAACACAACTGCCAACCCAGACTGCTATACCCAGCAAAACTCTCAATCACTATAGATGGAGAAACCAAGATAGTCCATGACAAAAACCAAATTTGCACAATATCTTCCCACAAACCCAGCACTTCAAAGGATAATTGACGGAAAACGCCAACACAAGGAAGGAAACTACAACCTAGAAGAAACATGGAAGTAATCGTCCAACAACCTCCCAAAAAAAAGGTAGCTACACAAACATAATTCCACCTCTAATAACAAAAATAACAGGAAGCAACAATCATTTTTTCTTAATATCCCTTAACATCAATGGACTCAATTCTCCAATAAAAAGACGTAGACTATCAGACTGGATACATAAACAGGACCCAGAATTTTGTTGCATACAAGAAACGCACCTCAGTGACAAAGACAGACATTACCTCAGAGTAAAAGCCTGGAAAACAATTTTCCAAGCAAATGGTCCCAAGAAACAAGCTGGAGTAGCCATTATAATATCAAATAAAATCGACTTTCAACCAAAAGTAATTCAAAAAAGATAAGGAAGGACACTTCATACTATTAAAAGGAAAAATCTACCAAGATGAACTCTCAATTCTGAAAATCTAAGCTCCAAATGCAAGGGCACCTACATACATAAAAGAAACTTTACTAAAGCTCAAAGCACACATTGCACCTCACACAATAATAGTGGGGGATTTTAACACCCCGCTCTCTCCAATGGACAGATCATGGAAACAGAAACTAAACAAAGACACACTGAAATTAACAGATGTTATGGACCAAATGGATTTTAACAGATATCTATAGAACATTTCATCCTAAAGTTAAAGAATACACCTTTTTCTCAGCACCTCATGGTACCTTCTCCAAAATAGACCATATAATTGGTCACAAAACAGTCCTCAACAGATACAAAAAGATTGAAATAATCCCCTGCATCCTATCAGATCACCACAGACCAAGGCTGTTCTTTAATAATGACAGAACCAAGGGAAAACCCACATCCATGTGGAAACTGAAAATGCTCACTCAATGATGACTTTGTCAAGGAAGAAATAAAGAAAGAAATTAAAAGACTTTCTAGAATTTTAAAGAAAATGAGGAAACATCATACCAAAACTTGTGGGACTCCATGAAAGCATTGCTAAGGAGGAAAACTCATAAGCTCTAAGTGCCTACAAAAGAAATTGGGGAGAGCACACATTAACAACTTGACAGCACTCCTGAAAGCTCTAGAACAAAAAAGAAGCAAATACACCCAAGAGGAGTAGGCGTCAGGAAAATAATCAAACTTTGGGTTGAAATCAACCAAGTTTGAAACAGAAAGAACTATACAAAATTCAACAAAACCAGGAGTTGGTTCTTTGAGAAAATCTACAAGATCGATAAACCCTTAGCCAGATTAACCAGAGGCACAGAGACAGTACCAAATTAAAAAATCAGATCTGAAAAGGGAGACATAACAACAGAAAACTGAGAAATTCAAAAAATCATCAGATCCTACTACAAAGGCCTATACTCAACAAAACTGGAAAATCTGGATGAAATGGACAAATTTCCTAGACAGACACCAGGTACCAAGTTAAATGAGGAGCAAATAAACCATCTAAACAGTGTCATAACCCCTAAAGAAATAGCAGCAGTCGTTTAAAATCTCCCAACCAGAAAAAAAGCCCAGGGCCAGATGGTTTTACTGGAGAATTCTATCAGACCTTCAAGGAAGACCTAATACCAATTCTCTTCAAACTATTCACAAAATAGAACAGAAGGAACACTATCCAATTCATTCTATGAAGCTACAATCACAGTCATACCTAAACCTCACAAAGACCCAAGAAAAAAAAGAGAACTTCAGACCAATCTCTCTTATGAATATTGATGCAAACATAAATCAATAAAATTCTAGCAAACCGAATCCAAGAACACATCAAAACAATCATCCATCATGATCAAGTGAGCTTTATCCCAGGAATGCAGGGATGATTCAATATTCAGAAATTGATCAATGTAACCACTTATAAACAAACTCAAAAAAAAAAACCACATGATCATCTCACTAGATGCTGGAAAGCATTTGACAAAATTTAACATTTTTATGGTAAAAGTCTTGGAAAGATCAGGAATTCAAGGCCATATCTAAAAATGTAAAAGCAATATACAGCAAACCAATAGCCAACATCAACTAAATGGAAGAAACTTGAAGCATTCCACTAAGATCAGGGACTAGACAAGCTGCCCACTCTCTCCCTACCTATTCAATATAGTACTGAAGTCCTAGCCAGAGGAAAGACAAAGATCAAAGGAATACAATAGAAAGAAGAAGTCAAAATATCACTATTGCAGATGATATGATAAAATACTTAACTACCCCAAAAACTCCACCCAAAAAACTCCAAACCTGATAAACAACTTCAGCAATGTGGCAGGTTATAAAATCAACTGGAACAAATTTAGTAGCCCTCCTTTACGTGAAAAAACAAACAGGCTGAAAAAGAAATTAGGGAAATGACAACCATTACAATAGCCAAAATTCATAAAATACCTTGGGATGAATCTAACCCAAACAAGTGAAAGACTGTATGACAAGAACTTCAAGTCTCCCGAAGAAAGAAATTGAAGAAGATCTAGGAAATGAAAGATCTCCCATGCACAAAGGATCAGCAGGGTTTTAATATAGTAAAAATGGCCATCTTGCCAAAAGCAATCTACAGATCAATGCAATCCCCATTAAAAAACCAACTCAATTCTTTTCAGAACTAGAAAGAGAAATTCTGAATTATTTGGAACAACAAAAAAACCAGGATAGCGAAAACCATCCCAACAATAAAGGAAATTTTGAAAATCGCATCCCGCCTCAACTGTACTACAGAGCAATAGTGTAAAAAGCGTTGGTATTGGTACAGAGGGAAAGGGAGGAAGATCAGTGGAATAGAGGTGAAGACCCACCATGAACCATACAATATGTCATTAATCTTTGACAAAGGAGCCTAAAACCAACCGTGGAACAAGACAGCATTTTCAACAAAGGAATGGCCAACGGAGGACAGCATGCAGAAGAATGCAAATCGATCCCTTTCCCATCCCTTGTACAAAAGCTCAAGTCCAAGTGGATAAAGGCCTTCCATAATACCACACACTGAAATAATAGAAGAGAAGGTGGGAAGAACCTCGAATACCTAGGGACAGGGGAAAGTCCTGAACGAACACCAATGGCCTATGCTCTAAGATCAAGAATTGACAAATGGGACTTCATAAAATTGAAAATTTCTGTAAGGCAAAGGACACTGTCAATAGACAAAACGCAACAACAGATTGGAAAGATTTACCAATCCCACATCCGATAGAGGACTAATATCCAATATACAAAGAAATCAAAAAATAGACTTGGCCAAAACCCTATTAAAAAAAGAGGAAAGGACTAAACAAAAATTTCAAATGTGGAAATGCGAATGGCTGAGAAAACAAACCCAAAGAAATGTTCAGCATCCTTGTCATCAGGGAAATGCAAATCAAAAACAACCCGAGATTCCACCTCACACCAATCAGAATGGCTAAAATAAAAAACTCATTGATAGCAGTACTGCAAGGTGTGGGGTAAGAGGAACACTCCTCCATTGTTGGGGATACAAAATCGTGCAACCACTATGGAAAACATCTGGCGGTTTCCCCAGAAAATTGGACAAACACACCTGAGGACCAGCTTTTACCACTCCTGGGTAATATCCAAAAGCTCTAACACATAACAAGGATATATGCTCCACTATGTTTATACAGCATTATTTATAATAGCCAAAACTGAAAGAACCCAATGCCCTTCAAAAGAGGGAAAGGATACAAAAAATGTGTTACATTTTCACAATGGAATATTACTCGCAATTAAAACAAGAATTTGATAATTCTTATATAAATGGGTGGAACTAAAAATATCATCCGAGTGAAGTAACCCAACACAAAGAACATACAGATCACTCACTGATTATTGGATTTTAGCCCAGAAGCTTGAAATACCCGATTCAACTCAAGACCACATAAGCTCATGAAAAATGATGACCAAGTGGGGGGGGGACTTCATCTTCTTAGAAGGAGTAACAAAATTACCAAGGGAGCAAATATGGAGACACAGTGCAGGACAGAAAACTGAAGGGAGGGCCGTCTACAGC
The DNA here is from genome assembly GCA_021653895.1 of Mastomys natalensis. Classification (NCBI taxonomy): domain Eukaryota; kingdom Metazoa; phylum Chordata; class Mammalia; order Rodentia; family Muridae; genus Mastomys; species Mastomys natalensis. The sequence continues at coordinate 715,377 of JAJTUV010001802.1, forward strand.
CACATTCCACCTGGATATCCTCCTATGTGCAGTCACCAAAGGCAGAGGGGTTTATGTGGATGTCAGGATGTACATGCTGACAAGAGCCTGATATAGGTGTCTCCTTAGAAGTCTGCAAGAGTTGACATACTCAGGCAGTGCTCACAGCTAACCATTAAACTGATCATGGGGTTCCCAATGGAGAAATAGAGTGAAGGCGAAAGGGGTTGGAGATTCGAGACACCATGGGAAAGCAACAATCCCAACCAACCAGAGCCCCCAGGGTCTAAAACCCCCAGGCTGGGAGCACTTAGGAGGGACCCATGGCCCAGCATATATGCAAAAGGGGGCTATATATAAGTGGGAGAAGAGAACCTTGGTCCCATGAAGGGGTGGACGTCATGGCGTGTGGGGGGGTATTTGAAGGGAGGAGGTGAGGTACAGGGGGGGCTGGGTTTGGGGGTACACCAATGTGGAGGCAGGAGGGGGGGAAGGGATAGTGAGTTCCTGGGAGGGAGGGGGAAATGGGGTAAGGAGAGAACATCTAAAATGTAAATACAATTTCCAATTAAAAAAAAAGTTTAGAGTCTCATTTGTATGATCAGGTATATGATTTCCATAAAATAATTAAAATTCATTAATATATTTACAGATGTAATATATTATGCTCTTCTCAAAAGAACTCCTATTCTTTTCTTTATTATTGGATATTTAACTTACATTTCAGATGTGATCCCCTTTCCCCATTTCACCCCACCCCGGAATCCCTATCCCATTCTCCCTACTTCTGCTTCCATGAGAATATGCTCCCTCCCACCCCCCCACTCCCACCTACCCACCCTCGAATTCCCCCACACTGGAGCATGCATCCTTCACTTGACCAAGGACCTCTTCTCCCACTTATGCCTTACAATCCATCCTCCCCTACATACACAACTGGAGCCATGGGTCCCTCCCTATGTGCTCCCAGCCGATGGTTTAGATCCTGGAGCTCTGGTTGATTGGTATTGTTGCTCTCCCCATGGGGCCTCAAACCCGTCAGCTCTTTCAGTCTTCTCTCTCACTCCTCCATTGGAACCCCTTGATCAGTTCAATGATTAGCTGTGAGTATCCACCTCTGAATATGTCAGACTCTGGCAGACCTCTAAGAACTCAGCTATATCAGGCTCCTGTCAGCATGCACTTCCTGACATCCACATCAGTGTGTACCTTTGGTGACTGCACATGGGATGGATACCCAGTGGTAGAGACTCCAGTCGGCCCCTCCTTCAGTTTCTGTCCCAAACTTTGTCTCCATATTTGCTTTCATGAGTATTTTTTTACTCCTTTTAAGAAGGACTGAAGCACCCACACTTTGATCTTCCTTCTTTATGAATTCATGTGGTCTGTGAGTTGTATCTTGGGTATTGTGAGCTTTTGGGGCTAATGTCCACTTATCAGTGAGTTCATACCATGTATGTTCTTAGTGATTGGGTTACCTCACTCAGGATGATAGTTTCTATTTCCATCCATTTGCCTAAGAATTTCTTGAATACACTGTTTTTTATTAGCTGAGTAATACTCCATGTGTAAATGTACCACATTTTCTGTATCCATTCATTGTTGAAGGACATCTGGGTTCTTTCCAGCTTCTGGCTATTATAAGTAAGGTTGCTATGAACATAGTGGAGCATATATCCTTGTTATATGTTGGAGCCTCTTCTGGGTATATGCCCAGGAGTGGTATAGCTGGGTCCTCAGGTAATACTATGTCCCATTTTTCTGAGGAACCACCAGACTGCTTTCCAGAGTCTTTCAATCTACCAACAATGGAGGAGTGTTCCTCTTCTCCACATCCTGCCAGCATCTGCTGTAATCTGAGTTTTTTGATCTTAGCCATTCTGACTGGTGTGAGGTAGAATCTCGGGTTATTTAGATTTGCATTTCCCTGATACTGAGGATGTTTAATGTTTTTTCTCAATAAATCAAAACTTGTATATAAACAACCAGGTCTTACTTTGTAATTGAGATGCTGGTTAGCACTTGAAAGATTGATATGTCATTGATGACTATATACACCATATCTATTCAAACACAAAATCAGAATGCTGCCTAGGTCACAGCATGTATGTTGCAGTGAGTTTTTAAAATTATGTGTAATGAGCACACTTCATGTTTCATTTGAAGTGAAACAACAAAATAGTCTTTTGTATCATTCAATAGCTTGTGCTGTGTACAAGTATATATTAATGCATTTTTATATGAACAACCCCTAAAGGGGAACCTTCTTCACCCCAATTTTTTGTAAGAGCTTGTCTGCAATTTTTGATTTGTGGGTGTCATTAAGTGACAAGAGTGTCTAGCTTATTAGAATAAGATCACAATTAAATGCAAATCCACGTTTATTCAGCATTTATAAACCCAGGGCCCTCTATTTTATGTATCTGTTGTTTTAAGAGACGTGAAATAGACCTAAATATTACAATTTTGTCCATGGAGTGTGCATTGAAGTATTTTTTTTTGTATCTTTTTCCCCCAAAAAGCCTTCATCTTCCCAAGTACCTGAATATGGATTCACACCAATAACGGTTATTTAATTTGTTGATAAATTATGACATTTTTCAGGATAAACAGAAAGTTTTATTCTCCTGCAAAGGATATTCATCACCTTTAGACTGTCCACCCATGCTTCCTTTCGAGCTTAATTACCTTTTGTAAAGAGGTCAACACACAATTTTCTGTTTAAAAAGATTAAAAATGGATGAGCTCTCTATTACTTAGCAAAAAACCCTCTTTTTCCCTTTCATTCTCTGATGTCCAAAGAAAGTCATATAAAAAAAAACATTCACTTCAAAACCCGTTTTAAAATAGAAAAAGAGAGCAGAAGTAAATGATAGGGTTAATATATAGCACAATATTAGATTTTTTTCCTAGCATTTTTTAAACAAAACTAATGAATTCTGTCAAAAAAAGCTTGCAATGCATTTCTTCCCCCGCATGAAAAGGTGTCTGAGAGTGGTGGTATGTGGCACACCTGGGATCAATTCAAAAGGACCTCATTCTCTTCCTCTATCACTCCCCCTTATGTTTGCAGTATTTTGTTTTTCTATTAGACTGTTGGTTCCAAGTTTTGTCTGTCTAAGTCTCAAACACTTGGATTACAAGAAGATAAACATTATCAGGCTTTCAACTGGATAAATGAATTCAGTCTTCTGATTACCCACAATGTTTCGGCAAGAAAAGTATCCCTCAATTAAAATCTGTTTATTATTTCTGATACAATAGAAAGTATGCCATATCATATTTTACGAATAAACTACTTGAGTTAATGAAATTTATTGGTGACACTTACAAAGAAAAAAAGCCATACATTATCATGTAGTGCTATTCGCACATCGCTGGAAATTGCTTTGTAATAGATTTTATGACTTTCCTTTGGCTGAATGTCATTTTGGGCTGAACATCAGTTAAGACTTTTTTTTAAAAAATTCTCTTTGATCAAAAACAAAACACTGAAAAAAAAGGTTGAGATATTCTGTCTGGAATGTTCTCTCATTAATTTAAAAATAAATTATTTAAAATTCTTTTCATGTAAGGTTCTTTAATTCTTAAAATACTCTGATTAGACATTCTTATTATTGCTAAAAAAACATCTATTTCATAAATAGGCAAAATGGAAAAAACTAGTTGGATAATAGTATATCTAAGCATTTTTTAAATTATTATCATAATAAGTAAGAAAAATTTATTTTATCTGAGTAATCTTAATTAATACAGGAAATTCCTAATCTATTTTTATACATACAATAAATAATTTTTGTATTAAACTTGTAATTTTGTAATTTTTAACATAAATATTGTCGGAAAAATTAATTAACTTTAAAAGCTCTAATAATAAAGTCAAAACATTCATTAAGTATAAAATAATCATAGATAGAACATCCATTTGATAATAAAGCCAGATATGTGCTCAAGCTCTTATCTTTAATAAGTTTCACTCATAAAAGTTTTTTTAAATATCTGTATTTAATCTGTTTTATCTACCATGTATCTTTACCTTGTGTAAACACATTTCATTTTTTACTTAGTTTTTTTTTAAACCTGTATTTTGGGTGAACTCAAATTGTTAGAAAGGAGTTTTGGAACTACAGTGCCTTCATAACCATCAAATTTTATTAAAGCCAAAGGTACTGAGACATTACAATAAACATTGGGTTGATGTTTTTTAGAACCTGACGTTCTACCTTGCCACCTTCCCTAAAAGTGTATTTTTCCTTAAAAATATAAAATTGGGGTTTAGTGGTTTCCTGGCGCTATTGGAATATTCTCTTATGTTGTTTGAGTGTTCAGTTTCCATCACCCAAATGGTGGCTCACAACATCCTGTAACCCCTTTTCCTGGGTTCTGATGTCTTCTGGTCAATTTTTTTCAAATGTGTTTTTGCATTAATTCAACACAAAGGGGCAATCCCTTATTCATTAAATTAATTACTTAGAAGATTATTAATGGCATGTTAATGGTATTATAAATATTTTTAGCTACTCAAATATAAATCCTTTTAAAATCCACTTATTGCTAACTTTGTTACCCGTCTTATTTTCCATGAAATCATTCAAGATTTCATCTACAAATGATGTTATTTCTTATTTGTAAAAGTCAAGAGACACAAAAATGATTTTTAAAAAAGTTTGTAATTGTCTGAATTTTATTAAACCTGTGACTTAAAGTAGACATTTAAAAATAGGCAGGATAGGAATGATGATATTTATTGTAATATATACTAAATGCTAGAATAAGAGAAAAAGGCAAGTTACCTATTGGAAAACTTAAATTGAAAGGAAAAAAAAATCAGTTCCATGATAACTTAAAGAGACAAGAAAATAGCAATCCTTTGGTGATAAAGATTTCGTTTTCTCCCAAACCTGTGAAACTTTTGAAAGTTTTTAGGACAATAAAATATAATTTTTGGTGAAATAAAGAATTTTTTTGCCTTTTTTGTCAAAACCTAATAGGACAGGTCCCATCCAATCTTGGAGAAAATGTGCAGTTAGTAGATTAGAAACAGCATGCTACTTGGTTCATGTGACCCTGTATTTAAATTCAATACAACCAAGAAGAGTGCCCCCAAAACTTATCAAACTAAGTTTTAATTCTCAAAGGCACAAAATTTTTCCCGGTGGAAGAATGAATAGAAAAATT